>OY856412.1:350182956-350685456 GCA_963693085.1 Alisma plantago-aquatica
GATACGGTGTGACAAAATTTATCACAAACCTAAGTACAAATAGACAAAAGGCTAAAGTCCAATCATATTTACATCACTAATGTCCTCAACGTCAAATAGATACATATGTTTGTAGCAATCTCCAAAAGTTTCGGGACTTTAGACATAGGCTCATAATACCCTAAGGAAGCTTCTACCATAGTTTGAGACACAAAATCCATTATTTGTTAGTGCAAATAAATTCTTTGAACAACCTTATAAATAGGTACATTAACCTTGAATCCAATTTAAATCATCATAACATCTTGATCCTACAAGTCCAGAAATACTTGTTATTATACTACTACCTCAAAGTTCACTAATATATCACTTGAGTCCATTGGTACTATTAAATAGGTCACTTGGACTCATATGTACCCAAATCAATTAATCAAACCTATTCATCATACTTGAACTCAATTAATGTTCTACTCGTCAGTTGCATATATAGTTACACTTTTTGGCTATATAGTAATTGAATAAATAATTCCTCAATTTGGTATCATCATCTACATGACACTCGTGGTCTTAAAATACTATATTAGGTATCATAATCCTAAAATTGGTGTCATCGCAGTTTCAAACAAGTCCAAGGCATTGAACATGATGAAATCTTTTCACCAGTTGTGATGGTTAAATCCATGAGGATCGTGCTTTTCATTACAACTTAGTATGACAATAAGATTTGGCATATGGATGTTAAAACTGCATTCCTTATCAGAAATATTGCAGAAGGTATGTAGTTGACACAACCTCAAGGTTTTATAAAATAATTGCAAATAAAGTTTGTAAGCTACAAAGGTCAATCTATGGATTGAAGCAAGCGTGTTGCAACTAAAATCATTGATTTGATCAGATAGTCAAAGAGTTTGAATTTAGTTAAAAAGAAGATGAAATCTATTATTACAAGAATCTAGTGGGGCATATTTTTATTCTACATAATGATGAGGAATGACTTTCTTATCCCACAAATGTATGGATGGGAAGTACAATTTACATGAAGAGATTACATGAAGCATCCTATATCTTAGGAATTAATATCTATAGAGATAGATCTAGAAAGCTTCTTGACCTAAGTGGAAGCACATATATTGGCAAAATGTTGAAGGATTAAGCATAGAGTACTCAATGACAGAAAATTTGTCCATGTTCCATGGAATCAGTCTCTGAAGATCTTAGTATCCCAGTTCTTGTGAAGAACAAGAATATATGAGTAAGATGCCAATTAAATTCGTAATATTATGTACTCATCATGTTGTATCATATATATTGGAAATGATGAGTGGATATCAGTCAGATGACAGTGAAAGTCATTGGACTGCCATAAAGAACGTCCTTAAGTATTTTATAAGCACTAAAAGGATTGGTTCCTATGTTATGGTAATAAGAAAAAGTTGGGTGTAAGGGTTTACATTGGTGAAAGCTTCCAAAGTGGCAGTTAAGAAAAACATTCACAATCTAAATTTGTGTTTGACCTTAAAATAAGAACTATAAGCTAGAAAAGTTCCAAGAAAGAGATAGTTGTTTAATTCTACAATAGAAGTTGAGTACCTTGTTGTTTTGGAAAAATATGAGGATACTTAATGGATAAATCAGTTCATGTAGATGAACTTGTGGAGGTTCCAGCCATTGATGACACGATATAAATATTGTGAAAACAATAGAGCTACTAAATAGGCAAGGAATCACATATAACATACTACAACATATTCATCTCATGAAAGAAGTCATACCACGAGGAGAAGTGAAAACTTGCAAAATACCAACCAGGGAAAACGTTACTAACCCTCTATAAAAGAGCTTGCACAGAAGAAACATGATGGACATGTTAATATAACTTGAATAAGATTCATAGTGATTGGCTCTAAGAGCAAGTGGGAGTCTGTTCGTACATATGCCCATAGAGTCAATCATATGATAATTATAATGGGGCATCATATACTTGATTTGGTAATTATAAAGGTAATTATGTCTATTATGTCTATCTCAATAAGGAGATGATGACATAGGTATAACAGATGTGTAAATAATGGCTCTACTTGATGGCATATTTCTTTAGGTTGAGGATCTAGACAATGAGATCACATGTATCATAAGAGTACAAACATTCATGTTATATCCCTAATAGGATATTATCGCAGAAGAAAAATAGACAACATTAATATATAAGACTAGAATGAGTGTTGACTAATGATAGTCTCATTAGTCATGATATGGAATATTAAGTCAAAAACATAGGTACATAATTAATGAATATTCATCTATCTTTTTGCATATATTTCATAGTCCTTTTCGTGGGAACTTCTCACTTTTTCAATATTTTCTAAGACAATCTGCAATTCATACACTTTTTATTTATTATTCAAATACTTAACTCTTTTCTCACTTTTTGTAGGTTTTTCTTTAAAGAAAGGATCTGACCTTCTAGAAATGTGAGATGACCATCTCGTAGCACCATATGGAATTTCACCTCCATGAAGCCCCAAATCCCAGAGCTAGAGACTAAGTTAGGTCCTCAGCTCAATGAATCAATTAAAGCATTCTACTTGCCTACTACTTGTCTCATCCAATCCAGACCCTTGTCTCAGCATCACAGGCATTCTAAGCATGTAATCCAGATGGTTGGTTCGAGTCGACCTATAGACCGAGTTAATTTGCACTACAGATGCCACTCATGCTAGGGTTTTAACCCTAAGGTTTCATGCACAACATCACGAGATGGGTGTTTCACAATGTTTGTTTCGAACATTGCTTTGAGCCCAAGAAATGGAATCAAAGGGTGCCGCCACTCTTAGTCTAGGGCTCAATCTACTTTCACTCGGGTCATACCACCTCATCACCCAAACAACTGTATTGGGTATCAAGATAGTCATAGCTCACGAGAAGCATATTTCAACAGTCGCCACACCCACTTGTTCCTCCCCTTTTAGGATTTTCACCCCTCCTTACCCTATAAAATGAGGGGGGACTCCACTAAGAAAAGGGTCCTCAATTTTTGTACATGCACATTTTATTAAAGCTTTGTCATTTTCAATTCACAATAGTGTATTCATTCATTTTGCAATAAAGCTTTGTTCACTGTTCTAGATTTGGATTTTGCCTTTACTTCTTTTCTTACTTCTAGTTCTTTCTCTTGGAACATGAGATTAAGAGAACAATCCATTAGTTGTCACCAACATTGGTCTCCTCAGAGATTTTTTCCTTTGGTCTATCATTTTCTACCTTATTTCACTTGTTTCTCCATTCCTCACCATGGCTAGTGAGTACTTCCCTTATCGAGGCGAGGGGACACGAGTACATAACCGACCTTTAGTGTCGGTTTTGTAAGGCCTTTAGTGTCGGTTTCTAAGCGACACATATGTGGGCGACACTAAAAGCCCAACCATTACGCGTCGGTTCCAAAACTGACGGTTCCAAAACCGACGCCAAAACCCTTCGCGTGCCACCGAAAACGCGCCATCAGGGGACTATAGGCGTCGGTTATTAGATAAGAAACTGACGCCATATACCTTCGCGCCATAGAAAGGGCACCATCTTGGGCACTAGCGTTGGTTATTAGATAAGAAACCGACGCCATATACCTTTGCGCCATAGGAAATAAACGACGGTTATTTATATAAAACCGAAACTGTAACTATGTGTGTCGGTTTTATACAAATAACCGACGCCTATTGTTTTTTTTTTCTTCTATCTGTTTGCAGACCTGCTGTGGCTGGTCGCAGGATGAGAAACCTGCAGTTCAGTTATGAACTGCAGGTTTTACGACATCCATTGATATCAGCCAACAACAGGCCACAAACCTGCAAAATTAACAACAAAAATATTCTCACATTTAGCAATGCAACCTGCAGTTCCATTTGATTTTCACACATTTAGAAACATTCATGTAGCTAGCAATATGTAGTTCCATTCATTTTCACATTCACACATGTAGAAACATTCATATAGCAACCAACAGTTTCATTCATTTTCACTCAGACACATGTAGAACCATCCAGACATGTAGAAACATCCAGACATGTAGAAACATTCACACATATATTATAATTCAAAAATTCATTTACAAAATATCATTGTTTAGTCATTATTCGCTATCAACATCCTAATTATATTTTAAAACCCCCACTACTTGTACGGTTGTTGCCCATTTTTCTCTTACTTCATTTAATTCTCCCATCGTATAGGGAGCTTGTACATCTGGTAAGTCTGTTCCTGTAGTGGGGTCAGTTTTAAACACCTGTAAAGAGAATGATGTATATATATAATTAATGAGCTATAAATAAGATTGATATATTTCATATAAACTAATGAGACTATATAATACCTCATCAATACAATCGATGTCCATTGCGGCATATTTGATAATGATGTGCATATATCGTATCACATAGTATGCACATGCCCATCCGTTGTCTTGTGTAGCACACCATAAATTCAAACATACAAAATATTAAAAAATACAACTAATTAAGCACTATTCACATAAATAATATATACATATATTGCAGTCGGGAACTTATTTTCACGTTCTTCCGAATTATTGGCTGGTTCTTTTTCGTGGGGACCTTTCCTCCAGCCTTTTTTAACTCATCAAAACCCCTACATGTTAATGTAACACAGAACATTTCATAATTAAATAGTAATGTAATAACATATGTTAACGAATATGAAAATGAAATATTTCTCACCGGAATAATGCCATTTTTATTATGTGTCCATATTTTGTATTCAATTTACTCCCCTTAGGATCTAGATAATAGACAGTGAACATCTCGGGGACAATAACCAGTAACTCCCAATGCCTACCACTAGAGGTAAAAAAGTTGAAAATTAATAACTCAAAATCCACAATAAAAATGTAATTTTCTTAAGTCCAAATTATAATAAGCAAAGTAAACTTACTCTACATTGAATGGAGCCATTATCACCGTCTTCTTATTTTGAGAAAAATTTGTAAAAGCCTCACAGCAGTATTGTTGAACTGATGTAGGGTCTTTAGCTACTAGACTAATCAAAGATGGAATCAAAAATCCTACATGTTTGAATGCAAAATCTGCACATATCTTGTCTAAGTAGCTGCAAAATATGTATTAATCATGCATGCATTAATAAATACAAAACCAGATCACCAGATCCTACACAAGGTATATGGATGTATAAAGTAGATCTCACCTTATCCATATCTCTCTCACAGATGTATTTAGCCAATCATATCGAAAAAACTCCAAAATATCTTGTATAAATAGTTTGCTTTCGTATGATTGACCTACAACATCTGAATCTATAGAAATAGTTATAGGGCAATTTATATCATGTTCACCTAACCATATTGCCATACCCCTACAGTTAGGACCTAACGGTACAGGTAGGTCCTGTGGAACCCAACTGGGTAATGTAGGAGGTGGAAGTGGAGGCCTAGATGATGTGGGTGTCTTCTTTTTAACCTGTATATATATATATATATAATTTCAGATCAACTGACATCATATACACACACTAACAATTTAACGTAATGTAAATTTACCATACAGTTTCAGTAAAGAGGACATGCACTTTTAGCCACAATATCACTCCACCTTCTGCCTCACCAAGCGTTTCACAATTTGGGTGGGCATATGGCAATGGAAGATCCACCCACTTGGGGAATATATGTACCGAGCTCACACGAATCCAACCAGTTGGTAATGGAGACCCGTGAAACATTTCCCCTGGTAGGGATGGGTAAGACGATGCCTCTGCAATGACATATTCATTACTTTTTAGACGGCATGGCTTCAACCCCTACAAATTTTTGTATAAAGAATGTTATATACATATATACATATCATCTTTTTTTGAAACAACTACAATTTCATATATACATATCATCTTGAAAACATATCATCTTGAATTAAAAAACTAGTAACTATGTCATAAAAATACTTACAGCGGATGTGCTAGGTGGTGGGTCTACAGGATTACTCCCAACCTCTGCAGTAGGAGTAGAGCCTGCAGTAGGTACTGTCTGGTAAGTGGCAGTCTGAGATGCCTGCCACTTTTTCATTGCTTCTTCGAGTTTCCTATCAAATAGCTTATCTACCTATACATGGATAAAAGAAACGTCAAATTCTAATTATTGAATTCTCTTTTACAGTAACATTATAAAGAAAGAATATGTTACCTCTTCTTGTGAGAGTCTCACTTTTGGGACATGTTTGCGCTGGGATGGCCCAAAAAAAGCTTTGATGCCCACACCAGCACCTGCAGCCCTAACACGTCTAGGATGCTCTGGGTTACCCAGAGAAACTGTCAATTCATCCCTTGTGCCCTCAGGGATGAACTTGCCTTGTTTCCTCAGCTCGTGCAGCTCCCTCTAATCGCCAAAACAAAAATTTGTAATTAAGTAAACACCACAAATAATAAATATTCGAATGATTGCTATAAGAGTTGTATTTTACCATTTTTGCAGCCGCCTCAGTAGTTGCGGCCTTCGTTATTTCTCCCTTCATATTTTGCCTCCCAGCTATCCAAACATCATGGCGAGTCATAGGTGTGCTACCTATGTAGAGGACTCCTGAGTAGCAGTATAAAAAAATATAAACATGCCTCTAATATTGCGATTTTTTATCAATTAACAATCCTTCATTGTGATCTCCACGCACATACAAGTCATCATTAGCTTCAATATTTGCTGGTGTTGGCAACCCAACTGAGAATGGACTGGAGTCATCATACTTATCATAGTACTGTTCTTCATATATAGGATCTTCAATGAACTATCTTTTACCATGAAGGACAACCGACCATTTATCACTTGTAGGATCATCGATTAAAATACTTGTTTCTCCTGTGATGCCAATATGAATGGTTCACCCTTCTCGCCAATCTTTTCAAAGTTCACTAAAGTGAAACCCAATTCATCCACTATAACTCCTTTGGTGTTATCAACCCAATTACATTTGAAGAGCGGAATTCTGAAATCTATGTAGTCAAACTCCCATATGTCTTCAATGACACCGTAATATGACATTTTAGCTTCACGTGGACTCTTATCCTTTACACTTGCAAAAAACATAGTCGATGCTTGAAGGGTGACCCCATGAGATTTAAGACCTATCAACTTCAGATCTTTCATTGATACCAATATAAAGATGTTGGATGAGTAACCCTGTGGCACCTTAACATTTACCAAACATTCACAAAAAGCTTTCTTCTCCTTTCTAGACAATGTGTAACAAGCGGGATGTAAGTATGTTCTCCGATTTTCTATTTCACAAAATTCTGTTAATTTCGACCTTATTCCCATTTCACGTAGGTCCAGTTTGGATTTTATCTCATCTTTAGTCTAATTGGTATACTCAACAAAGTACCAATGACATTATCACAGACATTTTTCTCAACGTGCATGACATCGATACAATGTTTGACTGTCAAAGAACTCCAATAAGGAAGATCCCAAAATATTGACTTCTTCTTGAATAAAGATTTGTCACTCCGTGTGGCCATAGTACATTGTGATCTCTTACCAAATTCATTGACAATGTCTTTTACTCTTTCATACACAACCTCCCCTGGTATAGGTTTAGGTGCACTCTGTTCCTCATTCAATCCATTGAATGCTTTGCGCTTCCTACGATATAGATAGAATTTTGTAAGAAACCTTCGATGACTGAGATATATAGTCTTACCGCCATGTTTTAGTCTTGTTGAATCAGTGTTCTCTTCACATATAGGACACACTTTAGCTCCTTTGACACTATATCTAGATAAATTCCCATATGTTGGAAAGTCATTAATAGTGCAAAACAACATAGCATGCAAACAAAATGTCTCTCTTCGTGAAGCATCATAGGTCATCACACCTTCACCCCAGAGTTTCTTTAAGTCATCAATCAGAGGTTCAAGATAAACATCAATGTCATTTCTAGGTTGTTTAGGGCCCAATATCAACAACGACAACATTACATACTTATTTTTCATACACAGCCAGGGAGGAAGATTGTATATAACAAGCATGACTGGCCAAGTGCTATGTTGGCTGCTCAATGTCCCGTACGGATTCATCTCGTCTGTACAAAGCCCAAGTCTTAGATTCCTGACTTCTTCACCAAATTCAGGGTACAATAGATCAATCTTCTTCCACTATGGGGAATCGGACGCATGTCGTAGGATCCCATCATTATTTTTCTTAACATCTGCATGCCACCTCAAATTCTTTGCATCTATCGGATTGGAAAACAAGCGTTGAAACTGTGATATTATAGGTAGATACCACATCACCTTGGCAGGAGAACCAGTTTTGGACTCCCCCGAATTCGTCAATTTATACCGTGACGCACCACATTTTGGACAATCTTTCAAATCCGCATAGTCCTTTTCAAATAATACACAATCATTCGTGCATGCATGTATCTTCTTGGAATCCATTCCCATTGGGCACAACAATTTCTTTACCTCGTATGTTGAGATTGGCAGCTCGTTTCCTTCGGAAGCATTTCTTTCAACAAAGACAACAATGACGTGAAGCTTTTGTCGCTCCATCTATTGTTAGCTTTCGGCTTATACAATCTCAACACAGCGCCAAGCTTCGTAAACTTAGTACAACCTGTGTATAACGGTATCTCAACATCATGCACAATGTTTCTAAAAATGGGAGGTGGATCGGTGTACTCTACCCCACAACTATCCAGCATCGCATCAAGGATGTCTACTGGAACTTGTTCATTCACATCTACGCCATCATAGGCAATTTCTTCTTCCACACAAGCACTGCTATCGACATCCACTGGTTTCGGGTTTGGAATCTCTCCATGCTAGTGCCATTCTGTATAGCCTTGTATAATCCCGTTGCACATGACATGACTTTTGATTTCGTCACCAGTGCTGACTTTCAAGTTGTTACCGCAATGCCTACATGGATAGTAGAACCATATCCAGGTTGTTTCCTATGTTCCTCGGCAAATCTAATAAATTAGTCAAGACCAGAAATAAACTCTGGGGTGCAGCGATTGCGAATGGACATCCATGATCTATCCATTCTATGATCAAAGAGAAAACAAGTATATATTACCACAAGATTAGGGTCTAGGGTTAACAAATACATGTGATGTCATTATTATATATAATAAATGTGTACCACCTATCCCATTCTTGAACACCTAATCTCACTAGTAAGTGTATAATGTGTATTGGGTTTTCAAGAAAATTTCGGCAGCATTTCCCCGTTGTTCTCCAAGTACATATGTACTCAGAGAACAAACGGGGAAATACTGCCAAAATTTACTTGAAAACCCATTACACATTATACACTTACATCCTAAGCAAGATCAGGACAAACCGGAGACTATCCAAGATTTACTCCTAATGAGTAAATCTTGGACGGGTTTCTAAGCCAACAAATACATGTGTTGTCATTCTTATACCTAAAATCCTAGTTCTTCAAGTTAGGGTGATTATTGATGTCTTTAAAAGCATGATTGGCAATTTAGGGAAAAGTTCATCATTTACATTCCAAGCATGTCACATGTGTGCATTACAGTTCATCATTAAGCAAGAAGGGTGATTAGGATTCTCAATATACTCAACAATGAAACAAGTTACCAATTTTATAGTTAAACTATTCATTAGTATGGAATGTCCAGTTTTATCGTGAAAGGCATGCATAATCGACTTGACATTGAGAAAACATCAAAACCTTGCTGGCGAGCCCAACTACCCGATAACTTACTTGATCTGCATTATTGAAAGTTAATCTTAATCATGTGACTGATATGACTCAAATATCTAATATGCATGCTGCTAAATATCATCCATAGGAGTCATAGCCAAGGTTTTTCTAACAAAGACATAATCATTTTTTTATCTACCATATTGATCACCCTATCACATTAAAATATAAGAAGTATAACTAGAGCTTTCAAAAAGATCAAGCAATTCACTCATTTGAGCTAAATTTTCACCATTGTGATGTACCCATTATACATGTTCCTACTCCCAGTTCTTCAGTTACTTATTCTCATGTTTTGATAAGTTACAATGTAGACAAATGTTACTTCCCCTAGTTGACCACAGTAAGAGGCAATGCCACCATGATGAATAGGATGAAGAACTAAAAGTCAGATGGATAATCAGATATCACTGTCAACAAACTGGCTTCCTAACTTACTTCAACATCAATGGATATGAGTTACTTATCAAGTTACCAATAAGTAAATAACTTAAAAATAAAAAATAAAAAAAACGCCCAGCAGGGCACCTGACATTTTGCTCGAGGGAACCTGCAGGGCTTTGGACCTAGCCTACTAACCTTTAGTCGTCGGTTTATTATTTATCAACCGACGCCAGATGTCAAATTTTGGAGGTAATTTTTTTTCGCTGGAAATTTTGGATTTGGCGGTTTATTTTAGGCGTCGGTTTTTTATTAAGTAACCGACACTGAATAAAAGTGGTACCCGTGTCTGGTCGCCCTTCATAGATTGGATGTCAGTTTATGTAATCAACCGACGTTGTATAGTTTAGGTGTCGGTATATTTATACAACCGACGCCTGTAAAAGTGATGTTATAAGCCATTTATGTAGTAGTGGGAGTAGCCCCTTATCCATGTGTTGATCAGATCGAGATTTAC
The DNA here is from genome assembly GCA_963693085.1 of Alisma plantago-aquatica. NCBI lineage: Eukaryota > Viridiplantae > Streptophyta > Magnoliopsida > Alismatales > Alismataceae > Alisma > Alisma plantago-aquatica. Next base: position 350,193,579 of record OY856412.1, read on the forward strand.
ATGACTATTTTAGACAGATGAATTTTAGTTTAAAATCACTGATATAAATGAAGTAATGAATTGTTTTCAGCGTAAGTTAGTCTCGGCAGATGCGACCGTGGAAATTGAGATATAGAACACCTAAATTGTTTACATGGGGATTTGTATGTAACAGAAGAAAAATCCTCTTTAGGATGAAGGACTAGGATGTGTGAACGCCAGGACCAATGAGTTCATGTAGAGTTTGTCTCTTACGTTTTACTTACAAATTATTCATATACCTTCTACTATCTTACTTGTCGTGTATCTCTTGATCTTGTTTCACTTTGGCTAAGGTGGTACAGCTCTTGAGCTTCGATGCCTTCCCTTTTGATTCAATTGTCTCTTTCAATGCTTGTTTTCAAATTGCTTCTTTTTGTTTTTGCACTTTACTTCTTGTCTTAGATAATCTTCTATGTTCTAACAATTTTCTTTCTTTACTTTCTTACCTTAACATAATCTTTTCTTTTCATTACTTTAGTATAATCTTTTACTTCTTTTGCACTTTAATTTCTTATTCTAGTGTAATCGATCAACCCCTAGATCAAAATTTACTTTCTTGTTTATATTAAAAAAACTCCAAAAAGAAACGAGGTTAAAAAATCAATTGGGTTTAGAGAAAATAATCTTTAAAATGTTGTCAAGTGGGATCAACCCTTCAATACTAGCCTTAATTGGAAAGTTAAAAAATGTTAAACTCTAGGATAAGTTAACAATTTGAAAACCTTAATCAGTCGCCACCCCAACCTCAAGCACAATAGAATGCCCCCACCCTCAATTGATGATAGGTTAGACTCCCTAGAACAATGCATCCTTTACACAAACCAAATCCTTCTTTTCCAGCAAGATCACCAAAAGGAAATTGATGCTCAGTTAGCCAAATACTTTGCCCAACAAAACCACCTGCTGGCACTTTCACTAGACAAGATAAAAACAATCCAAAACACCCCGAACAACTTAAGGTTGTCTCTACTCATTCTGGGAAGACACAATCCGCTCCCATTCCTCCAGAGAAACCTACAGTTGTACCTTTTGATTTTGAGTATGATGACACTATGATGGTTGACACACCCCTTCACCTGAAGCTACCAAACCTGCTCGTGTGGTCCCACTTGTGGAGATTGATGAGTCAAAAATCCCTATTTACAAACCTTGTTTGCCATACAAAGCCCACTTTAAGCAAACTAGGCTCAATACCCGTTTCTTGAAATTTAGGGATGCCATGAAAAAGTTGCATGTTGATATTCCTTTCCTTGATACTTTGGATGATATTCCTACCTCATCCAAGTACATGAAAATCCTATTGACTAGGAAGTATACAACCAAATAACATGATATTGTAATGCTTGCTAGAACCACTTTAGACATCAGTCAAAGAAAAATGCCTGAGAAGAAGAAAGATCATGGTTCCTTTGGGAATGGGTGTTACATAAGTGATAATGGTTGCAGGAAAGGCCTTGCAGATTTGGGTGCTAGTATATCTATCATTCCCTATAGTCTTTGTAGGAGTTTGGGATTTTTTGACATTCTTCCTACTGCCATGACCATCCAATTAGAAGATTCATATACGAAAAAATCTATGGGTATCATTGAGGGCATACTTATAAGGGTTGGGAAGGACACTTATGTCCCATGTAACTTTGTCATCATGGACATAAAGGAATATTTAGGATACCCCATCATCTTTGATTGTCCCTTTTTGGACACTGCCCGTGCCTTAATTGATGTCAAGGCTGGAACCATCTTCATTCACCTAGGAAAACAAACCCTAAAGTTTAGGGTGTTCGAAAGCATGCGCAGACCAAGCCTCCAGGAAGAGGTTTAACTCCTCGATTGTATTGAGAAGCTCCAACATTTGAGGCAAGACTAGGAACTAGTTGAGGATCCCCTCTAGAATGCCCTGTGACCCCTATTGATTGTGGCTTTGAAGATGAGCAATTGGATCAATATAGACTTCATCTCTACACCTTTGAGGAGATCCATGATGAAGAATTTGAGGACTTGAAAATGAATTCTCTCATGGATGAGAAACTTGACCCCCCCCAACACACCCAAAATGAAACCCCTCCCAAAAGGACTTGTCTTCCTTGATGAGAAACAACTTTACCTTGTTATCATTAACTCTGATCTTACCTATGAATAGAAAACCAACCTTATTACTGAGCTTAGGAAGAGGAGAGATGTCGTAGGATACAAAATGGCTGATTTGACATGGATCAAACAAGATATTTTCATGCATAAAATTCTTGTGGTAGAAGAGTACAAGCCTTCTAGGGTTCCCCAAAGAAGATTGAATCCAAACCTGAAATAGGTTGTGCATCTATAAGTTATCAAACTTTTGACTTGAGGAATCATCTACCCCATCTCCGACTCCCCCCTGGGTTAGTCTGGTCTAGATTATACACAAAAAAGGGGTACCGTTGTTGTGGAAAATGACAAGGATGAGCTCATTCCCACCCATACTGTCATAGGGTGTAAGATGTATATTGACTATAGAAAACTAAATAAGGCCACTAGGAAAGATCACTTCCCTCTTCTCATTTTGGATCAAATAATGTAGTGCCTTGCCCATTCAATAATATTTCTGTATCTTGATGGCTATTCATGTTTTCCTTAAATTTCCATTCAACTTGAAAACTAGGAGAAAACAACCTTCATTTTCCCGTTTGGCACTTATACATTCAGGATAATGCCCTTCGGGTTGTGCAACGCCCCAGCCACTTTTTAGCAGTGCATGTCTGTTATCTTTTTTGGATTAACTAAGACCATAATGGAGGTTTTCATGGATGATTTCTCTATTTATGGAGAAATTTTTGACTCATACCTTAGACATCTATCTCTTGTTTTGGAAAAGTGCGAGGAAGCACATTTGATTCTAAATTGGGAGAAACTTCACTTAACGGTTACAAAAGGGATTGTCCTAGGACATCGAGTTAGCAATCGAGGCATTGAAGTTGATAGAGCCAAGATTGAGGTCAGCTCCAAACTTCCACCCCCTTCCTCCGTCGAGGATGTTCAAGTCTTCCTTGGGCATTCAAGTTTTTATCATCGCTTCATCTTTAATTTTTCAAAGATCACCAAACCCCTAACCAGCCTTCTTTAAAAAGACACCCTTTTGTCCTTGACAAAGCTTGCTGGATAGTTCTCTTTGTTTGAAAGATTCTCTCACTCTACCCCCATCATTAGGGCCCCTGACTGATTCTTGCCTTTGAATTGATGTGTAATGTGAGTTATTATGTTGTGGGTGCTATTCTTGGAAAGCGTGCTGTAAAAAAGTTCCATGTGGTTTACTATGCATCCAAAACTTTAGATAATGTTTGGTGGAACTATACTACCACTGAGAAGAGATGCTAGCCATAGTCTATGCCTTTGACAAGTTCCACTCTTATTTAGTAGGGTCCAGAGTTATTGTTTATATGGACCATGCAGCCATTGGATATTTGATGACCAAAAAGGATGCCAAACTCATCTTCTTCATTGGGTCCTTTTACTTCAAGAGTTTGACTTAGAAATCCTTGATAAGAAGGGTTGTGAGATTGTAGTTACAAACCATCTTATCCATGTTGACTTCTTTGATGATGATGGTATCCCCATCAATGACTCTCTTCCTGATGATAAATTGTTGAAAATGGAATCTGAATATCCTTGGTTTGTAGATTATGTAAATTTTCTAGTTGCATGTGTATTGCACCCTAAATATAAGGGGCATTATAAGGATAAGTTTTTGCATGATGTCAAACAATACTATTCGGATGACCCCTACCTTTTTATATTGTGCTTTGATGGGCTTTATCGCATGTTTGTGACTGAGGAAGAAGCTCATGACATTTTTTAGTGTATGTAATTATGTCCCCACTGAAGCGCACATGAGCTCCTACAAAACCGCTAGGAAAGTATTGTAATCTGGGTTTTTTCTAGCCACTCTTTTCAAAGATTCCTACCAATTTGTTCTCACTTTAATTAATGTTAAAAGACCAGAAATATATCTAAGAGAGACCAAATGCCCATGACCTCTTGGCAAGAGATTGAAATCTTTGACGTTCGGGGGTATATTATATGGGCATGTTCTCTTCTTCTTGCAGGTACAAATATATCTTGGTGGTTGTATACTACATTTCCAAATGAGTCAAGCCATCCCCAACAAAACTTGTGATTCCAAACCAGTGAAGAAACTTTTCAAAGACATTATTTTTCTGAGATTTGGGGTTCCTCGTACCTTGGTTTCTGAGGGAGGGTCCCATTTATTAGATAAAGTTTTGAATCTTTTCTAAAATTATTTGGAGTTCATCACAAGGTCACCACCCCTTACCACCCTCATACTAGTGGTCAGGTTGAGGTTTCAAATAGGAAAATCAAGTCCATCCTAGAGAAAATTGTCAATCGTACTAGTACAAATTGGGCTTGAAACTTAATGATGCATTGTGGGCATACAAAACTGCCAACAAAACTCGAATAGGTATCACTCCGTTTAAATTAATTATGGAAAATATTTCCATCCGCCCATAGAATTGGAACATAAGGTTAATTAAGCCAATAAAACTCTAAATTTTGACTTGCCTACAACAGGTGAAAATCATTTTCTCCAAATGCAAGAGTTAGATGAGATAAGGATGACAACCAATGAAAGTGCTAGAATTTACAAAGACAAAACCAAATTATGGCATGATGGCCATATTAGGCAAAAAGATGTACAATTCCAGGTTGATACATTTTCCTAGAAAATGTAAATGCAGATCGTACGGTCCCTACCTTGTCAAGCATGCCTACCCTCATGACACTTTTCTTCTTTGGAATAAGATCTTAGGAGAGTTTAAGGAAAGTCAGCATAGGATGAAATGGTACACTACCTTTGATGACTTTTTGATTATGAGGAACATCAACTTTCATTATGAAGACCTCGATTTGAAAGACCCCCACCCAAGCTTGATATAGATCCATGATCTAGCTCTAACAGGACTTCTACATAAAACTAGGAACTTATTGGGAGGCAGCCCAATGTTTTAATTATTTGTATTTCTTATTATAATTATTTTAGATAATCCTTATGCATTTTAATTTCATATTAGGTTTTCCATTAAAAAAATACCCAACATGATGTTTTGTCTTGATGAAGGCAAGACATTCCACAGTGCCCATGGTCGTCTGGTAATAACAAGATGGTTCTCTCGGCCTTTAAGGTTCGCACTCCAAAATTGGTGGTCATTTGAAATTCAAAAATTTAAATGTCGCCTTAACCATGCCAGACAACCATTTGGAACAATTGAGATAGTCATCTCGTAAGCCTCAAGGCCCATTCAATCAGTATTTAAACATGTAGTTGTTTCAGCAATTGAAATGCAAATTGACCACCTGAACTACCAAACTTGTTTGGGTTTTAGGGGAGGCAGAGAAGGCAGCGGAAACAAAATTTTCTCCCCAAACCCGGAACAAGGAAACGCGTCAACGTCTATATAATAGGAAAGAATGGTTTGTGGAATCATACCTTGTCTCGAGGCTTGCTCGGCGACAATACCTCGCAGCTTGCATGGTCTTCACCTCCGCTCTTAGATGGTGTCTGTGCAGCTCCTGGTCGCACCGGGACTGATAACTTCTCCGCTCACCGGGACTTCCTGGATTGACAGTTGTCCTCCTGAGCGGCAGAAACCTCCCACCTCTGAAGTAGTCCTCACGAACCACCTGGAACTCCAATCTCCTTGTCCCACAAGGAATTGGAAGGAGTCACACCCTCCTGTTGACGTACTAGTCGCCAACACACTCTCCTGCCTCCAGTTCCAACTGCAGTTGTCTTTCCCTTGCTGCGCCTCCCTTAGCGGGTAGCACTTGCTCGGGCTCTCTCGGTTACCAAAACCAGAGAACGACAACTTTACAGAGCAACTGGTTGCACTCCCTATATATATAAAAGGGTCATGGGACAGGGTTCTCCATCCCGGGAAATGCAGGACTAAAAGCAGGAGTAGAAGGGTTCCAGATTTTCAACAAAACAACCAACTCGCAACCTGAACCGATCATTTCATAACTGAAACGGTCGGTTGGGGACCTGAACCAGTTGGTTCACAAGTGAACCGATCGTTTGGGACACCTCAACCGGTCGGTTGGTGGCCCTGGTCGGTTCCCGATTGACTTTCCTTCTTTTTTGTTTCTATTTGGTATCGAATACCAATCCTTGCTCCAATCAAATTGGGTAAGTGAAATGCAAGGAAAATTCTCACCAATCCTACTTCCCAACTTGCTCGGTTGCACCAGTTAAACTGATTGTTTCAACACTTGAAGCAATCGGTTCACCCTGATCTTGAGCCGATCGGTTCAACACTTGAGTCGACCGGTTCACCAAGCTCAGCCGACCGGTTCATCACATGAACCGATCGGTTGGGAGTGCAGATTGTGCTGAATCAGTCAATTGCGATTTCAATCAAACCGATACTCCAATCAATGTGTCCAACACCTTGAACATTATGATATTGAGCTATCAATTGATTGAATGTTTAATTGAACTACTAAACTCCTTTAGTAATAAATCTAAACATTGCTTGTGGACAAAACTCCTCTTCCAGGTTAGATCCTTTGTGTGTGACCCTGCAGGTCCATTTCACGTTGGCAGTGAAAGTCCATAACACTTATGACTTCACAAGCAAAGAGCGGTGCCTAGTCACACATCAGTGCTACCCAAGTGAAAGTAGAAAGTTGGAGAACAACTTTCAATCCTACAATCCATGAATGGTGTTACAGTGAATGTATAATTCCTTTGTCACTGATATCCCGAATGAACTCGAGGCATGGAACAGTCATCCTGTCAATGTTCATTAACTTTCTTGATCTCAGAGTAGATTGAACGAGATATGTATGACATCAATATCACATACTGATTCATACATGTGTGCGCACGCCTACCTCAATCCTACTCATCAAGTGGCCTTGGATATCAAACTCCCTCAGGAGGGACAAATCCCATATCTATCACTCACCCCTCAAAAGCCCCATGTGTCAAATCCACCCAATCATCACCTTTATAACAACCCATGTTTCAGGACTACGTTTGATGATGTCAAAGTGTGCCCAACAACATGTGTTGAGTGTAATGATTTCAGGTCAAAGAATCACACTCACCACCATCACTATGAGTACTGACTATGACTACCATGTCATGGTTCCATGTGTCAAACTCACGGTGGGTCTGTCCGGTACACTTGTTATCTAAATAGTACCTATGTGTTTGGTTTGATATCTCTATATCATGACTAATAAGATTCTGTCATCAACCAACACCACAATCTAGCCTTGTGTGTCATTGTTGTCTATCTACCTTCCACAATGACATCCGACTAGGGACATAACAAGAATGTACAAACTCTTAGCATCCGTATGATCTCATCTTTCAGGTCCTCAACCTGAAGGCATACGTCATTGAGTACTGTCATTCTCTAGACATTCAATCTGTTCTATCACTATCTCATATGATTGAACCAGAAAGAATTGGAAGCTTGCCTTTTATGTTTATCAAATAAATCTTAATGTATCCCACCAGTCATCCCATGATTAGCTCTCAGGGCATACATACCAACAGACTCCCACTTGCACTGCGAGCCAATCACCCTTGAATCATATTCATAGTGATCTTCAAACATGTCCCACATGTTACTATGCTCTAGTGCTAACATAGTGAGTAATGGCAACACCTTGCCAAAGTCAGTATAAATTGCATGTCTCACATCTCTTCGCTGTACATCACACGTATGGGATGGAGTTGCCGTAATATGCGATCTAGTATTCCTTTGCTAACCTTTAGCCACATTGCATGATCAAGGATTCCATACTTGTCATCAATGAGCGGAATATCTATAAGTTCATCTCATGAACTTCCAGATCCATATAGTATCCACTGTTGTTCTCTAACGCATAGATACTCGGCATTTCCGTTTAAGTGGTTTTATTGGAACACTTCCACTTATCAACAAACTTTCACTTTTATACATCCTATGTATATTTTGTGATTAATTTTCTATCCTTTCGGAAGTTCGCATCAATGTAACTCGTTACATTGAACTCTTCCATATCTCCATAGAACTAGTACTTCACAAGTACTTATCAAGTTCTCATGGTATTCCAGTAATCCTTGCTAGAAGTAGACAGACATTCACTCGTCATGTCCCACATATGAGTTTTCAGGATGAGCACATCATATTGCCATGTCCTACATAGAAGATGATGAATGCATTTTATTCTTGCCATGTCCATACATGCAAGATAATGGGATTATTACATACATGATAGATCCATATCTATTCTTAGTGTTCCCATTCTTCATAAATTGGACACTTGTCCTTGGGATACTAACTCCATGTAATAAGGACAAGTTTTCTCCCACTAAATTTGTGCATACTGAACACTTCAGTACATATTGCTAATGTATGCTCTCTCTTTTTAGGTCAAGAGGTTTTTGAGAAATATCTCTATAGATCTCTATTCCTATTACATAGGAAACATCTATATCTTCCTTAAAGATAATTTCCACTTTTGGATTACCATTCTAGAACATTTCCATTTCACATCAATATGTGGAATGTGAACACGCTCCCACTAAATCATAGATCCCTTCTTTATCTTTGGCATATCAGTCAAACCCATTGACTATATCATCAAAGTAAAGATCCAATTCTGAGTTGCTTGTACTCAATCAATTACATTGATTAGTCCATTGTAACTTATAGACTTCATTTGCATTAGTGGATTCATAAACCTTATAGGTTGTGTCACGTACACATCCTTGTTTTATTCCTCATAGGAATGCAGTTTTAGTATCCATATGCCAAATGTCTTAGTCATCAAGTTCCAATCAACAAGCATCATCCTTCTCAAAATGTTATCCATGTATCTTAACACTTAAGACTCATTTTCACTTATGGATTTCATCCAATGGGTGCTACCATCAAGGTCATACCTTATGATTCACATGGATGTCATTTAGGATGTAATGGTCATAAACCATAACTCAAAATTTGGTTCCTCATATTCATCTAGATAGTTGATTCATCACATGACCAACTCATAGATATATGAGGTGTATCTGTTAAGGATATAATAACTCACAACCCTTGTGATTCTTAATTTCTTTATTAGTGTGGGGTATTCTTTTATTAAGAAGAATTTAGTTATTTTATAATCATTCTCTAACTCCTTAGAGTATGATTCCTTCTTGATTTAGACATCACCATGCCTTAATCACGAGTTCACTATGATACACTATCATAATCACTCATAAGGATCTCAAACATTTTGGTCTTAGTGTTTCATTCATTGATCTCATCAAGAATGAACACTTTACCAAATTTCCACTTCATCTATGATAATCTTGAACACTTCAAGATATTCATATTGGTATTTCTCTAAACACCTTTTGAAGTATTAGCATTTGTTCCAATAGGTATGTAAATACATCACATGTATTATACCTAATAGGATAATCATTCTCCCACTACCATTAGTGAAGATTGATTAATCATGTCCAATATATTCATGTCTCTTACTGGTTCTCTAACCAAAAGAGTCTAGATTTATCCATCACATGGAAACTAGAAATGAATTTCTCATGATTGATGCTAATTTGATTGTTTGTGTAATCAATAACTTTAGGTATCATTTTATCTTATGCATACTATGTATCACAAGATAAACAAGGCATTGCCACAAAGATCATATCTTTAAGATTGAAACATCAACTTTATTAATTGCCATCATTGTCATACAATATGCAAAAATAAAGTGTTTCTATCTATTGGCAATATATGAAATAGCAATTCTCAACTCTATTTCGTGCCTTTTAGGCTGAAATAAACTAAAAGATACTCCTATCTATGGCAGCAACACTTGCTCCTATGATGGGTACTTCTTTCTTGGTCCTTTCACAAAGGCCATCACTTCTTTGCGGATATTGCATATCATATATGACATATCCACATCTTGGTATCATATACCTCAGATTAAGAAGCGGTTCATTTCATGATACCTTAGGTGGAGATCTCCATCCCCTCCTTCATCTTCTTTTGTTCTTCCAGATATAGAGGGCAATTCCCTCATACACCCTTTCCCCATGTGCCTTGAGGCTGAAGATGGTTTGGATTGCTGGCTAGCATCATAAACTTCTTTGCTTTGCCCTTATCCTCACCCTTAAGAATTACCTTTCTCTTTGATCACATCGAAGATTATGGTTTGTCTTTCTTCATCTTTGCCTCTACTATCCTCAACATGTCCAACAACTCTGTCAACGCTTGTCAAAGTTGTTCATGTTGTAGTTTATCATGAATTGTATGATTCTCGCAACATTTGCAGTATCATACCAATCGCCAACTCTTGGCTCAGAGGGAATCCTTCTTAGTTAAGTTTTTCCACATACCCAATCACATTGAGTGTGTGGATACCTTACTAGATCTCCTTCTATCATGACATACTAGGACAGTGTCTTGGAGACATCATATGTCTCATGTTGTCTCTGTAACTCATAGTTCAGAGAACACAACATCAAGCACTCCTCATCAATGTCTTCCTCGGTATGCTTCCATAAGCATACTTTCAGCCATTGATGTGGTGGGATTGAGTTTATCTGGTCTTGGTATAACTAGAACTTAGAGCTTTCGCTATTTGAGAACACTTCTCATCATCCTAACCGGTCGTGGAATTATTCCCATTTAATTTGTTGGTCTCAAAGACCGATCGCAAATAAAGTGATTATTGTTGATTAACCATTTATTTTAACAAAAGGAAATATATGCAATTTTAGTCCAAAACTCTTTTTGACTTGTTTGATTTATTTGCAACTCTCGATAAGATGTCATATGCAACTCCTTGCCATGATCATCTCCATGACTCAAGGTGCTAGATCCTATCTAGGTCACCTTGTTAAGTCTGACCCAAAGACAACACGATGAATATGCACCCTGCTTGGGCAGACCCACACATTCATCCTTTACACTTCCACGAGATAGACGGTGCACCACGCTTGGGCGTGCCCACACTTGGTCGATCAATCTTTTCACATGTGTCACATTTGGAAGGCATCTAAAACTTAATATTTAATGAGGGATTTGGTTTTTATATACATATACATATCCAATCACCACAATACATAGTACGTATCATATACATGCTATATCCCACAGAAAACATGCACAAACGATACAAGTGATGATTATGGCCATCCTAATGTGATTCCTCGAGCCAAGAGGAATCACGGTCATCTAGGTCTACATCACATGCAACCTGTACAAGATGAACTTTGTGCTCTGCCTTCTGAGTAGATCAACTCATCTTATGAATGACTGCTCGTCCTGGCCCAGTCGTCTGTGTGCCACCAGCCGATCGGTTGGCTCCTCCAACCGATCGGTTCACCTGGTCGTCGTGCATCTCATCATGGCCGCCACCCGCTCATCTTGCTCCTCGAACTAGTCATCAACCGATCGGCTCACACCTGTCATCAGGATATCTGCCGTTCTTTGACATAACAGGAAATAAAATTCTATCCTATTTTACATGGTAAAAAAGAGAAACCTCGAGTTACATCCGAGGGGAGCAAAGGTAGGAGAGAAATCTCGAATTATTTCGAGTTACATCAGGAATAGGAGATGGGGAAGATCGGTGCGCAGACCGAGATGCAAGCAACCACATACAACCATACACAAATAGGGTTTATTGGCCATAACCATGCTATAAATCCACCACAAAACTCGTTTAAGGGTGAAGCATATCGAGTGCATTAATAATACATATCATATATGTAATTTGGGATTTGTGGATTTAAGATTGGACATGCTAAAAGCCAATATTATTCACATTGTATGTAATAAATAAAGGCGACAAACCAAAATCGATCATATCGATATTCCTAAAATATAGAGCAGTTGACGTGGCTCTGATACCACTGTTTGGGTTTTAGGGGAGGCAGAGAAGGCAACGGAAACAAAAATTTTCTCCCCAAACCCAAAACAAGGAAACACGTCAACGTCTATATAATAGGAAAGAATGGTTTGTGGAATCATACCTTGTCCCGAGGCTTGCTCGGTGAAAATACTTCGTGGCTTGCGTGGTCTTCACCTCCGCTCTTGGACGGTGTCTTTGCAGCTCCTGGTCGCATCGGGACTTACAACTCCTCCTCTCACCGGGACTGTCTGGATTGACAGTTGTCCTCCTGAGTAGCAGACACCTCCCGCCTCTGAAGTAGTCCACACGAACCACCTGGAACTCCAATCTCCTTGTCCCACAAAGAATTGGAAGGAGTCGCTCCCTCCTATTGACGTACTAGTCGCCAACACACTCTCCTGCCTCCAGTTGCAACTTCAGTTGTCTTTCCCTTGCTGCACCTCCCTTTGCGCGTAGAACTTGCTCGGGCTTTCTCGGTTACCAAAACCAGAGAACGACAACTTTACAGAACAACTGGTTGCACTGAGTTGTACTTTGAGAAGCCCCCAATACCCCTATATATATAAGAGGGTCATGGGACAGGGTTCTCCATCCCGGGCAATGCGGGACTAAAAGAAGGAGTAGAAGGGTTCGAGATTTTCCACAAAACAACCAACTCGTAACCTGAACCGATCGTTTCACAACTGAAACGGTCAGTTGGGGACCTGAACCGGTCGGTTGGGACACCGAAACTGGTCAGTTCACAAGTGAACCGGTCGGTTGGTGGTCCTGGTCGGTTCCCGATTGACTTTCCTTCTTTTTTGTTTCTAATTGGTATCGAAGACCAATCCTTGTTCCAATCAAATTGGGCAAGTGAAACACAAGAAAAATTCTCACCAATCCTACTTTCCCAACTTGCTCAGTTGCACCAGTTAAACCGATCATTTCAACACTTGAAGCAATCATTTCACCTTGATCTTGAGCCGATCGGTTCAACACTTGAGCCGACCGGTTCACCAAGCTCAGCCGACCGGTTCATCACATGAACCGATCGGTCGGGAGTGCAGATTGTGCAGAATCAGTCAATTGCGATTTCAATCAATCTGATACTCCAATCAATGTGTCCAACACCTTGAACATTATGATATTGAGCTATCAATTGATTGAGTATTTAATTGAACTACTAAACTCCTTTAGTAATCAATCTAAACATTGTTTTTAGAAAAAACTCCTCTTCTAGCGAAGATCCTTTGTGTGTGACCCTACAGGTCCATTTCACATTGGCAGTGAAAGTCCATAACACTTATGACTTCACAAGCAAAGAGCAGTGCCTAGTCACACATCAGTGCTACCCAAGTGAAAGTAGAAAGTTGGAGAACAACTTTCAATCCTACAACATGTGAATGGTGTTACATTGAATGTATAATTCCTTTGTTAGTGATATCCCGAATGAACTCGAGGCATGAAACAATCATCATGTCAACGTTCATTCACTTTCTTGATCTCAGAGTAGATTGAACAAGATATGTATGACATCAATATCACATACTAATTCATACATGTGTGCACACGCCTACCTCAATCCAACTCATCAAGTGGCCTTGGATATCAAACTCCCTTAGGAGGGACAAATCCCATATCTATCACTCACCCCTCAAAAGCCCCATGTGTCAAAGCCACCCAATCATCACCTTTATAACAACCCATGTTTCAGGACTGCGTTTGATGATGTCAAAGTGTGCCCAACGACATGTGTTGAGTGTAGTGATTTCAGGTCAAAGAATCACACTCACCACCATCACTGTGAGTACTAACTGTGACTACCATGTCATGGTTCCATGTGTCAAACTCACGGTGGGTCTGTCTGGTACACTTGTTCTCTAACAAGTACCTATGTGTTTGGTTTGATATCTCTATATCATGACTAATGAGGTTCCGTCATCAACCAATACCACAATCTAGCCTTGTGTGTCATTGGTGTCTATCTACCTTCCATAATGACATCCGACTAGGGACATAACAAGAATGTACAAACTCTTAGCATCTGTATGATCTCATTGTTCAGGTCCTCAACCTGAAGGCATACGTCATTGAGTACTGTCATTATCTAGACATTCAATCTATTCTATCACTATCTCATATGACTGAACCAGAAAGAATTGGAAGCTTGCCTTTTATGTTTATCAAATCAATCTTAATGTATCCCACCAATCATCCCATGATTGGCTCTCAGGGCATGCATACCAACAAAACTGTCATTTGGGATGTCCCACAGGGTCGTCTCATAGACCAAGTTGGCTATAAATTAAGCCAAACCAAACAAGTTGTCCACGCTATCCCTGCCTCCCCGGTCGTTGTCCTCTTCTCTAACAACCTGATCCCAACTGGCTGCCTCAGCTACTCCGATGGCCATCTAGCACCCCTATGCCAGTCATCCTAACATTTCCAACCCGTTGTCTCACATCTGGGATAGTTGTTCTGCCACCTTCTCTGATCTACCACTACTGCTCTTCCTCTTTTTCTTCCTCACCATGTTGTCGGCTCGGTTAGGCACGACGCATAACTCACAATCCCAAACGGCCATCTCGATGGGCATGACAATCATCTCACATGCACTGACATGGATCTCAACCTAGCTAGATGCTCGTCATAGCCTTCTAGATGGCCATCTCAGACGGTGGACGGTCATCATTCAGCCATCTCAAATTTACACTTGATTTCTCCTATACCCAGCCAACTCGTCGCTCTCAGCCAAGAAGGCCACTGTAATGAACTGAAATTCATGTATAATATTAGCTTAGCCTTCCCCTATGCTTTTTCTTTCATTTTTGTCCTTGATGTTGAATTAGTGGAAATTATAAAGGTTTGGTGTACATTTGTTCCCAATATTTTACTTTGTAAGGAGTCAAGCACAAATACCTTATTGAAAGTTTACTAATGGGTTATTTGCAAAATGTTCACTTAAGAGGGATAAGGATAAATAAAATTGATCTAGAAATTTCTATGCCCTTTTGTGTGGGAAAAAGAAAATCCTAAAATTAAGATAATGTGACATTTAAGGAATTACTTTTCCCATTGAGTGAAAATAAGAGTAAATTTCCTAAAAATCATGAAAGTGGAACTCAAAAGATAATTCTAAATCCAAATTCATTTCCTTTGAGCACAAGTTTTCTTAGGTGATAAGTTTCACAATTTTTGAAAAATTGGTAAGCATAATTGTATTAATTGAATGGGAAAATAGAAGATAATTTAAAAATAAAAAATAAAACCATTAATGACTCCAAAAATAACAATTGATTACAAATTCGTGGTCTACACATCAAAATATGCCTTTGGGTGAATTTTCACTCAATTTGGAGAATATTTGATTAAAAGGTGAAATCAGGAGAGAGAAAGGGTGTAGTCATCAAGGTATTAAATAAATGAATAAATAACTCCAACATGTAAAATTGATGGCAAATTCATATCCAAGGCACTTAATGTGACTTGTGGGTGAAGTTTTATCAAATTTGGAGAATCTTATGACCGTTAATGAAGGAGGAAAGAGAAAAAGGTTTTGATTTATTTAACACATTAAAAGTTCCCAAAAGGCAAAATTAATTTCATATTCGAATTAGGTTTGATGTCAATTTATATTAATTTGGAGCATGTTTTCTCCCTCAAACGAGGAGAGATCAAAAGGGAAATTGATGCATTAATATTCTATATTTCAATAAGATTGGGAATTTGATTATATGTCACGAATTGACCATTGACCCGCACAATCTCAATCATTGGATCCGTAATCCAATGGCTCATGGATCTACACCTAGATCTCGCTGGTCGGGAAATAGGGACAGATTTAAGTGAATTTTTTTTCCTTGATTTTGCAATCATTTCTAAATCAAACTTCACAAAATATTTTCTAAAGATTCTAGATACAAAACAGCACTGACTGATCCCCTATTTGTCGTGTTTTGTCAAGAAATTGGGAAACACCCAATTCTTGCTCTCCAAAGATTTCAGGTGACCTAGCCATATCTAGCTTTATGATCCCCCCACCTATAAATATTGCCCCCTCGATCTTTGTAGCCTATTTCTCGACCTTTCTCTGGCTTCAATTGCTCATTTTCTTGCATCTTCATGTTCCAACACTTGATTTCGATCTAGAGCATTGCGGCAGATCGTGCTCGTGCTCCTTGGCACCTCGATTCCTTTTCAGGCTCGTGATGCTTCCCTCTTCCTTTTCATTTACTTTCCTATGAGTTTGATCAACTCTCACAATTTTGCCCAAATCTTGAGCTTCTGCTCATCGACCATGGTGTGGCGCGACGAAGGGGATGAATCCCCTGTGTGTATTACCTTCACTACCCTTCTCATTTTCTTTTTCCTTTGTTTACCGCTTGAGGGTAGTATCATCTTTTCACTCGTTTTTTTTTCTTTGAGCGATTCAAAGCGACACCTTTGACCCTTGACTTTGGCTAGCTCTGATTAGGCCAAGTCAACAAGGTGGGTCCATTCTTTGCTCTCTCTGCGATGGCTTTGATGACATGGGACTCCCTGATTGGTTAGAATAGGAAAAATCATTTCTTTTTACTTCTTTGTCCAAAGATTAAGGTAAAATATGTTTTGGAATCAGAAAAATGTAGGCTTTCTAATAAAAATGTTGTTGGGACTTGGTTTTGAGTTTTATCAAAAGATGTTTTCTAAAAATGAATTTAATAAATAAAATCACGAAAAATGCACTTTAAACCTCATAACTTTAATATAGACAAACGTATATGTTTTCTTAATTAGAAGAACCTAATAAAGTCAATGGTGATATTTTTAGAGTCTAAATGGAGGTTTTGTTCCACAAATTTGGAAGTTAGGGTTTCCCTTGCCTTTATACATGTGTAAACCCTAATTCATGGTTATATATTAAAAATAGGAAAATGGGGCTTTGGGATCGATTAAAGTAGGTGAGAGAGAAGTATTTGTATCTCATTAAGGAAGGTATGTGCTTTCCTTACACTTAAGTTGGAAATAATTGCAAACCCTAACCTAGTTTCCCTAATGAGCATTCTATGAAACCCTAATTTCTCTTTTGATAATTCTTTTACTAAATTTGCTTCAAAATTAGTTTTATTATTTATTTCTTGGGTCTTGTACCCCACTGCCATGTCTATATTTACTTGATGATTATACTATCTATAGTTCTTAGCATGTTGATTTTATTAGACTATTTAACTAGTGTAGTGGTACTTATGTACAACCACCCTTAGATAGGGCATGTGTAAATTTGCATAGGGAATGTGTTACTCTCCCCAATATAGAATATTTGTAGGAGATCGGAATGTGTTACTCTCCCTTACCTATTGGTTGAGGTTAGGTAGGTGCCTCAACCCACATAATTTAGGTAGTCAATATTAATCATGCATGTAACCTTTTACTATTTTTTTTATGGCAAGCATCTAATTATTTATGCCTCATACTTTTGACTATCTTCATCTTATGATGAAATCTTAACCTTTATCTTCAAAATAGTTTTCTTATCTTTTATCCTTGTTCATTTTCTCTGACACAGGCCTTGTTTTCTTTCCCTTTTGTTGGGTGTTTTCCCAACCACCTAGGGTTAGATCAAGTTGTTGAGTAAGGACAAAGGTGACCAAGTCTAAAAGTAGCAGATTCAAGTTTTGTAATCAAGGATGACTAGGTTGCTTATTGCTAGATCCTATAGTTTCTTTTCCATTTTTCCTTTCAAAGAAACTCATGTAGTAAACAAGAGTTCAAAAATCAATGTAATAACTTCATTTCTTTCCGCTGCTATTGACATTTTATATGTATCTAAAACATGCTTAATTACTTGGATTATTATACATGCATTCCACAATGTCTATTTTTCTTGGAAAAGTGGATGTTTTGTATTTCCTTTAAATTTTAGTAAGGAGGTTATCTCGTCTCTTTACAATTGCACAATCATTCTAAAATGAGTCAGCCATCTCGTATAGTCGGCCATCTTGCCACTGCCCAAGCCACTCTAAATGGATCCACCCTCAGTAGTTCCCACTCCATACACCCATTTGGTTCTGACCAGACGGTCATTTCAATCGCCTATATGATCGACTCACAACCTCCAGACGCTCGTCTCGCCCCCTGTAGCTTATCACTATGTTTGGACATTTTTACAAGAACAAGTGTAAGGCCCCCACTTCCTCCTCCTACGATCCTCCTTGCCACTTTATCTCAGGTCCTGACATCCAGATCTAAGAGCCTATAGGAGAGTCTTCTCTAGAAATGTTTAAGGAGATGGCCCATGACCTTGAGGAACCAGACAAATTCCTTTGTCAGACAAAAGTAAATTAATTCTAACATGACCCTGATTCGATCATGTTGCGACCGCCTCTCATAGCCCCAATCTCGGGGAACTATGCTCAGTTTTTCGACGACCATCATTTTGAAAGATTCAAGAAAACATCTATGATTGGCATTGTTCTACTGTGTTGGACATGCAATGACACTCTTGACACACTTGGCATTATGGAAATTGATGACAACATCCTGTGCAGAATCACATTCACACCTTCCCATACTACATCACTTCAATGTACCTTAGAGTTCATCACCACCTAATGTCGACTCCACAATTTGTGGGGCAAATCTAGCTACACGACCCTAGTCTTCGGCAAAAACATTGAGATTTCCTCTTGCCAGCTCGCCTTCATCATTCTTGATGAGAGAAGATTTGATTGGCTCCCCCGTTGTATGGCGCATTGTCATGACATCTACCCCAACAATTACAACATGGAGAAGTTTTGGTATGACATTATTGGGCTTTCACCCAAGCTACACAACGTCCTCAAGGCATCTAGCATCCATAACCCAGTGGTCTGCTACCTTCATCATGTTTTTACAAGAACCTTCTTTGGTAGGGAAGGTACTCATGGTGCCATTACACTTTTAGATCTTTATACGTTGTTGTATTTTCTGAACAGTGAACCCTATAATTGGGAATGTTCTATGATCGATCATATCAACTATCATGCCACCCACACTACCTCATCCTCCTACTGCATCGACCATATAATCACCTATATAGTGTGTATCTGGGCTACACTCACATCTCCTTCTTGTCACTGTCGCTCAAGAATCACTCGATTGACCTTTCATACTTGAAGGTGTACACGTTCCTCCATCATGGTGCCAATGGAGTCTACTACTTTATCTTTAAAGACTCCTAGGTTTTCCTCAAGCTTCCCTGACATGCTAGGTTTGCAGCCGCCAACCTATTTTTTGATTTGACTGATCTATCGGCACATATCGTGTGATTCCTTCTGGAGTATCCCAACCCATAAGACGTCCCTGAGCCCATGGCCCATAGAAGGAGTGCCTCCTTGGAGGCACATGATGATGTGACTGGACCACCACATCCTCCATCACAATGTCTCACTAGGAGGCACAGGGACACTAAAGAGGGCCCTGAGGAGCCTTGTGGCTTTTATGAGATCTGAGATCAGTTAGAAGAAATCCAATGTGAGTAACAGTGCCAAGGTTACCAGCTCAACCATATGTACCTGATGATGCACTCACATGAGTCGTGGCATGTGCACTAAGGTCACTAAGACATCAGTAGACCCCAATATGAGGAGTATGGGGTCCATCAGGCCTATCCTAACCCTAACTCTCCATATTGGGGGAATTACTACTACAATCCTCCAACTTCTTCTTAGTACCCACCTCTAGAGAATCTTCTTCCCTCTGTATTTGATTTAGGTTTTGCTTGGTATGAGTAAAAATATAAGGTTGGGGTGGAGGTGGGTAGTATCTTTGTATTCCACCCCTATGTATTCCCTTCTTGCATTATTTTTACCTTTTATTTTGTTTTTAATGTAGTTGCTTTGTTCATGGCCGTTATATAGTCAGCCATGCTTTTGTTTTTCTTGATTTGTAGAAAGGCCCTTATCTACCCGACCAAATTAAGTAGACATCTATCATTTTACCCATGCTTAAGTTTAGTAAACCTTTTACAAAATCTTTTACAAATTGCCATGTATGAAACCCCCATGCCACCCCTTAATAAACATCACTCCTTAGAATAGTTGGCAAGTCATATGGAATCAATCAGATCCAAGCATGATTTTTCTCTATGCTCAACAATGGATTCTCTTGTTATAAAACTTGTGTTATGTTATTAATAGGAATATTCTTGCTAATGCAATGATTATCTAGAAAAACAAATGGTGAATCTATAAGCACAAGGACACATCTTTCTTTTCCCTGTTTATCTTCTTTCTAAAAAAAGAGAAGCAAAGAATCACCTCCAGACAATAATCAAGTCTAGGGTGGCATGCTTCCCAAATCAAAAATTTCATACCCCACAGAGGGATGTGCCATCAAAAGAAGCCAAAGAGCACATGAAAAAATTGTGACCAATGTATCCACAACTCCATAAATTAAACATATTTTGAGTCTAATAGAGGATGGATCTTTTCTTCCACATCCCCTTCGTCCTATTCTTGTACAACAACTCATAAAAAGAACAAAATGAAAAAAATTGAGAGTGTCAAAGTAGAAGTATCAAGAAGCCTATTTTTCTACAAAATCTTGTTTTTAGAGACAAGATATGATATTTGTTTTGATAGGAATATAGAACTTTGTGGTATGTGGTTCTAGGAGATTGGGTCACTTGGCCAAACATTTGGAGGTAAGGATTAAAGTGATTGTCATGGAATCGGAATCCCAGTCCCATGAAACAAACGTATACCAAAGTCGACATGCAGAAGCATAAAGCTTAGCACACATGAACAAATAACAAGATACAAGCACCAACATAATCTTAACAATCAAAAAGATATATTAAGCAACATTATTATATTACATGATTTGAATTACATATTCAAGAGTCACTTGGTACAACTCTACTCATGTATATTATATCTAGATCTTACAATAAGTACACCTAGCATAGATCACCGAGCCCATCAACCTTCTAGCCATCTCTGAACCTAAAAACAACATATGAGAAATGGGTCAACACACGAGGTGTTGAGTACGGGGAAGAAAGATATATATATATATATATATATATATATAAGCTTTGCATAATTTGAAAAGATTTCAAGATGAAATGAACAAGAATAAACATGTTAACTAGTTAACAAAATGTGAAACCACATTTTATGTCATTTCACTCCATTATATCAACAATATCAAGCATGTTTAAGGCCTTTGACCATCTTCCATAAGGGTTACAAAATTAGCTAACCCTTGTATACAAGAGGGACCTCAAGGCCATAGCCAATAGTTAACCCTTTATCAACAATATTATAATGGAGTTTTGTATATATATGTGTTCAAGTTATAAAACCAACAAGGCAAACATCGAGTAAGATATAGCAATACTACATGGAAATATTGGGCAAGTAAACAAACAAGCATACCATACATATCATTTCAAACAAGAAAGCTAGTCATATAATTAGATAAGGCTCATACCTGATTTAGAGATTTCATAACCTAACATATCCTTCACCATCTAGCCACATGCCAAACCTGATTAAGAACAAGATTTCATATATACATTATATTCTCATCATTAACCTTGATTAGGTGCATTTTAGGGTTTTGACGAAGTTGGGTTCAATGTTGGTTATAGTACATTATATGATCTCATATTGATTTAGGGTCTATCATAAGAGTGTGGTTCAAGTTTCATATCCTTTTGAGGTTTCATATGGACATAACAAGATTTAGGACACTTATTCTTAAATTAGGTCACAAGAATAATAGTAGAGTAATCAAGATCAAAGATCATCAATGAATAAGATCCAAGCATAAGGGATGGTTTAGATCAGCGAGAACAGACCATAATAAACACATTCAAAGTAAGGCGATGTCCACTAGTGTCTAGGAATCAAACCACTAACATGGGGTACCAACATTCACTCATACATGCAAATATTCATAATAGAGAACTTATGTTATCAAGAGTACAAGGAAGGTTATAAGACTTCCAAATAGTCCCAACATCATAAAAAAAATACTGCCTCATGAACGGTTTAGCATTAGGAGTCACTAGGTAGCAAGGTTAGCATCAAAAGAGCAATGTATAGCATTATAGTCCATTATGGTCACATATGTATAGAAAGGAGTCATGTATGAGCATTAGGGAGAGTAGGACCTTCATTAGTTCAAGGATGCATAAAAGATACTGATTTAAGGATCAAGGGGTAGGTTCAACATCAAGATCCAAACATTAATCATAATCATGTGGTAAACATATTCAAAGTAGTCAAGGGTTACATATTTAGCAAATAAAGGAGGACTAGAAGGAGATTAAGGGTCTGCAAATATTCCCATGTTGTAGATCTTTTCAAAAGGAACAATTTGATATATAATTTTACTATATTTGGCCTTAGGATCAGGGAAATATCAAATTTTAAAGATTAAGCCAAGAACTATATGGAAATCGGAGAAATGTTACCATCTCATTATTTGAATCATGTCATCTGGAAGGTTCAGGAAAACCCCTCGATTTGGTGCTAAAACATATGTATATAATGGGGATTTCAAAAATGGACTCAAAGGAACTCAAATCATGCAAAATGGTCAACAATCTGGAGAGATCTGGTGGCTCGGGCTCCCCTACCCGGCGGCCACGGTAGCAGGCAGATCCAAGGTAGAGGATGACCCTACAACCATCGGATCAAGATCTAAGGGTGCGCGGGTCATTGCCTTACCCCGGGTCAGCATCCACATGACCCATTTAGGGCAGAAAAATTGGCCCAACAAGAAAATACAAAGGAAAGAAAGGGCTAAATGTCAGTACCACTTCAAAAATTCATAACCAAGTGTAGGAAGGTTCAAATGACTTCAAATTTGGATCATAGCTTCATGATAGAGTCTAGAACAAGTGTAAAAAATATCAAATAAAAAAGATCATGTATAATCAATATTTTAATTAAAGGATTCAAGGGTATAACAACACTAGGATTTCATGCATATGTGTGTATCATATTGACTCAAAATGTGGAATCTTTGAATTTAGTAGACATTATAGAGTTATGAAGCCAAAGGAGACATAAATAGTGAGGACTTAAAGTAATAAAAATAATTATGCACAAATAGGAGAAAATCCACTTTGTCATAGTGATTTCACAAGGGTAGGGATTGACATGTAGCGAGTATAATTTGGATGTATTTGTGATTTTATTTGCTTGAGGAAAGCAAAGATTCAAGTCCGGGGTATTTTGATGAATGAATATTCATCTATCTTTTTGCATATATTTCATAGTCCTTTTCATTGGAACTTATCTCTTTTTTAATAATTTCTAGGATAATTTGCAAGTTACCCACTTTTTACTTTAGTATATAAATACTTGACTCTTTTCTCACTTTATGTAGGTTTTTCATCCAAATCAAGGATATGACCTCCTAGCAATGCGAGATGACCGTCTCGCAGCACCAGATGACCGTTTCACCTCCATGAAGCCCTAAAACCTAGAGCCAGATGACTGAGTTAGGTCCTTGGCTCAATGAATCAATTAAAGCACTTCACTTGCCAGCCTCTTGTCTTGTTTGAGCCAGACCCTCTTCTCAGCATCCTAATGTGATCCAAATGGTAAGTGCAAGTTGACCTAAAGACTGATTTAATTCACATTGCATCCTCCACTCATGCTATGGTTTTAACCCTAAGGTTTCGTGCATGACATCGTGAGACAGATGCTTCACAATGACCATTTCAAACATTGCTTTGAGCTCAAGAAATGGAATCAAAGGTCGTCGCCACCCTTAGTATAGGGTTCAATCTTCTTCAACTCGAGCCATGCCACCTCATCACCCAAAAATCATCTCGGGTAGTGAGATATCTATTTTGTGGCTCACGAGAAGCATATTTCAGTAGCCGCTACACCTACTTGCTTCTCCCCCTTTCAAGGTTTTCACCCCTCCTTCCCTATAAGAGGAGGGGGGACTTCACTAAGAAAAGGGTCCCCAATTTTTGTACTTGTATATTTTGTTAAAGCTCTATTGTTTTCAATTCACAATAGTGCAATCCTTCATTTTGTAATAAAGCTTCGTTTGTTGTTCCATATTTGAATTTCACCTTTACTTCTTGTTCTTACTTCTAGTTCTTTTTCTTGGAGCGGGGGAATAAAAGAGAAAGCCATTTAATTGTCACCAACATTGGTCTCCTTGGAGATATAATCCTTTTATCTATGGCTTTCTACCTTATTTCTCCATTCCTTGCCATGACTAGTGAGTAGTTCCCTTATCGAGTCAAGGGGAGTATCCCCTTATCCATGTGTTGATTGGGTCAAGATTTAAACAACTATTTTAGACAGATGTTTTTTCGGTTTAGAAATAGCTTATTTAAATGAAGTAATTAATCCTTCTTATCGTAGGTTAATACTAGTGGATGTGACTGTGGAAATCAGGATTTAGAACAACTAAAGAGTTTACATGGGAATTTGGGTGTGACTGTGGAATAATCTTCTTTTGGATGAAGGACTAGGATGCGTGAACACCAGGACCAATGGGTTCACATGGAGTTCATCTCTTGCATTTTATTTATGAATGATTCACATATCTACTTCTTACTTGTCGTGTATCTCTTGATCTTGTTACCATTTTGACTAAAGTGGTGAAACCCCTAAGCCTCGATGCCTTCTGTTATGATTCAATTGTCTCTTTCAATACTTGTTTTCAATTTTCTTCTTTTTATTTCTTGCACTTTACTTCTTGTCTTAGATAATCTTTTGTGTGCTGACAATCTTCTTTCTTTACTTTCTTACCTTAGCATAGTCTTTTGTTTTCATTAAATTAGTGTAATCCTTTAGTTCTTTTCCACTTTATTTTCTTGTTCTAGTGTAATTAATCAACCCTCCAATAAGAATTTACTTTCTTGTTTATATATTAAAAAAACTCCAAAAATAAATAAAGTTCAAAAATCAATTGGGTTTCGAGAAAATAATATTAAAAATGTTGTCATGTGGGATCGACCCTTCTATACTAGCCTTAATTGGAAAGTAAAAAGGTTAAACTCTAGGACAATCATGTTAGTGAATTGGTGTGCACTTTGATGCGTATCAGTACATGTTTGAGAATAGTGTATTGGACAGAGCCACCTTGGATGGAGTCCTTGGAATGGTCGTTAGAATCAGCTCTCAAAGTGATAGTGTAGATTTTTTTTGTGTAGCCTGAATTTACTATACTGATCACATGTTGTTCGATGTATTTAAACATCATCCAGCGTGACCTTGAATATGGGTTGTCATAAAGGTGATGCTCGGGTGTTGTGACACATGTAGATTGAATGTGAGTGGTGTATATGGGATGTGTCCCTCCTACAGGAGATTGATACATTGGCCACTTGATAAGAGAGACTGTGAAATGTATGGACATACTCATGTGAGTCCATATGTGATATGTGAGCTCACAAACATCTCATACAATGTTCTCTAGTTCAAGGAACATGGATCAAATATTGAGAGGAGGATGATTCCATGCCTTGAGTTCAATCTGGATATCAAATAAAAAAGAACTATATGAATATTGTAACTCTTATCACATATTGTAGATTGAAATTATTCTCCAACTTTTCAATTACTTGGGTAGCAATGATGTGCTGCTAGATCTCATTGCTTGTGATGTTATAAATTAGTTATGGACATTCACTGTCAATGTAATGTGGGACCTATAGGATTGCATGCATAGTATGCACTAGAAATAGGAGTTTACTCATGAATAAGGTTTGACTTGATTACTACATTGTTTAGGTAATCAACTTAAACAAGATTAGTTGAAAGTTGGCTGACTGGAATTTGAATGAAGCGGTATAGAAGTGAAATAACATGTTCAAATTGTGAATTGATTGGTTCTGATTATGAATCAACAGTTGAGTGATCAGTAAGACTGAATCAACAATTGACGCTGACGTCATGTTGTGCATTAATCATCATGTTGAAAGTGAATATGCTTGTGAATATGAAACATAGTGAACTGACTGATTCAAGTCTTGAATTGGTCAAATCACATGTGAACTGACTAATTCAGTTTTGACAGTTGAATAACATGCAAGAAGAAAGATGTGTTTGGAATTATAAATAATATAGTAAGAGTTTCATCTTTTACAAACTCCATATTAAAAAAAAATTATCGCATATGGTCTATAATGATCAAAGTTCTTAATGACGTTTTGCAATAAGTCATATGAGTAGTTAAAGGCACTTGATTCTTAGAGAGATCTCCTCTAGATTTTACACCTAAGCCGCACCGTTGTTTGATGGTCATAAAGACGCGAAGAATGTGATTAGGACTTTAAAACATGATCAATTTTCTTCTAATTCCATTTACACCCAAGCCTCACCATTTTCTGATATTCCATTTAAGGGGCATGGATCTAATTCCAGCACAGACATGTATAGAAGGACTCAAGTGGTTGCTTATTAAACCCTTTTCTTAGTGCTCTACTAGTATATGCACGTGCTTATCATGTGGCTATTGATATTAAGCAAAGAACTATGTACATATAGTATTCATAAAGAAAAGAGGTTGTGAGACCATTTTATGACTTCGAAAAAAATATTTTGCCACATAATCATGAGGTTTACAGACCTTCATATTTCAACTTATAATCTTCTTAGGGAAAAGTATCCATATAGGATTACTTATATCATATGCCTTGGAAAGATTTAACATTTGAAATCATACTTACATTGTTAGTGATATGTCATTATTCTTTTTATAGTTATCCTAATTCTACACAAATTGTTTCTGAGTGATAATATACCTTGTTTCATGTAAATGTAAATCAAAGTTCTTATAAAGAAAGAGAATCTATAATGTATGCACACAATTTCTTGACATGTTAGACATGTCTCAAGTCAACCTATGATTTCATAGCTTAGAAACATAATTCTATTAAAATTTATAAATTCTATTACTGAGATACATCATGTTCTTAATATAAAAAGGCTTGAAAAGAAAGTAATTAGAGGGTCGCTACATTTTTCTATTCACGAGTGTCAATGTGAATTTCATTTAGATAACATACATTTCATAACATGTCGTGTGGGAACAATGAAATTGTAATAATTTCTAAGATGAGAATCAAATAAATCACTAAACATGAAAATCTTACAAAAATCCAAAAATGTTGAAGAACCAAAGGGATATGAAACTATATATGAATAACAATCATCTACAATGTGTTCCATATAAGTGAAAAACATTACTATATATGTTAGGTACAATCCACAACATTTCATGAATAATATAAAACATCATAAATAATATAGCTACACAAGTAAGTAGCACATATATATGGAAAACAATGCATCCTATTATCTTAATCATTCTTCACTCTAAGATGGACAATAATTTTTTCAATCAATGATGACAATACATAGATTCAAACATCCAAGTTTTTTTGATAAAAGTCCAAGCATTAATGAAATTAAAAAAGGATAAAGAGCTTGCAAACACATGACGTCTACAAGTTTAACTAAAGATAGAAATGGCAATATGGTATGAAAAGACCTCACAATCACAGGAGAAACTAGTGATGAAAAAATGGGGTGAAGAGATCTAAAAGTATTATTCATGGGGGAGGCACCCATTAAACATTGCCTCTAATCAAAGTGTTGAGAGAAGATGAAAGTAAAAATGGAGAGATAAGCAATCAGCTTCATCAGGAAAGGATCTTTAAAACCCCATGTCATCTACAATGATGTCCTCCAGAGAGTAGCATCGAACACCAGTTTGATCTCCAAAGACATGCCCCAGATCAACTTCAGTAGGAATCACATGGATTGAAGTAGAGGCATGTCCTGCAAAGTATTTTGTATAGCTAAAGTGTGGTTAATATCATTTATCATGATTTGAATGTGTTTTTGGTTTTTGTTGAATATCCTATTGTTTCTTTCGATCCAAATGGTCCATAGCATATAAATCATCAAGTCCTCAGGATGAAAACTTGAATGTTGTGGAAGAGGTGTTAATCTAGGTATAACCATTGGTTCAAGGATATTTTTGAGGTTTTATGAAAGTGGAAAGAAAACCAAGTAGAATGTGCATTGTGACTGAGCATTGTATGAAGACATGGAGGCAAATTTCTTCATATTTTTTATAGAGATAGCATCTAGTTGGTCCCTTGAAACCCCTACAGGTGACGTTATGGTCAGTGAGAATTTTGTTACTAGTGAGCAGCCAGAAGAAGATTTTTAATTTTTGTGGCCATTTTGTTTTCCAGTAATGCACTATGTTTGATATATGGTATCTATATGTGGGATGAGTGTATGCTGATTTGGGAGTGTAGTGTGGACCCCAACTCTAGGGAATTTTAATATTGATGTTATATGAAAGTTCATGAACGATCCCGTCAATTGAATTGTTGTCCACTTTGTTTTGAAGAAATCTTTTGAGTGAGCTTTGCCTGGTACTGGTAAGGTATTTGAGTGCTTTGGCAATGCTGACGTTTTTCAGAGGTGGTGGGATATGCATGTGCAATCTAAGATCTCTAAAGGTGTTCTAGCCTATAATCTATTCCCACCCCCTCCCCGGAGATGTAGGCCTCCCCCAGTCTCTTTGAGAAATTGCAGCAATAGTTCAATGACTCCTTATTCCAGAGAGGTGAAGAAATGTTTAGTGAGGTTTTATGCCAAGGTGGTTTGTCTTTGTAATATTTCTGAAGGATAAGTTTTCTCCAAATTTTGTTTGTGTTGTTTATCAGGGTGCAGATAACTTTTGTGACAAGACAGATTGAATGAATTTTGATGTTGATGATGCCTCATCCCCCATATTTGATAGGTGTTGTAATTGTCCCCCAATTGACCAATTGGATATCTCTGTGGAGGGCATTTAGTGCATGGTTGTTCCAGAGAAAATTTCTTCTAATTTTGTCAATCATGTTGTGGGTTTTGGTGGGCAGAGGGATACATCTAAGGAAATTAGTTGTGATGGGCGTTATAACGCTATTGATGAGAGTAAGTCTGCCTGCTATGTTAAGGATATTGTTTGTCTAAGAGTTTAGTTTGTTTTGAATTTTGTCAATGATGGAGCTCCAACTTGAATGAGTTATTGGGTGTGCGTAATGGGTAGCCCAAGGTGGTTGAAGGGGAAATGTTTCTATTTTGTATTTGAGAAGATCTTTATATCTATGCAAGATGTTTTGATGTGTGTTAACACCAATGATAGATGATTTATTGAGATTTATTTTGAGCCCCAAGATGTATGAGAAGAGCCCTATAATACGAATGGTGTTGATGATAGTGGCATCATCAGGCTTGACAAGGATGACAGTGTCATCTACAAATTGAATGATATTTTCCTAACATTTATGTGGGGAGGCTATGAGGCCAGGAGAGGTTGCAAGTTTTATCATGTTTGTGAGTATAGATGTTACAATGATGAAGAGATAAGGAGAGAGGGGGTCACCTTATCTTAGCCCATTTGCATTGTGGAAGAAGCCAAATGGTGATCCATTAATAATGGTGGAGAAGTAGTTGTGGAAATACAGGTGTGAAGCCAGTTATTCCAAATCTCAGGAAAGCCATATCTAGCCATGGCTTTGATGAGGCAGTCCCAGTTTTTGTAGTCAAAGGATTTTTCAAAGTATAGTTTGATATCTAGAAGAGGAATTTTGTTCTTATGACATTGTTGCAAAGTTTCATTTACCATGATAAAGGCATCATGGATGCTTCTATTTTTGAGGAAAGTATTTTGGTTATGTGGGATGATGTTGTCCAAGTGGGTTTTTATGCGGTTTGAAAGGACTTTTGCAAAGATTTCATAAGAAATGTTTATGAGACTGATAGGTCTGAATTGAGAAATCTAGTTTGGGTCAGTAACTTTTTTTATGCGAGCGATGTTGGTGTGGTTAAAGTGTTTGATGATGTTGTGGGTGTTTGTGTTGTGATGAATTTCTCTAAGAAGTTTGATAAAATCTCCCTTGATGTGACTCCAATTAGAAAGATAGAATTCAATGTCGAAGCTGTCAGGACCAGGGGATTTGTTTTTCCCAAGAGAGTGGACCGCCTAGTCAAGTTTTTCAGAAGTGAAGGGGTTGGTGATGGTCTGTGGGCTGTGATGTTTTTTCCACACAAGTTCTTCCAGTGGATGTGATTATGGAGGGTAGGCTTGTGGTCAGTATTAAATATATTCAAGAAATGTTGAACTATATGTGTTGTAATCAGATGTCTTTTGAGGTCATAGTACCATTAATGTTGAGATTTGCTATTATGCTTTTTTTAGCATTGTTGTTACAAGTTTTGTGGAAGTATTTAGTGTTTTTATCTCCTTCCTTTGTCCATTTAATTTTTTCTTGTTGTATCCAATTTGTGCCAAGGCAGTGTTTGATGTGGTCCAACTCAACTTTAATTGTGAGAACAAGGGCTAGGTCCGTAGAGGGGTTACTATCTACAAATAGATGTTGTTGTTCAAGATCAAAAAGTTTTTGGGAGGGGTTTCCAACAGTTTCCTTTTGCCAGCTTTTTAGTTTGTTTCTGACAGTCTTGGTATTGATGTGTATGGGAAGGCCTATATTTTAAGTATGAGTGTCAACAATGATCCAGTTCCTCTGGAAGAGGTTTAGACATGTGGAATTAGATGTCTAGAAATTTTCAAAATGGAAAGGTTTGTGTCCCCATTTATCTGGTTTGGTGTTTATGATGACGGGAAAGTGGTCCAAGATAGGCCGATGGGCAACAAAGACAAAGGAGTAGGGTATTGATTTTCCCATTTGTTGGAGCAGATGAAGTGGTCAAGTCTAGCCTAGGATTGTTGGTGGGTCCAAGTATAGCAGGCATTAGCAAGTGGTATATCTATCAGGTTATGGTTTTGTAACAACATATAAAAGGATTTGTTAGAGGTAGTCATATAGCCAGAAAAAGATGTGTTGTTTATTCTATCTGAATTTCTAGTAGTGAGGTTGAGATCGCCCCCTAAAATCCATTGTTGACCTAGAGGTTATACATTGTCCATATTTTGATAATGACTTAACCATTCCATTCAAGTGTATCTAATATGTGTATTAAAGATTGACTTTAGGTGTTAGATACATGAAAAGGATCAAAATCCACAAGCCCTAACTTGTCAAAGTAAAAGTCAAAAGCAATGCAAGTGTGCTAATTAGGAAATCCATGTAAATGACCTTAGAAGATTTTTGTAATCACTTGTGTTGATGATAAGACTTGTAACTAAGATGACAAAAATTATTGGTACACTTTATACCAAGATTTAATCACTTTTTAAGCACTTTAGAAAATTGATCACAGGTTGTTGATCAGTCGAGTTGGAATCTCTACCGATCCACTGGATCCATTTTTCGGAGAGAGCATTGGTCGTGTTGTGCATACACAAAACTCGACCAATCGGGTTTCTAACCAATTCAACATTCATTAGTCAGTCAAGTTTCCCCAGTACAAACTCGATCAATGGTTTGAATATTGGGTTTGTCTTTTAGCCGCTCGATCGAGTTACCTTTATTGAATCTCGACCGATTGCACTGTACAAAAATTGCAGAAAAAGTGATTCTAACTGTTGGTGACTTATTTGATCGGAAATAGATCTGTTTCCTTGGGTAAAATGACTATATTTCGGCCCTAAGTGTCCCCCAACTCAAAGGGGCACCCCCATCTATAAATAGGACCTCTTGGAGTTCATTCTAAGGTTGCTCATTCACTATATGCTTGGTCCTTTCTTAGTTGAGAGTGTTCCATCCCTTTGAGCCCCTTTCTCTGTCTAGTTTCAATTCAAATTTGTGAATATGCGTGAGTTAGGATCCCTTGTATGAGATCTATTCCCTGTACTCATATAAAGCTCTCCACCTCCATCTTCCTGGCCCCTTTCCTTATTGAAGAAAAGGCTTGAAGATCTTCTCTAAGTGAAGGAAAAGGAGTTTTTGTTCTTCAAGGTTGAAGAAAGCATGGTGATCAAGATATCTGAGTGAAGGAGATAGGCAAGGCAGACGTTCAAGAAGGATAGGTAATTTCTAGAAGGCCAAAGACTTGAAGGTTGAGTGGGTAAGTCCTTGATTGAAGGTTGACCTTGCTGAAGTGGGTAAGCTCCTTCGGTAGGTTGAAGATCCTTGCTTGAAGTATTAAGTCCTTGGATGAATGTGGTTTTATCTTGTAATCTTATGAAGGAATATAAGAGTACCAAGATTGTAAAGTCCTAAAGACTAACCACCTCTAGGTAGTGGATTGACATTGCTCCTAGTTAGGACATGGCACCACTCTAAACCACTTTGTCCAAGTGTATTCTATCCTTGTCTCTCTTCCTTGATGTTCATGTTAGTTAGGACTTCAAATTGGTTGTATGTTTTAGCTTTTGCACTTAATATAATTTGAAGGTCTAATTCATTTTGTGAGATTTGTGAATCTCTATTCACCCCCCTAGATCCCTTGATCCAACAAGTGGTATCAGAGTGGGTCTTCTCCAAGCTACTTCCAAAAGTAGGAGAAGATGGGTGATTTAGCACTTGGATCTCTCAACTTGGAGGGAAGCTTCTTCATGCGACCTCTAGTCTTTGACGGCACCAACTTCCTCTATTGGAAGAGAAGAATGCAGTTCTACCTTCAAGGAGTAAGGTACGAGATGTGGAAGGTGAGGCACCTAAAGTATGAAGATCCAAAGGGAGAAATCTCTATATGGACGGAATCCCAAATGAAGCAAGCTCAGCTCAATTGCAAAGTCATGAGCATCATCTATACAGTCCTCACCCCATTTGAGTTCAATCGGATTTACTCATGGGACACCGCACATAAGATTTGGAACAAGCTTTGTGTCACCTATGAGGGAACGGAACAAGTGAAGAAAGCAAATATCTATATGCTTGGTGGTCTTGAGAACTTCAAGATGGATAAGAATGAAAGAGTGACAGACATGTACACTAGGCTTAATGTCATCATCAATGGATTGGCAGTCCTTGTTAGTGTGATGGACAAAGGCACAATCAACTCAAAGATCTTGAGATCTCTTCCAAAGAGATGGGAGCCCAAGGTGACCTCCATTGAAGAAGTGTACAAGCTTAATGAATTGTCAACCGAGGAGCTGGTTGGCAACCTTGAAGCTCATGAGCCAAGGCTTGACAAGCAAGAAGAAGAAGAAAATAGAGAAGAGAAGGAGTCTAAGAAGATCAAGGACTCATCCTTCAAAGCTCAAATTGAAGAGATGGTTCGGCAGCAACAACTTGCTCTCAAGTCCCCTACTCCTTCCTCAAGTGAAGATGAAGGACCAAATGAGTATGAAGAAAACTACTCCAAGGGAAAGCACTTCAAAAGGAAGTCTTCTTCATCTACTCCAAGGTGTTATGAATGTGGCCAAAAAGGTCACTACAAGAGTGATTGTCCCAAGTCCAAGAAGAGCCACCACAAGAGCAGCCACAAGAAGGACAAGGAGTACAAGAAGGAAGGCAAATACAAGAAAAAGGAAAAGAAAGAAAGAAGAAGTAAAGATGCAACTCATGCAGCTTGGGAGGAGCCTTTCTTAAGTTGTTCTAGCTCTAAAGATGGAGAATGTCACCTTGCTCTCATTGCCTCTACAAGTGATGATGTAGGTGAGGTAAGTGAGGTAAGTCAGGTAAGTGAAGTCAACTTGCATGAGTTGTCTAAAGAAACTCTTATTGATATGCTTAATGTTAGTCAGTTATATTTTACTAAATGTAAATCTAAAAAGAAAAGGTTGGGAAATATTATAAATGATCTTTATGCTAAGATTGAAATTCTAGATCAAAATGAAAAGTTACATCTCGATAGTATTGATTCCTTGCAAGGGCAATTTCTTAATCTTCAGCTCCAATACAATGGAGTTGAAATTGAGAATGGTGTCTACCTTAAGGAAGAGAACCAAAAATGCCAAGATGATGTTCTTCAAACTAAAAATGTAGAACTTAACCTCATTGATGAAGCTAGGAGAAATGAAATTTATGCTTATCAAAGAGAAATTTTTTTGCTTAAATCTGAAAATGCTAAGTTGCTTGCTCAAGTTAATGATCTATCTTCTAGACCTATCTTGCCAAGTAATGAGGTAGCTAGCACTACTCTAGAACGTGATTCTTTTCATACTAAAGCCCTCTATTTAGAGGCCGACTTGTTGCATGCTAGAGATGATCTTGTTAGCTTATCTTCTATTGTCATTAGTCTTAGTAATGATAATGAAAAGTTAAGAGCTTCTTTGTAAAAGTTTCTTACGGGAAAGAAATCCCTTAATGATGTTCTAAATAATCTACCAAACAAATTGGTACTAGTGGTTTAGGATATGATGGGACTGCTCCCAAGGGTAATAAGAAGAACAAGATTAAGGGTAAGAAGAAGAGTGTGGAACCTCCTTTCTTTCATGGAGAGAATTTTGGCTCAAAGAACCCAATGGTATGTGTTCATTGTAAATGCGATGATAATTATTCTACTTATTGTCCTTACAAGCCAAAGGGGACCAACCCAAAGATGAAATGGGTCCTCAAGATAACCCTAGATCCTAAAGTTTGAGTTGGGTATCGACATCCTTCTTTCATGCAGGTCAAAAGAAGGTGGATTATTGATAGTGGTTGCTCAAAGCATATGACATGTGAAATTAGCCATTTCAACACATTCATAAAGAAGAAAGGAGGATCAGTGACCTTCAGGGACAACAAAAAGAGTAAGGTAATAGGTGAGGGTGATGTAGGCAATGAGCTATGTATTAAAAATATTTTTCTAATTGATGGTCTACATCGCAACTTGATAAGTGTAAGCCAACTTTGTGATAATGGATATCTTGCTCTATTTACATCTTTAGAATGTTTGCTTTTAGACTCCCTCACTTACAATGTTATATATAAGGGAACTAGAAATGGTAATCTATATGTTATTGTGCTTGGTGTTCTAAAGCTCATACTTGATAGATGCTTAGTTGTAGATAAAAATGATATATCTCTTTGGCATCGTCGGTTGGGTCATGTGAACATGCATCAAATGAAGAAATTGAGCAAAAAGGAATCGGTTAGGGGACTTTCTAAATTGGATTTTGAAAAGGATGAGGAATTCCAATCTTGTACATAGGAAAAGAAAACCAAGTCCTCCTTCAAATTTGAAGGAGTCCTTAGTACCAAAAGAGCTCTTGAGCTTCTTCATATTGATCTATTCAGACTTATGAGAGCTCAAATGCTTCGTGGTTCCAAGTATTGTCTTGTGATTGTCGATGATTTATCTCGCTATACTTGGACATTCTTTCTCATTTCTAAAAGTGATACTCTAGATCTTTTCTCGAGCTTTTGTAAACGGTTTGAAAACAAAGCTTCTTTCTAGATTGTTTCTATCCATAGTGACCATGGGGGAGAGTTTGAAAATGATCTTTTTGAGTGTCTTTGTGAAAAATCTAGTTACTTGCACAATTTCTCTTCTCCTCATACACCTCAACAAAATGGGGTAGTAGAGAGAAAGAATAGGTCGCTACAGGAGATGGCTAGAACCATGCTTCTAGAGTATGACACTCCAAAGAAGTTTTGGGCTGAAGTTGTTAGCACCTCATGCTTTGTGCAGAACCAAGTTTTTACACATCCATCTTTGAAGAAAACCCCGATGAGTTATGGCGTGGTAGAAAGCCATCCATTGACTTCTTTCATGTTTTCAGTTGTCCTTGTTTTTTTTTTAACACAAAGGATTCTCTTGACAAGTTTGATCCAAAATCATACAAGGCTTTCTTCCTAGGCTATAGCACTATAAATAGGGCTTATAGAGTTTTCAATGTTGAACTGTCTAACATTGAAGAATCTATTAATGTCAAATTTATTGAATCTAACCCTACCATTGGAAAGAATATTGTTGATAATGATGATGCAGATGACTTAATTCCTATCTTAAAAGACCTCAACATCGACAACAAAGGTAAGTAGGTGGTTGAAGTAGAAGATGAACAGAAGCAGGATCCCACTCCCCACTTTGCAAAGAATCATCCCAAAAAGCTAATCATTGGTAATCCATTTGAGATGGTGAAGACACGAGATGCCTACAACAAAGAACAAGCAGATGATGCCTTCATCTCACAATTGGAGCCAAAGAACATCAAAGAATCTCTTAGAGATGATGAGTGGATCCTAGCCATGCAAGAGGAACTAGAATAGTTCAAGAAGAATTGAGTGTGTGTTGGTATGTATGCCCTGAGAGCCAATCATGGGATGATTGGTGGGATACATTAAGATTGATTTGATAAACATCAAAGGCAAGCTTCCAATTCTTTCTGGTTCAGTCATATGAGATAGTGATAGAACAGATTGAATGTCTAGAGAATGACAGTACTCAATGACGTATGCTTTCAGGTTGAGGACCTGAACGATGAGATCATACAGATGCTAAGAGTTTGTACATTCTTGTTATGTCCCTAGTCTGATGTCATTGTGGAAGGTAGATAGACAACAATGACACACAAGACTAGATTGTGGTGTTGGTTGATGACAGAATCTCATTAGTCATGATATAGAGATATCAAACCAAACGCATAGGTACTTGTTAGAGAACAAGTGTACCGGACAGACCCACCGTGAGTTTGACACATGGAACCATGAGATGGTAGTCACAGTTAGTACTCACAGTGATGGTGGTGAGTGTGATTCTTTGACCTGAAATCACTACACTCAACACATGTCATTGGGCACACTTTGACATCATCAAACGCAGTCCTGAAACATGGGTTGTTATAAAGGTGATGATTGGGTGGCTTTGACACATGGGGCTTTTGAGGGGCGAGTGATAGATATGGGATTTGTCCCTCCTGAGGGAGTTTGATATCCAAGGCCACTTGATGAGTAGGATTGAGATAGGCATGCACATGCATGTGTGAATCAGTATGTGATATTGATGTCATACATATCTCCTTCAATCTGCTCTGAGATCAAGAAAGTGAATGAACGTTGACAGGATGACTGTTCCATGCCTCGAGTTCATTCGGGATATCTGTGACAAAGGAATTATACATTCACTGTAACACCATTCACAGATTGTAGGATGAAAGTTGTTCTCCAACTTTCTACTCACTTGGGTAGCACTGATGTGTGACTAGGAACCGCTCTTTGCTTGTGAAGACATAAGTGTTATGGATTTTCACTGCCAACGTGAAATGGACCTGCAGGGTCACACACATAGGATTTAACCTGGAAGAGGAGTTTTGTCCACAAGCAACGTTTAGATTGATTACTAAAGGAGTTTAGTTGTTTAATTAAACACTCAATCAATTGATAGCTCAATATCATATGGTTCAAGGTGTTGGACGCATTGATTGGAGTATTGGATTGATTGAAATCACATTTGACTTATTCTGCACAACCTGTACTCCCAACCGATCGGTTCAAGTGTTGAACCGGTCGGCTGAGGTTGTTGAACCGGTCAGCTCAAGTGTTGAGTCGATTGGCTCATGGTCAGAGTGAAACGATTGGTTCAAGTGTTGAAATGATCGGTTCAACTGGTGCAACTGAGCAAGTTGGGAAAGTCAGGTCGGTGAGAATTTTCCTTGCGTTTCACTTGCCCAATTTGATTGGAACAAGGATTGGTATTCGATACCAATTAGAAACAAAAGAAGGAAAGTCAATCGGGAACCGAACAGGACCACGAACCGACCGGTTCAGAAGTGAACCGATCGGCTCATGGGTCCCAACCGACCGGTTCAGGTCCCCAACCGACCGGTTCACTTGTGAACCAATCAGTTCAGGTTGCGAGTTGGTTGCTTTTTGTGGAAAATCTCGAACCCTTCTACTCCTGCTTTAGTCCCATATTGTCGGGCATAGAGAACCCTGTCCCATGACCCGCCTATATATATAGGGGTATTGGGGGTTCTCTGAGTACAACTCAATGCAAGTCGGTTGCTTTGCGAAGTTGTCGTTCTCTCTGGTTTTGGTAACCATGAGAGATCCCGAGCAAGTGCTTCCCGCAAAAGGGAGGTGCAGCAAGGGAAGGACAACTGCAGTTGCAACTGGTAGCAGGAGAGTGTGTTGGTGACTAGTACGTCAACAGGAGGGTGCGACTCCTTCCACTTCCTTGTAGGACAAGGAGAGTGGAGTTCCAGGTGGTCCGTGTGGACTACTACGGAGGCGGGAGGACACTGCCGCTCAGGAGGACAACTGTCATCCGACAGTCCGGTAGGAGGAGGAGTTGTCAGTCCCGGTGCGACCAGGAGCTGCACAGACGCCGTCCAAGACCGGAGTTGAAGACTGCGCATTGCGCGAGGTATTGTCGCCGAGCAAGCCTCGGGACAAGGTATGATTCCACAAACCATCCTTTCCTATTATATAGACGTTGACGTGTTTCCTCGGTATGGGTTGCGGAAGAAAATTTTTGTTTCCGCTGCCTTCTCTGTCTCTCCTAAAACCCAACAGTGGTATCAGAGCCACATCAACTGCTCTATATTTTAGGAATATCGATATGATCGATTTTGGTTTGTCGTCTTTATTTATTGCATATGATGCGAATAATATTGGCTTTATGCATGTCCAATCCTAAATCCACAAATCCCTAATTACATATATGATATGTATTATTAATGCACTCGATACGCGTCGCCCTTAAACGAGTTTTGTGGTGGATGTGTGTAGCGTGATTATGGCCTATAAACACCTATCTGTGATTGGTTGTTTGTGGTTGCTTGCATCTCAGTCTACGCACCGATCTTCCCTCTCTTATTCCTGATGTAACTCGAAATAATTCGAGATTCTTTCCTACCTTTGCTTCCCCCGAATGTAACTCGGGGTTTCCCTTTTTAAAGTAATGTAATAATTAGGATAGATTTTATTTCCTGTTATGTCGAAGACCGGCGGACATCAAGACGACTGCTCATATGATCGGTTCAAGGCGTGCACCGATCGGTTGACCTTGTAGACGGTCGGTTCAAGGAGTGAACCGATCGGTTGATGACCGGTTCAAGGAGCGAGACGAGCTGGTGGCGGACATGACGAGATGCATGAAGACCAGGCGAACCGATCGGTTGAAGGATCCAACCGATCGGCTGGTGGCACCCAGACGACCGGCTGGAGAGTACAGATCATTCATGAGATGAGTTGATCAACTCGGAAGGCAAGGCATAGATTTTCATCTTGTATAGGTTGCATGTGATGTAGACCTAGATGACTGTGATTCCTCTTGGCTCGAGGAATCACATTAGGATGGCCATAATCATCGCTTTTTATCATTTGTGCATGTTTTCTGTGGGATATAGCATGTATATGATACGTACTATGTATTGTGGTGATTGGATATGTATATGTATATAAAAACCAAATCCGTCATTAAAATATTAAGTCTTGCATGCCTTCCATTAGCGGCACACATGAAAAGCTCGATCGACCAAGCGTAGGTTACGCCAAAGCGTGGTGCGTCGTCTATCTTGTGGAAGTGTGAAGGGTAGACATGTAGGTTCTGCCAAAGCAGGGTGCATGTTTACCGTGTCGGCTTTTGGGTTAGACTTAACTGGTGATTCTTAGAGCGTCTAAGCCCAGAGGTAAGGAATGTTCATGGCAAGGAGTTGTGCATGTTCATTCAACAAGAGTTGCATATGATGCAATTGGCAAGAGTTGCCTACCTGAGAGATCTAAGTTGTGGGCGATCAGCCAAAGCTGACTCATGACTTAGAGGATTTCAGGATCTTGCCCACTAGAAGGTTGTACGCTGCAATCTTCCGAATTGATGGTGAGGGCTATCAATTTGAAGTAAAATAGTGGGAGCGATAAATAATTAAAGGCCTAATTATATCGTCAACTTTTCAAATCAATCAAACAAGTCAAAAAGAGTTTTGGACTGAAATTGCATATATTTCCTTTTGTTAAAATAAATGGTTAATCAACAAATTAATTTATTTGCGATCGGTCTTTGAGACCAACAAATCAAATGGGAATAATTCCACGACTGGTTAGGATGATGAGAAGTGTTCTCAAAGAGCGAGAGCTCTAAGTCCTAGTTATACCAGAATGAGATGAACTCGATCCCACCACATCAATGGCTGAAAGTATGCTTATGGAAGCATACTGAGGATGACATTGATAAGGAGTGCTTAATGTTGTGTTCCCTGAACTATGAGTTGCAGAGACAACATGAGACATATGATGTCTCCAAGACACTGTCCTAGTATGTCATGACAGAAGGAGATCCAGTAAGGTATTCACACACTCGATGTGATTGGGTATGTGGAAAGACCTGACTAAGAAAGATTCCCTCTGAGCCAAGGGTTGGCTATTGGTATGATACTGCAAATGTTGCAAGAATCATACAATTCATGATAAGTTACAACATGAACAACTTTGACAAGCGTTGACAGAGTTGTTGGACATGTTGAGGATAGTAGAGGCAAAGATGAAGAAAGACAAACCATAATCTTTGATGTGATCAAAGAAAAGGGAAGTCTTAAAGGCAAGGGCAAGGACAAAGCAAAGAAGTGTTCTGATGCTAGCCAGCAGCCCAAGCCGTCTTCAGCCTCAAGGCACATGGGGAAAGGGTGTATGAGGGATTGCCCTCTATATCTGGAAGAACAAAAGAAGATGAAGGAGGGGATGGAGATCTCCACCTAAGGTATCAGGAAATGAACTGCTTCTTTATCTGAGGTATATGATACCAAGATATGGATATGTCATATATGATATGCAATATCCACAAAGAAGTGATGGCCTTTGTGAAAGGACCAAGAAAGAAGTACCCATCATTGGAGCAAGTGTTGCTGCCATAGATAGGAGTATCTTTCAGTTTCTTTCATCCTAAAGGGCACGAAATAGAGTTGAGAACTGCTATTTCATATATTGCCAATAGATAGAAACACTTTATTTTTGTATATTGTATGACAATGATGACAATTAATAAAGTTGATGTTTCAATCTTAAAGATATGATCTTTGTGGCAATGCCTTGTTTATCTTGTAATACATAGTATGTATAAGATAAAATGATACCTAAAGTTATTGATAACTCAAACAATTAAATTAGCATATATCATAAGAAATTCATTTCTAGTTTCCATATGATGGATAAATCTAGACTCTTTTGGTTAGAGAACCAGTAAGAGACATGAATATCTTGGACATGATTAATCAATCTTCACTAATGTAGTGGGAGAATGATTATCCTATTAGGTATAATACATGTGATGTATTTACATACCTATTGGAATAAATGCTAATACTTCAAATGGTGTTTAGAGAAATACCAATATGAATGTCGTGAAGTGTTCAAGATTATCATAAATGAAGTACAAATTTGGTAAAGTAATAATTCTTGATGAGATCAATGAATAAAATACTTGGACCAAATGTTTGAGATCCTTATGAGTGATTATGATAGTGTATCATAGTGAACTCATGATTAAGGCATGGTGATGTCTGAAACAAGAAGGAATCATACTCTAAGGAGTTAGAGAATGATTATCAAATAACTGAATTCTTCATAATAAATGAATACCCCACACTAATAAAAGAAATTAAGAATCACAAGGGTTGTGAGTTTTTATATCTTTAACAGATACACCTCAATTATCTATGTGATGAGTTGTTCATATGATGAGTCAACTATCCAGATGAATATGAGGAATCATATTTTGAGTTATGGTATAAAACCATTACATCCTAAATGACTTCCATGTGAGCCATAAGGTATGACCTTGATGGTAGCATTCATTGGATCATGTCCATAAGTGCAAATAAGTCTTAAGTGTTAAGACACATGGATAACATTTTGAAAAGGATGATGCTTGTTAATTGCAACTTAATGACTAAGACGTTTGGCATATGGATACTAAAACGGCATTCCTATGAGGAATAAAACAAGGATGTGTATGTGACACAACCTATAAGGTTTATGAATCCACTAGTGCAAATGAAGTCTATAAGTTACAATGGACTAATCAATGTGATTGATTGAGTATAAGCAACTCAAAATTGGATCTTTACTTTGATGATATAGTCAAAGGGTTTGACTGATATGTCAAAGATAAAGAAGGATCTGTGATTTAGTGGGAGCGTGTTCACATTCCACATATTGATGTGAAATGGAAATGTTCTAAAATGGAAATCCAAAAGTGGAAATCATCTTTAAGGAAGATAGAGATGTTTCCTATATGATAGGAATAAAGATCTATAGAGATAGTTCTCGACAAATCTCTTGACCTGGAAAAGAGAGAGCATACATTGGCAATCTGTACTAAAGGGTTAAGTATGCACAGATTCAGTGGGAGAAAACTTGTCCATGTTATATGGATATTAGTATCCCAAGGCCAAGTGTCCAATTCTTATGAAGAATGGGAACACTAAGAATAGATATGGATCTATCATGTATGTAATCATCCCATTGTCTTGCATGTATACATGGCAAGAATAAAATACATTCATCATCTTGTATGTAGGACATGGCAATATGATGTGCTCATCCTGATAACTCGTATGTAGGACATGATGAGTGGATGGCTGTCTACTTCCAGTAAGGGTTACTGGAATACCATAAGAACTTGATAAGTACTTGGGAAGTACTAGTTCTATGGATATAAGGAAGAGTTCGATGTAAAGAGTTACATTGATGCGAACTTCCGAAAGGACAGAAAATTAATCGCAAAATATACATAGGATGTATAAAAGTGAAAGTTTGTTGATAATTGGAAGTGTTCCAATAAAACCATTTAAAAGGGAAATGTCGAGTATCCATGTGTTAGAGAACAACAGTGGATACTATATGGATCTAGAAGTTCATGAGATGAACTTATAGATATTCCAATCATTGATGACAAGTCTAGAATCCTTGTTCATGCAATGTGGCTAAAGGTTAGCAAAGGAATACTAGATCGCATATTACGGCAACTCCATCTCATACGTGCGACGTACAGTGAAGAGATGAGAGACATGCAATTTATACTGACTTTGGCAAGGTGTTGCCATTACTCACTATGTTGGCACTAGAGAACAATGACATGTGGGACATGTTTGAAAATCACTATGAATATGATTCAAGGGTGATTGGCTCGCAGTGCAACTGGGAGTCTGTTGGTATGTATGCCCTGAGAGCCAATCATGAAATGATTGGTGGGATACATTAAGATTGATTTGATAAACATCAAAGGCAAGCTTCCAATTCTTTTTGGTTCAGTCATATGAGATAGTGATAGAACAGATTGAATGTCTAGAGAATGACAGTACTCAATGACGTATGCTTTCAGGTTGAGGACCTGAACGATGAGATCATACGGATGCTAAGAGTTTGTACATTCTTGTTATGTCCCTAGTCGGATGTCATTGTGGAAGGTAGATAGACAACAATGACACACAAGACTAGATTGTGGTGTTGGTTGATGACAAAATCTCATTAGTCATGATAAAGAGATATCAAACCAAACACATAGGTACTTGTTAGAGAACAAGTGTACCGGACAGACCCACTGTGAGTTTGACACATGGAACCATGAGATGGTAGTCACAGTCAGTACTCACAGTGATGGTGGTGAGTGTGATTCTTTGACCTGAAATCACTACACTCAACACATGTTGTTGGGCACACTTTGACATCATCAAACGCAGTCCTGAAACATGGGTTGTTATAAAGGTGATGATTGGGTGGCTTTGACACATGGGGCTTTTGAGGGGTGATTGATAGATATGTGATTTGTCCCTCCTGAGGGAGTTTGATATCCAAGGCCACTTGATGAGTAGGATTGAGATAGGCTTGCGCACGCATGTGTGAATCAGTATGTGATATTGATGTCATACATATCTCCTTCAATCTGCTCTGAGATCAAGAAAGTGAATGAACGTTGACAGGATGACTGTTCCATGCCTTGAGTTCATTCGGGATATCAGTGACAAAGGAATTATACATTCACTGTAACACCATTCACAGATTGTAGGATGAAATTTGTTCTCCAACTTTCTACTTTCACTTGGGTAGCACTGATGTGTGACTAGGCACCGCTCTTTGCTTGTGAAGTCATAAGTGTTATGGATTTTCATTGCCAACGTGAAATGGACATGCAGGGTCACACACATAGGATTTAACCTAGAAGAGGAGTTTTGTCCACAAGCAACGTTTAGATTGATTACTAAAGGAGTTTAGTAGTTCAATTAAACACTCAATCAATTGATAGCTCAATATCATATGGTTCAAGGTGTTGGACGCATTGATTGGAGTATCGGATTGATTGAAATCACATTTGACTGATTCTGCACAACCTGTACTCCCAACCGATCGGTTCAAGTGTTGAACCGGTCGGCTGAGGTTGCTGAACCGGTCGGCTCAAGTGTTGAGTCGATCGGCTCATGGTCAGAGTGAAACGATTGGTTCAAGTGTTGAAATGATCGGTTCAACTGGTGCAACCAAGCAAGTTGGGAAAGTCAGGTCGGTGAGAATTTTCCTTGTGTTTCACTTGCCCAATTTGATTGGAACAAGGATTGGTATTCGATACCAATTAGAAACAAAAGAAGGAAAGTCAATCGGGAACCGACCAGGACCACAAACCGACCGGTTCAGAAGTGAACCGATCGGCTCATGGGTCCCAACCGATCGGTTGGTGCTCCAACCGACCGGTTCAGGTCCCCAACTGACCGGTTCACTTGTGAACCGATCGGTTCAGGTTGCGAGTTGGTTGCTTTTTGTGGAAAATATTGAACCCTTCTACTCCTGCTTTAGTCCCATATTTTCGGGCACAGAGAACCATGTCCCATGACCCGCCTATATATATAGGGGTATTGGGGGCTTCTCTGAGTACAACTCAATGAAATCCGGTTGCTTTGCGAAGTTGTTGTTCTCTCTGGTTTTGGTAACCATGAGAGATCCCGAGCAAGTGCTTCCCGTAAAAGGGAGGTGCAGCAAGGGAAGGACAACTGCAGTTGCAACTGGTAGCAGGAGAGTGT
Source organism: Alisma plantago-aquatica (assembly GCA_963693085.1). Lineage (NCBI taxonomy): Eukaryota > Viridiplantae > Streptophyta > Magnoliopsida > Alismatales > Alismataceae > Alisma > Alisma plantago-aquatica. Next base: position 350,238,270 of record OY856412.1, read on the forward strand.
GTTGGCGACTAGTACGTCAACAGGAGGGTGTGACTCCTTCCACTTCCTTATGGGACAAGGAGAGTGGAGTTCCAGGTGGTCCGTGTGGACTACTATAGAGGCGGGAGGACACTGCCGCTCAGGATGACAACTGTCATCCAACAGTCCGGTAGGAGGAGGAGTCGTCAGTCCCGGTGCAACCAGGAGTTGCACAGACACCGTCCAAGACCGGAGTTGAAGACCACGCATTGCACGAGGTATTGTCGGCGAGCAAGCCTCGGGACAAGGTATGATTCCACAAACCATCCTTTCCTATTATATAGACGTTGACGCGTTTCCTCGGTATGGGTTGGGGGAGAAAATTTTTGTTTCCGCTGCCTTCTCTGTCTCCCCTAAAACCCAACAGTGTGGACCCTAGTGCCAAGACCAAGTGATAGATAATCATTGGCACCAAGTGGTTCTATCACAACAATCTTGACAAAAATGGTAAGGTGGTAAGAAACAAAGCAAGGTTAGTGGCTCAAGGCTACAATCAGTAGGAAGGTATTGATTTTGATGAAACTTATGCTCCTATTGCTAGACTTGAATCTATTAGAATGCTATTTGCCTTTTCTAGTTATAAGAAGCTATATCAAATGGATGTTCAAAGTGCATTTTTGAATGGTACAATCGAGGAGGAAGTATTTGTTGCTCAACCTCCGGGCTTTGAAAATGACAAGCTACCTAACTGTGTTTATTTTCTACAAAAAGCTCTCTATAGACTCAAACAAGCACCTCGAGCTTGGTATGAGAAATTAAAGAACTTTTTGTTAGACAATTGCTATGTCATGGACAAAGTTGATTCTACCCTATTTCTAAAACACACTTCTAGCAATTTTCTTATAATTCAAATTTATGTTGATGATATCATATTTGACAGAACTGGTCTTGATCTTTGCAAGGAGTTTAGTTCTCTTATGCAGAGTGAGTTCGAGATGAGTATGATGGGTGAGCTTACTTTCTTCCTCAACTTTCAAATCAAGCAAACTAAAGATGGAAACTTCATCAACCAAGGCAAGTAAACCAATGAACTACTCAAATGCTTTGGAATGAAGAACATGAAGCCGATGGACACACCCATGTCCAACACCGCCAAACTTGATAGAGATGAAGAAGGTGAGAAGGTAGATGAGAAGCTCTATAGAGGTATGATTGGAAGTTTACTTTACTTAACTTCCTCTAAACCTGACATTATGTTTAGTGTTGGCTTGTGTGCCCGCTTTCAATCAAATCCTAAGAAATCTCATCTTATATCTATTAAGAGGATTTTAAGGTACCTAGCCAAAACTCAAAACTTTGGACTATGGTATCCCGAGTCAAGGGTTACTCTTACTTCCTATAGTGATGTTGATTATGCAGGTTGCTTGATTGATAGAAAATGCACAAGTGGCACTTGTTTCCTCCTAGGACCAAGCTTGATGTCTTGGTTTTCCAAGAAATAGAGGACTGTGGCATTATCAACCACCGAGGCTGAATACATTGTAGCCGGGAGTTGTTGTGCCCAGGTCCTATGGATGAAGCAAATGCTCCAAGACTTTAACATACATTTTTATGCTTCTCCTATCTATTATGATAATACTGGTGCAATCAGTCTTTCTTATAATCCTATATTGCATAGTAGAGATAAACATATAGAGGTTCATCATCACTTTCTCCATGATCACATTGCCAAAAAAGGATATTTATATCATGCATGTGGACACGGAAAATCAATTGGTGGACATTTTCATTAAACCTCTAGCTAGAGAGAAATTTAACTTTATTAGATCAAAATTTCTTATAACTTTTTTGGATGATTATGACATGCCATCTAGCATGTAGTCATCTATCATATATGTTTTGAATCTATCTCGGTCATCTTTGAATGCTTGTATGCCTAAAATTACTTTTTCATGTTCATATTTGCCTTGTTTTCTCTTATTTTTGGGTATTTTTCGCAAACGCTTGTTTTATCGCAAAATAGTACCCAATGATGAGTGATATGTGTCTATGTTCAATATACATAATGGACTTGAAAAATAAATTTAATTAGCATTAAAATGGATAGAAATTGAGTTTGATCATTTTAGGTCACGTTGACCATCGGTCGAGTTTTCCTAGGACAAATTTGACTGATCCGCGACACAGAGCTATTTTGAAATGGACCAATCAGTCAAGTTTTTGACTCTCAGAACTCGAATGATCAGCGGGCTGAAGCCAACTTAAGTTAGGTTTGGCTGACTATTCTCCCTCTCAACTAAAGAATAGCTGATTGATTCCCCTTCTTCTAGCCCTAAGCCCTCAACCCAAACCATAACCTTCCCTATCCCAGCCCTTTCCTGACCTAGATAGGTTGCCCTAGACCTTCCCCTTGCTCAACCTTGGTTGGTGAACGATTTTGGTGGTTTGTTTTATGCATTTGATCTCTTCTCCTACTCCTTTTCACCTCCATGGATTCTCATAGGAGAAAGAGACCCACCCCTAGCAATGCACCACCATCTTTTTCCTCTTCTCGCTTGGTTTCATTTTATGACACCTCCTTTATCTCAATAGAGGTTGTAAATAGGTATACGGACCTTCTTCCTAGGAGTCCTTTTCCATTCAGAGCCTTGTTTGAGCCTAGCCCAAGGCATCAAGTTGTTATAGACCAAATGGTGAGGTTGTTAGCCGTTCATCACCTCTCTGCCTTAGTTTCCGAGCGTGACTGCTTTCATAATTCTATGACAAGCACAAAAGCAATTCACGAATTCTACGCTTACTTGCATTGGAATTACGACACCCTTGTACCCCCACCGAATACTCAAGTGATCCTCACATCCATGATCGTCGTTAATAAATTTCAAATCTCTGAGGATATTCTAACTGTCTTCTTTTTTGGAGATGATGAAAATGACACCTGGCGCAAGGATTACGGTGTGTATTTTGATCTTTTGGATCCTGAGGGTTTCTACAAGCAGAATGAGACCACTCTTCCTGATTTCCATTGCTACCTGAAGAAACCCATTGTTCCATACAAGAAGAAGAGCAACCTACCCTCCTCCTCCCTCGATCTCAGAAAGTGTATATTAGCCTTAGTGATGAACTGCAACATCCATTCGAAGAAAAATCAAACAGATATTGCAGAGAACATTGCGATCTTAATGTACTGCATTCTTGAGAATACCATAGTCAAATGGTCAAGATACATTCTCCACCATATGACCTATTTTGACACTGCTAAGAACACCCACATCACCCATCCACCATATCCAACCTTGATTTGTGGTTTATTCCAATTTGCCACTGTGAAATCACTCTTTTTTTACTTTCATTACAAACTTGTCAGGAAGGCAGTTTGTATCAGTGAAACCACAATTCAGAAGTTTGTGCTTATTTTTGTCTCTACCACACTTGGTGCTTCAGCCTCAGTCTCTACCTCTACAGCCCCTGCCTCCACCTCTATCTAAGCTCCACCTCCTCAGCCACCTCGACCTACCCATACCTCATTTTGTGTATCCAATGAAACCCTCATGAGCTACATGATGCACCAACAGACATACAGCCTCCAGGTCCAGTAGCGCCTGCACCAGGATTTATGTTCAATCATGTCCAACATGAACTTATCATGTGCACACCCATACCCCACCTACCATCCATACCCCGGTAGTGATTATGCTTCTTATGCATATCATCATTACTACCCTACCCCCGATCCTTCTGTTTCTGCTCCCACACCCTCTATTGGTGGTGGCCTTGCTCCCGTGTACGTGTCGTTGTCTACTAACCCCTTGGCCATGTTGCTTGCTAGTCTTGGTGATTCTTCTCCTTCCTTCCCTCAAGCTAATGAGCTCTACACTCTTGGTATGACTTGGGATGGGCAGAATGCTTGTTGTCCCAGACGTGTTTTTGGTCCTTCTGTGGACGAGTAGATACCTGACCAGGTTGATGCTGAGACTACTGCTGCTGATGAGGATGATGGCGATGGTGAGGATGCTTCTGATGATGGTGATGGCTCTGGTGTTGATTCAAGTGATGAAGGCACTACTCTTTCACCTTTAGATGGATACAAGGACTACGAGCCTGGAGCTGATGACGATGATGTTGTGGACATAGATATTCTAGATGTCTAGTTGTTTCTTAGTTTTAAGTCTAGTTTGTTGATCATATATATCTTTCTAGGCTATTTTGTATTAGAAACATCTGGGCACATTATCTGAGATGTACTATTTTATCTTTAGCTTTCATTGCTTTCTCACTTGTAGTTGCTTTTATGAGAACATGTTGTCTGAGTTGTAATCTATGTTATGTGCACTCGTACTCTTTGCTCTATTATATCCTATGAGTTGGTGCCCTAGTTCAGCATATTTTAATTATGACTTAGCTTGTATGTTTCTTTCATCTCTGGTTGATGTATGGTATGAGATTGCATGTTTGAATATCTACTTGATTGTGTTTGGAGAAGACCTGATTATATGTGTGGGCTCCGAATCGTAAATCACAAAGTAAACTCAGTGGAAGCATTCGATTAGCAGCGGAATATGAAAAATCACTATAAATTGAAACTTTTTAAGAAAAGATCTTCAAATCATAAAACTCCTTTATAAGAAACAAGATAAACAGTTTACATCAAGTTTTAACATCACATCTCTATTAAATCACCTCTTGAGTGATTATATACATGCAGATACAAAATCTTGAGATTAAAAACCAAAATCTCAGACCTTCAGACTCCTAGGACCTGAGAGTACAGAGACGACATACGACTACTAACTACAGGACTTGACAGTCAGTATCTCCACCTGAGATTCACTGTTGCCCCTAGTGTTGCTGCTGCTGGTACTGCTCACCCGCAGACTGGTTCCTTCGTCCTCGACGTCCACCTAAAAAGTTGAAATCTACGGGGTGAGACAATTTTAAATAATTGTCCCAGCGAGAGTTATAACTCTCCGCCAGAAGCTTTGTTATAGCAAGTAAGGAATAATATAAGCAAAGTAACTTAGATCATTCAACAGCAGGTTTGATAACAAGTAAAGCAACTTCATTAAGGAATATGAAGAACATGTATACTAAATACTTGATCAGAATATTAATATAAACAATGTAACATCAATCATTGTTTCTCGTAGTTCAACCCTAGCAGATATGCTACGCGGCTGATTATGTTTTACAAACATTATTATGCCCTGCGGAGATGAGGTATACCGCTCATACTCCAACTGATCACTAGTAAGTCGCATCGGTATCATACATAGGTCATCAAAAGAGTCGGATTCTTATGACCTCATCTTCCTCAGTCAGTGTGAGGATCAACATGCAGGACATCTCGTGTCTCTGCTACTATAGCTTACCAGGGTATTCTGGCACTTCGCTATTAGAGTCATAGTGGCATTCTGTACTCTCTTCGCCATCGAAAGATTTCTTGTTTATCTTTCATCGATGCGGCATTAAAGATTCCCTCGGGAGATTAGTGAAACATCACCCCGGCATAAACACATAGTGAAGGGTTGATAGATTAAAGTACATCTACATCAATTCCTACACTAGGACGTAAGGATATTCACATCCATAATTCCCCACATACTCATAAGTATGTGATCCAGGAGTTCCCTTAGGAAAACCTGTTTCACCATCATTTAGCTTCTGACAATGATGGATCTATGATCAGGGCTCTACATGGTATGATTATACTTGATTAATTAGGTACATTTCAGTATTCTTTTAGCTTCAAACATGTTTTCAAGCATTTAACTATTCAAACATTGCTATAACATAAGAATACTAAATGTATCAAGTTTAACTCACATTAGTTATCAAATGGATATCAATTCATCACAAGTCATCTAATCAGCATGACCTTGATGTTACTCATGGCTCTTACAGCCCATTAATCTCATATGTTGCCACTTAAGCATAGGCAACATAGCATATATCACTATTTATAAAGCCTATAGTATGCTTTCAGTTAATATGATATCGTAACCCTTACCTGGGTATGATCATCCTCTTATAAGAACCTGCATGGTTAATTCAATTGATAATAATAAACAATTCATCTCCAGATCAACAATTTATAAAGAAGGAATAACTTTTCAATTTCTTCATAGAATACCACGGCTGTGCTTCCTTGAACGGTCATGTAAGGAAGAGATACCATGTTCGTGCTCCTTAGCACGGCCGTGCTAATATCAACATACCTCAATTGATCCTAGGGTTAGGGTTTATTCACCTCAATCAGGGTTATCAAACCCCTTAGCTTTCAAGCCATAAAGGTTTCTCATTTTATAATTCATTCATAGGGTTTCATATTTAAGGCATAACCTAAATTAGGGTTTACTATTCACATTTCATGATATTACCCTAGAATTAGGGTTTACTATTCACTTCATGGTGAGTTGAGCTCATAGCATCACCATGTATGAAATTATCATTATTGGTGCCTTCAAATTAGGTTAAGATTCACTAATCACTACAATTAGGGTTTCTATGATCTCACCTTGATGAATCATACCCTAATCATGTACGTTCACATGTATTGAAGGTATTTTACTTAGCTTTCATTCATATTAGGAGTCTTCTCTCTCCTCTCACTAATAGATGATGTTTACATCACTCTAGATTAGGTTAGGTCAAGTCAAACTTGATTAACATAAATAAGTCACCATTATCATGTCATTAGGGTTTGCTTGACCAAGGGGATGGTGTCTTCTTGAACCCTTCAAGGAATAAATTCATAATGTTCACCATTAACCATAACATGGGTCAATCTACTAAGCACTTAACCCCTTAATGTCTTTAGGTATCATTAGGGTTTAGATTAGACACCCATTGAACCATCTAAGCCTTCAAGGCATTAAACAAACTTAACCCTAAAAGTCCCCAAACGGTTTCACCCTTCAACCTCCAAACGGTTTTGAAACCGCATGGAGGGGTTGACCATTTGGTATCATTGACCCTCAAGACCGCATGACATTCAAGATAGTTTGACCTTAAACGGTCTTGAAACTGTTTGATCATGTTGACTGTTTGGACATGGTTGACTTTGAAACTGTTTGATCAAACCTCATGACCAAACCTCATGACCAAACCGCATGACCAAACGGTCTTGAGACCGTTTGGACCAAATGCCTCAAAACCGCATGGATCTAAAAAGTGCATCAAAAGTTGTAATTGATTAGGGTTTTCAATGTTGAACCCCTCAATTAGCCTCATGTATGTTAACCACTTATCAATTGAGCCATTTAGGATTATACTTAACCAAATGGACACTGAATTGACCCTCAATTGATAGCCAATTAGGGTTGGAACCAATTGAATTAGGGTTTGTAATCGATCAATCATCAACATCCATCACATGAATCAAATTGAAGTTGAACCCATAAAATTTCACCCAATTGGGCAATTACTTGGCCCAAACGGTCTTGAGATCATTTGGACATCCTCCAAACGGTCTTGAGACCATTTGCCCAAAATCTAAGTCCATTTGTTAAGGGTTGAACCCTAATTAGATCTAAAAACAACACTTTTAATTAATTCATCAACCTCTTGTGATTGGACCCCCAACTGATCAAATTATCTTAACCCTAGACCCTCAAACAGTCTTGGGTGGTCTCCAAACGGTCTTGAGACCGTTTGGGTGGTCCACAAATGGTTTTGAAACCGTTTGGGCCACTCAACCCAAACTTCAACAAGATTGGTCCATTGAAATCAGCAATTGAACCCGATTAGGGTTTAGGTGATTAAAGTGCCTTCAACTAGAGATTTAATTGCAATTTAATGGTGATTCTTTGTAGGTGGTTAATTCATGATGTGTAAAATAGACCCTCAAATGGTCAACCCTTGGTCAAACCCTTCACATGGGTTTGAAACTGTTTGAGTCTAAACGGTTTTGCAAACTGCATGAGATCAAACAGTTTTGAAACCTCTTGGTCTAAAACCATTTGGACCATGGGTGAGGGACCGTTTGATAAAGTAGCCTAGGTATTCACGCCCATCATCATCTACCTTGAGACCAAGGTCTGTTCTTCACGGATATGTTTGCAAGATTGCAAGGAAGATGGGGAAGAAGAAGAACTAGCTACTATTTGCAAAACAAAGATATGCATAACAAAGAAAAAGGGTTAGAATTATAAAACCCGCCTTAAGGTCATCCCTAGAGATCCAAGATTTCAATCTTCCTAGCCTTTAATGGCGTCTTGAGCTCCACAGGTTGGTCAAGGTCGTTTCTCCAAGAATTGGTTGGGAAAGATCGGCTAGAAAGAAGAATCAAGTAAGGAATACTAACAAACCAACCTTGCTTCATGGTTTCCTCCACAAATTCGAGTAAGAAGATGACCCATGCTTACCTAGAACTCCTTTAGCCATTCTACTCTGCTCCAGAGCTCTGCCTTCAGTCAGTTTAGCAAGGGGATAAGTGAGAAAGAAGGGAAACGGTTCCTTTGACTTGTAAGGAAAGAAGCTTATATAGTTTGGGTAAAGTTGCAGCATGAGGACATCTAGTTTCTTGTTTTCACATCTAGCTCCTTCTCCTTTTTAGGCATGTCCCTTATCCTCATTTCTAAAGCAAAACTCCTTCTAAAACCAAGGGCTAAAGGAAAAGAAGGTCAACTTATGACTAAGGTGCACATATAAAAGGGTTTCTTTACTTGCAACTTGGTGATTTAATTACAAGGGTTACCTTTCTTATTAAATTATTCAATTGAAGTGACCTCTTCATCATTCTTACTCTAAATGATGTCAAGAGTCATACAAGATACTCTAAAAGGTGTATTTTACAAGTTGCACCCCATATTTTGGGTAAATTGCACTTTACACCAAAATTAGGGTTTTAAGCACAAGGATTGCTCCACAAGCTGCATCTAGGTGCCCAAGCTTGGGGAATCCATCATACTTCATCATATTCATTCATATGATGTATCATCATTAGAGGAACATCCTTAACATGTGCAATTTGCAAGTTAACCCTTCTAATTGGGTAATTTGCACATAGGTCCCTGTAATACAAAACAATACCACAACATTGTTTAAAAAGGACATAAATGGAAATATATGTTGCTCAGAAGCTTTAATTACATACCAGGAGTTAATCACAAGCATCTAATTACATAATTAGGCAAAACACCTAGGGTTAACTCATAATCCAGGTCAGGGATATTACAATATGCTCTTATACCCCCTCACTTTTTTAAAATTTTAAAAGGGGGAGATAACTTCAATGTCTTGAAACTCAATCATATTGCTATTCTTTGTCATACTATTTTTTATTTCTTATGAGATCCTTCTCTTGGTCATTATATGCTTTATCATGTGACTTGTAAAGGACCATATAGTACATGTATGCTATAATTGCTTTATGTAGATCCACTAACTATGCAGGTTAAAGTAAGCATATATTGAGGGGGGGCATTGTTCAAATCTTGAATTCCCCCTAATTCACAAGGCAAAGGTATAATTTCCATATCCTTTTCAATATGTTTGATGAATTATTTGTCATTGTCAAAAAGGGGGAGAATATTGACCTAGAGGTTAACATTTTCCATATTTTGATAATGACTTAACCATTTCATTCATATGTATCTAATATGTGCATTCAAGGTTGTTTTCATGTATTAGGTACATGAAAAGGATTAAAATCCACAAGCCCTAGATTGTCAAAGTAAAAGTCAAAAGCAATGCAAGTGTGGTAATTAGGAAATCCATGTAAATGACCTTAGAAGATTTTTGTAATCACTTGCATTGATGATATGACTTGTAACTAAGATGAGAAAAATTATTGGGAAACTTTATACCAAGTTTTAATCACTTTTTAAGCACTTTAGAAAATCAATCATAGATTGTTGATCGGTCGAGTTGGAGTCTCGACCGATCCACTGGATCCATTTTCTGGAGAGTGCATCGATTGAGTTGTGCATACACAAAACTTGATCGATCGGGTTTCTGACCAATTCAACATTCATTGGTCAATTGAGTTTCCCCAGAACAAACTCGACTGATGGTTTGAATATTGGGTTTGTCTTTTGGCTGACCGGTCAAGTTATATTTATTGAATCTCGACCGGTTGCACTGTATGGAAAATGCATAAAAAGTGATTCTAACTATTAGTGACTTATTTTTTCGATAATAGATGGGCAAAAATGGCTATATTTTGATCCTAAGTGTCCCCCAACTAAAAGGGGAACCCCCAGCTATATATAGGACCTCTTGGAGTTCATTTCAAGGTTGCTCATTCACTATATGCTTGATCCTTGCTTAGTTGAGAGTGTTTCAACCCTTTGAGCCCCTTTCTCTCTCTAATTTCAATTCAAATCTATGAATATGAGTGAGTTAGGATCGCTTGTATGAGAGCTATTCCCTATACTCATGTAAAGCTCTCCAACTCCATCTTCCTACCACCTTTCCTTATTAAAGAAAAGGCTTGAAGATCTTCTCCAAGTGAAGGAGAAGGAGTTCTGTTCTTCAAGGTTGAAGAAAGCACGGTGATCAACATCTCTGAGTGAAGGAGATAGGCAAGACAGACGTTCAAGAAGGTATGGAAGGATAAAGACTTGAAGGTGGAGTGGATAAGTTCTTGATTGAAGGATAAAGACTCCTTGCTCAAGTGGGTAAGCTCCTTTGGTAGGTTGAAGATCCTTGCTTGAAGTATTAAGTCCTTGAATGAATGTGGTTTTATCTTTCTATCTTATGATGGAATATAAGAATATGAAGATTGCAAAGTACTAGAGAATAACCACCTCTAAGTAGTGGATTGACATTGCTCCTAGTTAGGACATGGAACCACTCTAAACCACTTTGTCTAAGTGTATGCTATCCTTGTCTCTCTTCCTTGTTGTGCATGTTAGTTAGGACTTCAAATTGGTTGTATGCTTTATTTTTCGTCCTTAATATAATTTGAAGGTCTAATTCGTATTGTGAGATTTGTGAAGCTCTATTCCCCCCCATCTAGAGCCCTTGATCCAACATCCATGTTTGTCATGGTAAATACAAATGGTGTGCATCATTTCAACCATGTATACAGTTTTGTTTGAGCTAGGTCCTCCATGGATCCATGTGAAGATCCAACTGAAGTCATCGACTAAGTTTGTGATGTAGAGAATGATGGAAAAAAGTATGTGTTTTAGAGTGGGTGATGTCAAAAAGGTTGTTGTTTAATCCTATAAGAAGCCCACCCTTAAAAACATGAAGTGCAATTTGGTGCCAGGAGTTTATGTGCTTCCCTCCTATGGTTTTGAGAGCAACAGATGACAAGGTTGTTTTTGTTTCCTGGATAGTTATGATATTAATGTTGTTGTTGTAGATGTATCTTTGCATTTCTTTTCTTTTATTTAACCTAGCAACCAGGATGAGATTCTCTTGGAATTTTTGTATATCTATATGAGTCGAGATGGATATGTGAAGGCCTATTTATTCAGATGTGCATATTTTCTATCTGTGTGTAAGTGTCATGGATAATTCTTTGGCTTTTCCAATTCCTAAATTGTTCAATACTATCCAAGGCTTGATTTGTTGATGTTTCATCATCAAATGTGATACCTAGTTTATCAGTAAAAGTTATAAAGGATTGAATATCTAGCTAAGAGGCTATATCTTCTATATTGTCAATATCATTGTCTTTTAAATCAGATGATATAGTAGCAGAAAGTGAAGATGTTTCAAATGAAGTATCGGTTAAGGATGATGTACCTAGTTCTTTTGAAGAAAAATAGTTTCTCTTGGTCAATCCTTCTAGGGTGTTGGAGATGTTGTTGATGGACTGAATGACTCCTGTAGTCTTTCCTTTGTTTTTTTGCTTCAGACTCTGCGATGAGTGGATTTCATCAATGATAGCAGTCTTTAATTTTTTCACTGTCTCAGAGTCTAAATTTAGAGTGGAGTTTGTATCATTTCTAGGGAAAGGGAAGGGTTTGAAAAAGTATATGAGGGTGTTGTTGGTGCTGTTAGCCGAAGGTGAGGAAGTTCTAGGTCATTTGTTATTAACCGATAGGTTTGTCTCTTCAGTGGACTTTCTTTTGATACTCTTTCGTTCCCAAACAAGATTTCTCTCATTTTGTTTTCTTATGTTGGTGAAAGGCTTTTCTATATTTGCAGGAAAATACCATGAGGGGGTTGAACACTTATGTAAGAAATGGTTGTCTTTATGGCAGAAGGGTTTTTGGCAGAGAGTTTGATTTTGTAGATCTTTTCTCCCAATCGAATTTTGAGTGAAGCTGGGAGAGCGATAGCATGCTTAACAAAGAACATGTAGTAAGTTTGATATACTGGGTAGGTTGAAGAGTATCTTAGCTGACAAGTTGAAGAGTATCACCCATAGAATATGCTATGGCTCTAAAGACATCAACTTCTTAGAGATGTGGAGGTAGGTCGGTAATAGCCACCCATCTAGATCTGCCTGATCCAGCTAGAGATGAGCCTTTCTCATGCATCCATTGTGAGACATTGGCTTGAATGAAGCTAGAGCCACATCAGACTATCATCACTTGACCAAAGAGATGGTCAAGTTTTGTATCTTTCGGAACAGAATATAGGAGTTGAGACGGGGAAATATTTTTGGTTTCAAAACAATGTGACATGGGAGAGGGAGGGCAATGGCCCTAGTGACATCAAGGATGTTGACAACATTGTTGTCAATATTGTTCGAGATGAAGATAAGTATGCATCTACAGGTAAAGACTTTTAGAAGTCTCATAGAGTTAGCAGGTAAGTCAAAAGATAATTATTTTTCCAAGTGCAGCGATGGATCCATCTGGAATGGAGAAGGGTTGAACGTTGGTGCAACAACATGGGTCTTAGGAGGAGCACAAGAGTGAACAGATTTCTTTGGAACAATTGAGGGTGGTTGAAGGTGGTTTAGAGATTTTATAGAGGGTTCAGAAATTTTGTGAATGTCTGCATGTGAAGCGAGTGAGGGTTTGACAGAGAACGTAGTGGGAAAGAGACAAGGGAAAGAGTTGGAAGTGCTAATCGCTTTTCCATTGGGTTTTGATCTATGATTTTATTTATTAAATATGTAAAGCCATTGTGATATGTTTGGAAGTGTAGAAATTGTGTGGGTTGATACCTTTTTCCAGGAAAAGTATCTACTATGATATGGGGAAGAGGTGTTGCGATAGAAGCATTTGTGACCATAATGTCTAGGTTTATTACAGAAATGGCAAAGTCTGCCAGCCTTGCATTGGGACCGAGAATGATTGTTGTTGAGGCATCTGGAGTAGCACAGCAAATAGAAGTGGCATTTAGGTGGGGCTCGTTGCCATGCAGAGAGTTTTGTGGTGCTTTTGAAAGTCTAAAAAGTGAGGTCAGTGGTTGTTTGTTGTCCAACCGGTGGGAATTTTAAATCATGCTCACTATGAGAGCTTGGTGGGAATGATGTCAATCATAAAGAAGATTTATATGATATTTTTAGACTATATGGAGGTGTGGGGAAGAGTGTTGATATTTGTCAATGATGGTGGTTGTCTTTCATAGAGATGATGTTGTACCTTCTTCTTCTGAGCCGGATTGTGTGGTCCAGCCTGATGTGATTTCAATCGGGTTAATTTTTGAACCTTCAATGGGTTGATGCTTTTCTGGGATAAAAAGTTGATCTGTTGAATCTGAGCTGGTGGAAGAGATATGAAGCTCCTCCGAAAAGAAGAGTGAGTAGAGCTCAATGGGTGTCTCGTTGTTGAAGTCTGTTACCCAGGCCATCAAAGTTCTATTTGCGACATGCCTTATGATGATTGTCCACTCTGGTTTTAGTTTGAGTTCTGTGATCATGTTTTCCCAGCCATGGACAATGAAGATATTGGACTTGCAATCATAGTCGATGGTAACTTCAAACCTTTTATTTCCCATCTGGATGGTGTTGATGCCTGGCTGGGAGGTCATATTCATGGTACTTCCAAGCTCTAGGGAGCTGAATGATGGAGTGGTTGTCTGGGTCATCCAGCGGGTAGCTCATGAAAGGGAAACATTAAGCCATCTTAGGTATAGGAAGGGAAGGGTTTTGCAAGGTGGAAGAAGATAAAATCTTTTTGTTCTTGCATATTAGATGTAGAGTATCGATCATGTGTTTAAGGTGTTTGTTTTGACTTTGTGCTACTAAGAAGTGTCCTCCTGTTCTCATGTTGGGAGGAAATATATCTATCGTATGATGAGCGGTATCTTTTAGCCATAGCAGCGCTGACATAAGGAGTGAAAAAAGAGTGCCCGGCAACTATAAAGACGTAAAACTTTATTGGTAGTTGAGAATAGTTTGTTGCTATCAATGCAGGTGTGTGCTTCAACCGTTTAGTTGTCCCCTATGTGTGGATGGTGTAATTTCTCTCCTTTGTAAATGCTTGGATATGGAGTATCTTAACGTTTGATCTCTCTGTGGTAGGATGTTGTAGGTTTGTTGAATGGTATTCAGCTGTGAAGGGTTGCAATGACCTGCTAAATCGTCATTGCAGCAGGGATGATGGTGATCCAAATCTCAGTGTGAAGTTGGACGATGAAGATTTTTGTGGATTCTAGAGAGAAGTTGGAGCTTTCTCTCACTAGTTGTGACGTAGAAGTAAAGGCCTAAAACTCTTTCATTGTTGGCTGCATTTCTATTCACTATTCACTTGCAAACATCCAAGTAATCTAGTTAAATTCTAGAACATATGTACAACAACAAAAAAATTGAAGGGTATTGTATGAGTGAAGAAAAGGAGTACATACCCAAATAAATCTATTTGCTTCATGTAATGACCTTTGGCATGTACATTGGAAAATTTTATTTCAAGTTTGCATACATTTAAAAATGTGTTAGTGTAGAACAACTTGTACAACAAGTATAAGAAATTGGTTAAGTTTAGCATATCTAAAGTGTTCGCACTAGACAACAAAACCCATTAATCATTAAAAACAACTTTAAATAATAGTATACTTAACTTTTTTAGAAATCATGTTCTATTGTTGTAAAAAAATTGTACCTTACTATTGTGTATAATATGATATTGGCATTTTATTGCATTGAACTACAAACCATGATCCAGAGCCAAAATATGAAAATTTAGTAACTAAGGCTGACATCAACATAAAATAAATTATGTAGAAAATAAGAATCATATTATTTATTCTTGTTAGAGAAGAAGTAAATAATAAGGGATCTCCAAAAATAATATACCACAAGATTGATTAAGTCATATGTGTATCTCGAGTCTCATGTGGCAATATTTCCTTCCAAATAATAGAAATAAATTAATGATCTTAATGGTGAATGCATATGTTTTTAGAGTCATATGTATATCTCGAGTCTCATGTTAATAATGTATGTGAATTTTGGGGCTTATAACACTATATAAGTAGTAGCATGTCCAATAAATATGTAAGTTGCCACATGGTTATACTTATTTTGAGGAAGTTATCACAAATAATATGTATTACCAAATGTATTGTAATACCCCTGACCTAGGTTATGGCTTAACCCTAGAAGTTTTTCTTAAGTAAGTTACTTAACAACTGGTTCTAAACTCTTGAAAGGTAATTAAGGCTTCTTGTGAAGTTTGTTTTCAAGTTTGAGCTTAATTGCTAACTATTTGTGCATTATATGCAAACCTGAGTAAAAAGTACAATTTACCAAAGATGAGGGGTTACATTGCAAAATGTCACATGTGGAATTTGTTCTAAGTGTTTTAGTATCATAATACAGAGAATGATGCTAAGTGGTGTCTTGTGGAAAGCCTAAATCCCAAGTTATAACTTGTTTGAACAATGCTAGAACTTTGTGCACCAATTTTGGTACAATTTGCTATTGACCCAATACATTGGGTTGAAATGTAAAATCACCACCTCTAGAGTGACCCTACTTCCTCTATGTATCTTTAGGAGGAATTAGAAAGAAGGGGGCACTATGCTTGAATCACAGTTGAGTGATGATACTCTTAGCAATGAAAGACCAAGAATGAGTTGAAGGCAAAAGCCTTATATGTGTTGTATCGGGTTGTAGACTTGAAATAAGAGCCCTATCGGACAAGGAGCCAAAGTAGGAGCCTCCTATTGGTTTGTTGAGCCTTTACAAAGGCCATGACGTACATATCACCTCAAGGAGGTGGCCCATGACGGGTTGCAAAGTTCCTTACAAAAAGTGTATCATGTTGATTATTTAATGAGATAAAGATGAGGTAACTTGCCCAATAAGATAAGTAAGGGCTGAGATATTGTCTCTAAGTTATCCTCAAGATTCTATCATGGCAATATATACATGTTTGAATTCATAGACACGTGTTATCTAGTATCTTGAGATGAAGACACCTCTTATATACTTTATCTCATGAACCCAAGTATATATACTCCACCATTCACCAACTTGTGAAAGTTTACGATCCTCATAACCCTCTCCCTTGGAGATATCATGCAAAGACCCTTAGGTATCATGCAAAGTAGCTCAAGGATCTAGGAGAGATCGAGCATCAAGATTTAGGCAAGGCTTGGTCACCCTCAACCTTGGTTGATATAGGATATCGGGTTATGAACATTCCTTTCTTTCCTTCTCTACCAAGTGCTTAACTATGGTGATTTCTTATCTATGGAGGAGTTGTGAACGAGCCTTGGACCTTGGAGAAGTTCTTTTTCAAACTTAGGACGTGAACATTTGAAGCTTGGAGTTTTGAAGCTATTCACAAGGTGGGTTATATAACTTGAACTCTATCATGTTATTATTCATCATCTAAATAGCTATACTTAATGAACTACTTTCAATTCTAAAATCTTCTGAAATAGTTGATGAAATTATGAGTTCTAGTAGTTTCTTAGACCTTTTTCCATGAACTATAATAGTTAGAACGATGGTCTAGATCTTGAATAAGATGGTATCACTTTATAAAGTGATATCGGGTTCAAGCATACACACAAGTAGCTCTAACTCGATATGAGTATTATACATGCATCTTGCACGATATGCTTGTGAGATTACATCTCCTTACATGATATGGAGTTGAAGCTCCTACCTTGGAACACGATATGGTGTTAATCATACCCCTTTGCATGATAGGGAGGCAAGTAAGGTCTCCATGCATGGTATAGTGTCAAGTAAGCACTTCAAAGAATTTGTTATGATAACACCCTAGTTTGGGTACCCGATATGAGTAAGCTAAAGAAAGTATTCCTTGCCCGATATGATTAAGTAATTATACACTTGTGCACGATATCATGAAGCACACATCTGGTGCACTATATGAATAATTGAGTAAACAATTATGCATGATATAGGGTATGGATTCTAAGTGTAACCCAATATGCTTGAAACCCCTCAACCCGATATGAAACCCAAGATGGGGTTAATCTGATGTGGGGATAAAGGATAGCTCATACATGATATGAGCCATGCCCTTTTCACAATATAGGAGATTCCCATTTGCCCTTATACACGACACAAGTTTAAGACTATAATTCTTGCACGATAGAAGGTGAAAAATCTAAACAATATAATGGACAGCCCTAGGTGATGGGTAAACTGATACAAGGTGGTGAGCGATACCACATGGACGATATGAATGATATCTCTAGATTGATAAGGAATAGCACCTACTCTTATCTTGTGAATGATATGAGGTGCAATTCATATTTTATTCACGATATGGCATGATGTAACCAATATAGTGGAAAACTCTAGATGAGGGATTGGAATATGATATACCCCTTTTTGTGTGTAAGGGATGGTGGTATGAGAATTTAATAAGACACCAAGCTTGTCAAGTAACTATATGATAAGGTTGATCCTTAAAGGAATATAGGGGATATGAGTCTAAGGGTCTACCTATATGGTAACCCGATATGTTGCATGATATGGTAACTGATATGTTACACGATATGGATACCCGATATGACAATCCTGAAGGGAAACTGACATGGTATCTTGGGTATATACTACTCAAATGATATATGATGAGGCATATGCTCTGTGCTCGATATGGTGCATACATTGTGCACGGTATGGTATCAAGTACATGGCTTGTGCATGATATGGCACCAAGCACATAGCTTATACCCGATATGGGGTCAAGCACCTAGCTCATACCCGATACAAAGCTAATTTTGAAGTAATAAGATCTAAGTGATAGTCCATCTGATGTGGGTATATGATATGCTGATTAGGGATTACACCCTCAAACGTGACATGGTGATGTGGTTATACAACATGCCCTATATAAATATATGACATGAAGTAAAGGATGTGGTTTAAAGTAAAATATGATGATACACACATCTTGATACCAATATGGAAGTGACACTTCAATAATGTGTGTTTGATTGAGTGACATATGTTGAATGTGGTTTTAAATGAAAGATAATGTGAATTTCTAATGATGGACTAATATTCCTCAAGAGGAGGGTTGAACGAGAGGTATGATGTAATCCATATCCTTGTGAGGATGAGAGAGAAACTCATACTCTATGTTGATAATCATTTAATGATAAATAATGAGAATAAATAAGTATGATTGAATACTTATTATATCAATGTATGCTCCTAGATGTGTGGAGTAATGAGTTAGGGTTTGGATTAATAAAATGAACATGAAACCCTATTCAGCTATAAAGGGAAACCCTAACCCTAATGATGGGAAGCTTGTATTTCTCTTATTTGCATAAGCCTTGTAAGGCATGTTAAATACTTGTATGACAAGTATAATGATTAATGGCCTTGTGATCCATGTGAATAGTTGTTGCCTAGTGAGAGGTGACAAGATGTATAATGGCCTTGTGAGCCATATGAACAAGTTGTTGCCTAGTGGAGGTGACAATATGTGTGATGGCCTTGTGAGCCATGTGATTGGTTGTTCTCTAGTGAGAGGTGACAAGATGTGTAATGACCTTGTGAGTCATGTGAGTGGTTGTTGCCTAGTGAGAGGTGACAAGATGTGTAATGGCCTTGTGAGCCATGTGAATAAGTTGTTTCCTAGTAAGAGGTGACAAGATGCTTAATTGAACTATGTGAACTATGTGGAATACTTGTACAACAAGTGAATTGAATACCTTGGTCTGAGGACCTAGAGGTAATGGTTACCTGTTATAGAGGTAACAATGCTATGTGATGATCTAAGGGTTTGAATACCTAGATCATGTAATCATGATAATGATGATGTGAAGGGATGAGAATTCCCAGTAATGTGATAAGGGACTGAGATTCTAAGTATCATGTGTTTTAAGGAGTTGAAAAGTATGTGATAGATGTATTACACCTTTCTTTGTAGCATTTGTTGTGATTGATAATGATAACTTGATTGATGCTAAAAGAATGTTGTAATGCACTTAATATATCACTAGAAACTATAAAACATTGCCCTAAACATAGATCCATCAACGTCAGAATTTGTTGAATGGTGAAACGGGTTTCCTGCGGCATAACCCAGAATGCATATTTTTGAATATGTGGGGCATGGTTCCTAAGTGACCATGACTCAGTAATTGCATAAGAATGTCTCAATAGAGCACGGTGAACTGACCTATGTCTCAGAGCATGGTGCCTATGTGACCATGGCTCAGAGTATGGTGCCTAATTGACCATAACTCAGTAACTAGGGACGATTGTTAGTAGATGTTCCCCTAAGAGAGCACAGTTGATGTTGTAGCTCTAAACGAGGATGCATATGTATCCTGGCATAGCTATTATGTAGCTGACACGAGATGTCCTGCTAAGCCTAAGTGGTCACGTACTGACCGAGTCAAGTGAGGTCATGGTAACCAGCTCTCCCATTGACCTTGTATGGTACCGACTTATGAGAAGTTTGTGGTCGGTTGGAGATGAGTGGGGTATGTTTCATCTCCTCAGGGCATAAGTGTGATTGTAAAATATGTTCAGCCACGTAGTATATCTGCTTAAGGATCGAATATGGAAAACATTGTCTGATGCACAGTTCAGTTATACATATTAGTTGATAGATGTTATATATGTTCCTTATATTCCTTACAAAGAAGATAGATGATTTATAACTCTACCTTGGATAGATACAATGGTATCCTTCAGAAAGGAGAGTATCTTATTCTGTTCATACAATGATTAATCCTTCTTGTTAATATAAAAGAATCCCTACTCAGTTATATAATGATTATCTGCAATAATAATATGGTCAGTGGAGAGTTATATCTCTCGCTGGGACAATTGTCCCACCCCATGGGATCCACAATTTTTAGGTGGACGTGCACGAGGCAGTGCAGACCTTTCTGTAGAGAAGGAACAACATCTAAGGTAGCAGTGACAGCTCAGGTTGAGTGTACTGTCTGTCATGTCTTGTAGATAGAAGTCCTATGTGTCGTCTCTGTACTCTTAGGTCCTTGGAGTCAGCTTGAATTGGTTTCATGAACAATTTGAGGATTTTAGTTTGTATGCCTCGAGGTTTTATGTTGCTTCATTCTATGTGTTGTTAAAGCAACTGTTATATGATTGTCCTCGATATGAGAAGAAACAATGTTTGTACAATTTGAATCACAATATATATATATATATTGGATCTTTCTTTAAAAGTTTCCTGGAAAAGGATCTACTTGCAAATTATTTAAATTTTAGTGATTTTTGTTAATCTATTGTTTATGTTTATTCCGCATAATTAGTAATGATTTGTTGTCAGTTTGATGACAGTCGTTTCATGTATAATCTAAATTGATAGTTAAATCACAAACACAATAGACTATAACATAAGCTAGTATATTTATGTACATTTCATATCTCTCCATATTACTCACCAAAACATATAAGTTGAAAATTATAATGTACATAGTTTGGAATTTCTAGAATAAATTTCATTCCTACTTTCCAACCTTGGGTAAATCATGAAATTTGTTATAATATACATTATATATAATTTCCAAATTGATATAATATGTTTTGTAAAAATGTTGAGAAGAAAGTACCTCAATTGTCATCATTCACATTTCTTAAAGGATATTATGTAGGCAATGCACATCTTAAAGGTTTCTAATACAATTTATTTGTGATGATGTTACTTATTATAACATACAATACATCCAATCACAATTTTTGCATCATTTCAGTCAGATAAAACGTACACAATTAGAGATAATATTCATAGAAATTATGAAAATAAGAATCTTCTCTATCACTAAATAAGTATGAGTCAGTAAAGTGACTCATGGCGAAGAACTCACTACCCATCATAGGTTGGTGGTTTTAGATATTGAAAAAAAGATCAATAAAGGAAAGCATAAAGGAAACCAAGGTAGCAGGATCAAGTGGTGGAATCTTAAAGGAGAAAAGCAATTGGCTTTTCATGATAAACTCAACAAGGAGGGAACTTGGAACTTGGAGTCTAATGTTAAAACTATGTGGCATAACATTAGCTCGTGCATAATAAATTTCCAAAGAGGTTTTGGGGGAGTCCAAAGGTTGTGGGCCTTCACGGAAAGAGACTTTGTAATGTTCCAAAGATACAAGAAAGCAAAGAAAGAAGCTAAAAAGGTTGTTGAAGAGGCAAGGTCTAGATACTTTGATGATATTTATAAGAAATGGGACACAAGAGAAGGGGAAAAGATATATATAAAATGGCTTGTATAAGAGAAAGGAAAGGAAGAGACTTGAGTCAAGTGAAATGCACCAAGAATGAAAATGGCAGGATGTTGGTGAAGGATGATGATATCAATAACCAATGGAGAAATTACTTCTACAAGCTTTTCAATGGTGATACTACAAATTATGTTAGAGACATGTGTCACATGAATACAAGAGATATCATTTACACACGACACGTTTCACCATTTGAGGTCAAGAATGCTTTGAAAAAGATGAAAATGAGAGAGGCATGCGAACTAGATTGTATCCCATTGATGAATGGAAGAGTATGGGGGATGAAGGAGTTATGTGGTTAACAAAGCTCTTTAACAAGATCATGAAGACCAAGAACATGTTGAATGAGTGGAGAAATAGTACTATAGTCCCCATCTACAAGAACAAAGGTGATGTTCAGAGCTGCATAAACTACAGAGGTATCAAGTTGATGAGTCACATAATGAAGCTTTTGGATAGGATTATTGAGCAAAGGCTAAGATCTATAATGCAAGTATCAAGCAACCAATTTGGTCTCATGCCTGGAAGATCAACAACAGATGCTATATTTCTGATAAGGAAGTATAGAGAAAGCAAAAGAGATCTCCATATGGTGTTTATTGATTTGGAAAAGTCTTATGATCGAGTACCCAGAGAAGTATTGTGGATGGTTTTGAATAAAAAAGGATGTGCCAATCCAATACATTGACTTTATCAAAGACATGTATGGTAGCTCTATTGCAAGTGTGAAGACTCCTGGAGGAGAGACACTAACTTTTCCTATCATAGTTGGGATACACCAATGATCCACACTCAACCCATATCTATTTGTTCTTGTTATTGATGAGATGACAAAGAATGTTCAAGATGATATTCCTTGGTGTATGTTATTTGTTGATGATATTGTTTTGATTGGACAAAACTAAAGATGGATTAATGATAAAGGTGAATGATGAAGAGAGGCATTAGAATCAAATGGGTTGATGATTAGCAGGAGCAAAATTGATGATTGGAACCAATTTCATCCAATCCCATAGTGTGAATGATGGGTTCTATTATTCAAACAAATGGGGATGTCCAAAATGACGTTTGTCATGGAATCATTGCAGGATGGTTGAAATCGATGAGTGCGACTGGAGTATTGTGTGAATGGAAGATCCCTCTCAGGTTTAAAAGTAAGTTTTATATAACAACTATTCAGTCAGCCATGCTTAATGGAAGTGAATGTGGGCGGTGAAAAATATAAGTCTCAACAATATGAATGTGGCTAAAATGTGTAGCTGAGATGGATGTGTAGGAAGACAAGAAAAGATAGCTTGAGAGATAATTATATCAGGAATAAAGTGAGGGTGGTGAGCATTGAGGACAAGTTACATGAGGGCCGACTCAGTTGGTACAGACATGTGCAATGCAAACTGACTAATGTGTGTATACGAAGCAATGCTATTGAGTCAAGCACAATAAATAGAAGAGGGGGAAAACCTAAATTAACATGGGAATGAGCTTATGAAGAGATATTTTGAACCTCTACATCTCAACCAGAATATGTCCCATGATAGAGCCGGATGGAAATGAAGGATTCATGTAGCTGACCCCAACATAGTTGGGACTGATGATGATGATGATGACGACGACGACGATGATGAAGATGACGATGACGATGACGATGACGATGACGATGACGATGACGATGACGATGATGATGATGATGAAAGATGAACGATGACGATGACGATGACGATGACGATGATGATGAATGATGAAAATGACGAAGATGATGATGATGATGATGATGATGACGACGATGATGATGACGATGACGATGATTATGACCATGACGATGACCATGACCATGACGATGACGATGATAATGATGATGAGGATGAGGATCAGGATGAGGATGATGATGGTTATGAGGATGATGATGTTGATGTTGATTTTGATGTTGATGTTGATGTTGATGTTGATGTTGATGTTGATGTTGATGTTGATGTTGATGTTGATGTTGATGTTGATGTTGATGTTGATGTTGATGTTGATGTTGATGTTGATGTTGATGTTGATGTTGATGTTGATGTTGATGTTGATGTTGATGTTGATGTTGATGTTGATGTTGATGTTGATGTTGATGTTGATGTTGATGTTGATGTTGATGTTGATGTTGATGTTGATGTTGATGTTGATGTTGATGTTGATGTTGATGTTGATGTTGATGTTGATGTTGATGTTGATGTTGATGTTGATGTTGATGTTGATGTTGATGACGATGACAATGTTGATGATGAAGAATGTATTGATGAAGATGAGGATGATGATGTTGTTGACGAGAATGAATATGAAGATGAGGATGACGATGATGATGTTGTTGTTGATGATGATGATGACGATGACGATGTTGATGATGACGAAGGTAATGATGATGATGACGATGTTGATGATGATGATGATGATGATGATGATGATGATGATGATGATGATGATGATGATGATGATGATGATGATGATGATGATGATGATGATGATGATGATGATGATGATGATGATGATGATGATGATGATGATGATGATGATGATGATGATGATGATGATGATGATGATGATGATGATGATGATGATGATGATGATGATGATGATGATGATGATGATGATGATGATGATGATGATGATGATGATGATGATGATGATGATGATGATGATGATGATGATGATGATGATGATGATGATGATGATGATGATGATGATGATGACGACGATGATGATGATGACGACGATGATGATGATGACGATGATGACGACGATGATGATGAGATGAAAATGACGATGAGATGAAAATGACAATGACGATGACGATGATGATGACAATGATGATGATGATGACGACGACGACGATGACGACAATGACGATGATGATGATGATGATGATGATGATGATGATGATGATGATGATGATGATGATGATGATGATGATGATGATGATGATGATGATGATGATGATGATGATGATGATGATGATGATGATGATGATGATGATGATGATGATGATGATGATGATGATGATGATGATGATGATGATGATGATGATGATGATGATGATGATGATGATGATGATGATGAGGACAACAAAGCAAGTATGAGTCAGAACATCTAACCAGTTCACTACATATCAAACATTAAAATCCTCAAACACTTATTAACATAAAACAATGATAGAAAATTATCAATTTAATAAGGATATAGACTCACAAAATTAATGAATCATTTGGTTCAAATAGAAAGTACACAATTGTAAATACTATATGTAGTAAACAATGAAAATAAGAATATTATCTGTCATTGAAAAAGTACAAGTTTGGACATTTGTAAAAACCAAAGTTCCTCAATAATGTCAAAATTTCAAAAATTAGTGAATATAAAATAATTATATGTAGTATACCAATTTCATAAGGATGTAAAATAAATATAACTATACATATCATGTTTTTCTATAAGAATAGAACACTAAAGATCATGTGACATGATTTTCTGTGGAATTGAAATTTTTTATGTTATCCTTATCAATAGGTATGTTTTTTCTTAATGTACAACAACAAATAAAAGAAACAAGGTCACATTATCATATTTATGGATGAAATAAAATTTATCCACTTTATTAAATTTGATAGACATAATAATAAGATATAAATTTCATATTTTTGACCCAAAGAAGACATCATATGGTGTTGGATTAACTTCTAATGCTAACTTTCCCGAATTATAATAAAATCTAAATTTTAAAGACAAAGATTTTTTATTTGTGGTATAAGTATATAAGCTTCATTATTCATGAAGTGTGCCATATGATATGTTATTAACCTATTTTATGATGTTCTTCCAGTTAGGAATTTATTTATTCTATAGTTTGTAATGACATAAAATTCAAGAACTCTAAATATATGTAGTAATTTCATGAAGTACAAATGTTTTATCAATCACTTAAATGTGAAAAAATTAAAATGAAAAATGAATCATAATCATATACTAGTTCTTTTTTACAAGTCATAGTCCTTATCAATGGATACTTTGTTTACTGTTTTTATTCTTTGTTATATTTGAAAAAAATTGGTGTTTGTTACCATTGAAATTATTGTATAATAGTATTTAAGCTCATGGTCCCTGATTAAGAATAGGCACCAACATAATGTAAAATGCATGAAATATATTTTTACTATTAGTCTAGCAATTTAGGGTCTATTCATTTGGCCAATCATTTCGTATACAAATTAATGTCCATTTCAAATGAATAAAATTTGAGTAATATACATCATAATTGTATTAGAAAATTAAAGTAACAACAAAAATATGTCATTTGCACCACTATGTATGAGACCTTAAAAAACAAAGATACCAAAAATCAATACAACATTCATACCAAATATATATATAATGTCTATTAGATTACATTGAAGCCTCAATGTCAAGTGTATATTAGATCATAAGAACAAATATTGTAGTCACTCTTCTGACTTCAATAAAAGACAACATCAATGTGTTTTCTTTATTGTAAACCAAACAACAACTTAATATAAAGATCTATTGAATGAATTATGACAAATCTCTCACATAAAAGATGTTTTTATTATCTTCATGTCTCCTTGTTGAGATCAAGAAAGACATGACTAAAGGTGACTACAACAGTAAAGGAATATATCTAATGCTTGTTAGCATCTATATAAGTTATCTTTTATCGTGCATAGATGAACTGGTATTGTCTTTAGATCCCTATTTTCTAATATATAACCACATCTAACACTAATTTTTGCCTTGTGTGGAAATTTAAATATATCTTACTCATGTGATGTATGATTACATTCTCATACAACAATACTAATACATGTAATAAAATCACATTCACTAAATAATTGATTTGTGATGAAAGTATTTGTATAAATTCCTCACAAATTGATTATGTCATTTGTCAATATCTAGCACAAAATAAGTCAAATTACATGAGAATCATATATACATTATACAAAGACAAAGCCTTCAAATGAATTCTCCATATATATGTAATTTCAACAATAAACATAAAAACTGCCAAAGACAATGAATTTAATAAGATAATTTCAAAACTAAGTCAATCATAGATTAATCAATTGTGATCCAATGTACATGTTTGTGTGGTTATATCTTAACCTTGATTAGTAATATTACTTTTATAAAAGAGAAAGTGTGACACACCAGCCATTGTAGAAATAGATGAGCTCAAATAAGTGATGTACAACAATTTGGACATTAGCATTTGAAGCAATCTTAAAAGGCGGTACTCACAAGATAATTCACCACACCTAGACAACAAAATCACTTTATATAGTTTCAAATTCAAATACAATCATGCCCAAAAATACCACAAGAAATTAAATAGGTCATTCTTATACCAAACATATCATTTGTGGATGATAGCTAGGACCATGTCCGTACCCATTCATGGGTGTTCTACGTGTATTGCAGCTAGTTATGCTGACCCTATGTAATGAAACCAAAAATCTAGATCTTATGACCAACAGAATTATGGGTTATGCCTAGGACCATATCAAGTGCAAAATGACAAATTTAGAAAAAGTGATAGTCAATCCAACATGCTATGATATCGAGTGAGGTCATAGGAAACTTTATCTCAATGTTTGTTCGGGTCACAAAGAAAACAATATAAAGAAAGACCATTGGATCTATATAGGCGTATGCAACTGAAAACAAGAAAAAAGAAACATAATTATCATAATGCCAACCAGATATAGTTTATGGAGATTTTCAAGAAATAGATGGCTCTCGATATCTTGCTTTTACTTGTCATATACCATTTGCTCACCATGCTATGGTTTTGAATTAATAGAGAAGGACATTGTGCATCCCATAAAATGGTCCATATTACGTAAGATTTGATATTTCCAACAAATAATTGTGTCCATAAATAGCCTACAAGCAGCCATTGATTAATGTGAAAGCAAATTTATATCTATAATTCTAAACCAAGAAACCCATATTCAAAGTGAATAAAATATATTTCGATCGAATTGTATCCTTATTGGTACTTTATGTCACTAACACAACAATAATATGAATTAGTGCAGCATTGGTGCAATTATGGAAAGCTAATGGTTTACATTTATTCCAACAACTATAACGTGTTTTCCCTGAGTGTATGCGTCCAATTGCATTGCACAAGTTACTGAGTAGATAAGCTAGGAAAATTACCTCTGAATTTCTCATTGTCAATGATCCCCAAAGGTATCTGGTTTAGCAGTGCTATGGTAATCGAATGCAATGCATCACCACTTTTTTGAATTTGCATCACTATGTCTATTTTCCCTGTGGCATGCTGCCAAGATTTTTCTAGCACGTCATGGTCGGCTGATACTGTTGAGCTTCCAATCCAACATGGGCAACCTTTAAGCCTGCGTTTGGTTCCGGATATCAGTTGGATTTCGGCTTGTCTTATTATGCCACATATGCGCCACGTCTGCACGATCCAGTCCGATTTGCAGCCTGCGCGTTTGGTTCGAAATCCTAAAATGGTCCCATTTCAGGTTCCGTTATCCTGAAATCTGGGTTGGCCCAGTCACATTAGCAGAGAGATTTCGTAACCCAGTCCTGATTTGACTCTGTCTTTTTGTGTATTTTGTTTTATCAGCTAGACTAAAAAGCACAAGTTACGATGTCAGTCCAATTTAATGATGGGATTAGTGTGCCAAACAGAAACAAGATTTGCTACAGTCTGCTAATCCTCGATGACTGGACATATCTGGTCTAGCTCAGTCTGGGTTTCGTAATCCATATCTCGAACCAAACGGAGGCTAAGGCATTAGCTCCTATTTGGAAACATACCAGGATGGGATTGGGTTTTGTCTTATTAGGCCACATCTGCGCCACAGCAGCAAACCCAGTCCTGATCCAGTCCAGTTCTGCACTTACGTGTTTGGCTAGAATCCCCGTTTCGAGATTCTGTAATCCCAAAAGCTGGACTATCTCAGTCCTACCAGCAGCAGGATTAGAAATCCCAGTCCGGATTAGACTCTGTCTTTTGTGTATTTTGTTTTATATAGCAGACTAAAAAACACAAGTTACGAGGTCAGTCGGATTGGTTTGCCAAACAGGGCCAAGTGGGGAACCCCAATTCCAATCTGGATGATAACTGGACTAATCCCAGTCCGGATTTCATAATCTCAATAATCCCAATCCATTCCCAAACAGGGGCTTAGTGTTGCCGTCGGCTGGGTATTAATACCCATGCCCTAGAGACAACAAAACGGGAATAACACAGCAGTAAAGAAAAATTACAGCCGTCGTTGCTTGTCGTTGATATTATTGTTGTCGGCGAGAGAAAGACAAGAGTCAAGGAAGAAAGAAGAAAGAAGGGAAAGTAAAAGAGTAATTTTAGCCGTAACCTGCTGTCCACCCGGCCACACATCCGGCTGGGGCTCCTGTAAAGTCCAATGTGGACCAGCTTTATTTATTTTTAAACAGGAGGGAAGTAGAAATAAAGTGAAAACTTATATTGATCAAAAATTTCAAGTTACAATGAATTTTTCAATGAAACAAAAAGTACTAGATTCGTAATAAAAATACTTTTCAATAAGACCACTGTTGACATATTTAAAAAAATAATAATATGAGAAAATTTAATACATGTGTTTTGGGCATAATAGTCCATATTTTGAGCACATATTCATAGTGTAAATTTTGTTTCGTACAACCAACAATATTAAAAGTAAAAAAAACAGAGAGAGAAAATGACTGATCACAACTTTAGTCTAGTTTTATTTATTAAAGAAATAAATGATGAGAGAAGTAGACGAGAGTGAAAATATTTTTGTCCATAACTTTCACTCTGGAGCATATTTTTAACGAAATAAATTGCATTAGAATCCTTGTTAAAAATACTTTCCAACAAGACTAGCGTTGATATGCTTTAAAATAATGATAATATGAGAGAATTATAGTATCCGTATTTCAAGATATCATACACATGCTTTGGGTATAGACGTACAGTACTTGTGAGTATAGTATATCACATTCGTGTTTCTCCCAAATCATATATAATATTTACTTGTTCATATATGGATTCAATTGAACTAACATTAGCTATGAGTTTAGTAATGTACTTTTGAATGAATACGATTAAGGATTAGTTGTTCTTAACCATAGGTGAAAGTATTGTAGTTTAGTAAAATGTGTATATTTTTAATGAAATGTGAATTAGTTTATATAGGTACGGTATGTGGTTATTGACAATCTTTTATACATGATATATCCCATACCGTACCAATAAGATCATCAAATCATGTATTATTGTTATGTCTCGTATAGTACCTCTAGTACTGTACGTCTAGTACAATACTTTGTATTACAAAATGTGGTTGCTAGTACAGTACTTCTTGTACCAACAAGATCATCAAATCATGTATTGTTCTTGTATCTCGTACGGTACCTCTAGTATTGTACGTCTGATACTATACTTTGTATTAGAAAATGTGACTGTTAGTACTGTACTTCTAGTAACAACAAGATCATCAAATCATGTATTGTTGGTATGTCTCGTACAGTACATCTAGTACTGTACATCTAATACTATACTTTTGTAACATCCCTTACCTGGGTTATATACTAACCCTAGGTGTTTTGCCTAATTAAGTTGATTAGTTTCTTGCTCTTATCTTTTGAAAAGTAATTAATGCTTTTGAGGAACTTATATTTCAATTTCAGTCCTTTTTGAAATATTGTTTTGTTAACTTTGGACTAAAGTGCAAATTATCCAAGTTGAGGGGTTAACTTGTAAATTGCACATGTTAAGATGTTCCTCTGATGTTGAGACATCATAAGAATGAGTATGATGTGGTGGTATGATTTCTACAAGCTTGGACATCAAGATAAAGCTTGTAGAGCAATCTCTGTGCATTAAAACCTAGTTTTGGTGTAATGTGCAATTTACCCAAAACCTAGGGTTCAACGTGCAAAATATCACCTCTTGAGGGTCTCTAATATTTCTTGGCAATAATTAGAGCAAATAAAATGAGAGGGATGCCTCATTTGAATTATCATGGAAGAGAGAGAGTCTTGATATTAAAATAATCAAGATTTAAGCACAAATGGCTCTTTAATACAACTTAATGCAAAAAGAAATATATTAATTATGGAGTCTTTCAATCAAAAGCTGAAGGATGTGTTTGTAATAGTTTTTACGAGCTTGTGCCATGCTTGGGCACCAAAAAGATCTTGGTTGAAGTGGAAGTTATTCACATTAATTTAATATAAAGCAATATTCATAAAAAGATGGGTATTAATATACATCTCTTTAAGGTCATTAGTCTTTTTCCTTTAAACCTTGGATAATGGAGAAGTTTTGCAAGGTATTAGAAGGGGGATACATGGAAAAAGAATGGAGGAAGCTTTTGTGGAAATTAATTGGAAAATAAAAGGAGATAATCCTCTTTTTCTATTTTCCTTGAAAATCCATAAATATATATATGTATCCTTTTTCCAAAACATCAAAGGATCGTTTCCTTAGTTATTTTCCTTATCACCTTGCTTTGGCCGACCAAGGGAGAGCTCTGGACCAGAGGAAGGATGACCAAACTAGCTTGGTAAGTTTTTATCATCATCTACCTCGAATTCATGGTGGAAACCATAAAACAAGGTTAGATTCATGGTTTTTTTTCACTTGGTTTCCTTTTCTAGCCATCTTGTTCATCCAAAGATTGAAGAATGAACCTTGGACAACTGCTGGATCTCAATCCACCATTAAATCCATGGATCTTGGAGCTCTAGATTAGTTCTAGAGGCGGGTTTTGTAACTCTAACCCTCATGCATTAGTATTGTACTCTTTTCTATAAGAATCGTTGGTTATTCTTCTTCTTTTGATACTCTTGGGAGTTCTTGCTAAATTTTACATAAAGAACAACACCTGTTCTTGGTTGAACAGAGGTAGACGAAGGTGACATCATCCCAGACAAATATCTAAAAAGAACTTTAGCAAACAGTTTGCCTTTGTGCTCAAACGGTTTTCCAAACCGTTTGGGAGCAAACGGTTTCAAACCATTTGATTGCAAACGGTTTCATCCAAACCGCATAGAAGAAAACGGCCCTAGACCGTTTGGTGGCTTTGACCAAGCTTTGACTGTTTGGAGACCTGTTGAGAGTAATGTAGGTCAATGATCCATCAATAATAATGAATTAACTTCAAATGGTTCACTAATTAAAGGTCCAACAATCATCAAAACCCTAATCAGGTTGAAGTGTTGATTTCATGATTGAATAAGGTTGAAGTTTGGGTTGAGTGACCCAAACGGTTTCAAAACCATTTGGGGATCACCCAAACGGTGTCAAGACCATTTGGTGACCACTCAAGACCATTTGGTGGTCTATGTTTGACTATGCTTAAGTGTTTGAAGATCTAATGGTATTAAGTTGAATTACAATCAAATGTCGATGTGGTGATCAATCCAATGGGTCAAACCCCAATTGATGGACTTGGTTTTTGATGTGGAAAAACGGTCTTAAGACTGTTTGGAGGTCATCCAAACGATCCCAAGACCATTTGGGGTCAGGTCATGTACAATTGGATGATGGTTCAATAGTTTCAAATCAATTAGACACACATTGATTGATGTTGAAGGGTCATCGATTCCAAACCCTAATCCAATTGATTCAAGCCCTAATTGATGATCAATTGAGGGTCAATTGACTGTCAATTGAGGGTCAAATCAGTTGAAGGTTGACTTAATTAACTCAATTTAATGATGGTGATAGGTCCAATTGATGATTGATTACATATATACAATTGTTGAAGGAATCAATAATGGAAACCCTAATTCAATTTGATGGGTTGAGACCATACTGTTGGTATGTATGCCGTGAGAGCCAATCATGGGATGATTGGTGGGATACATTAAGATTGATTTGATAAACATCAAAGGCGAGCTTCCAATTCCTTCTGGTTTAGTCATATGAGATAGTGATAGAACAGATTGAATGTCTAGAGAATGACAGTACTCAATGATGTATGCCTTTACGTTCATGACCTGAACGATGAGATCATACGGATGCTAAGAGTTTGTACATTCTTGTTATGTCCCTAGTCGGATGTCATTGTGGAAGGTAGATAGACAACAATGACACACAAGACTAGATTGTGGTGTTGGTTGATGACAGAATCTCATTAGTCATGATATAGAGATATCAAACCAAACACATAGGTACTTGTTAGAGAACAAGTGTACCAGACAGACCCACCGTGAGTTTGACACATGGAACCATGATATGGTAGTCACAGTCAGTACTCACAGTGATGGTGGTGAGTGTGATTCTTAGACCTGAAATCACTGCACTCAACACATGTCGTTGGGCACACTTTGACATCATCAAACGCAGTCCTGAAACATGGGTTGTTATAAAGGTGATGATTGGGTGGCTTTGACACATGGGGCTTTTGAGGGGTGAGTGATCGATATGGGATTTGTCCCTCCTGAGAGAGTTTGATATCCATGGCCACTTGATGAGTAGGATTGAGAAAGGCGTGCATGCATGTGTGAATCAGTATATGATATTGATGTCATACATATCTCTTCCAGTCTACTCTGAGATCGAGGAAGTGAATGAACATTGACAGGATGACTGTTCCATGCCTCGAGTTCATTCGGGATATCAGTGACAAAGGAATTATACATTCGCTGTAACACCATTCACGGATTGTAGGATGAAAGTTGTTCTCCAACTTTCTACTTTCACTTGGGTAGCACTGATGTGTGACTAGGCACCGATCTTTGCTTGTGAAGTCATAAGTGTTATGAACTTTCACTACCAACGTGAAATGGACCTGCAGGGTCACACACATAGGATTTAACCTGGAAGAGGAGATTTGTCCACAAGCAATGTTTAGATTGATTACTAAAGGAGTTTAGTAGTTCAATTAAACACTCAATTAGTCGATGGATCAATATCGTATGGTTCAAGGTGTTGGACGCATTGATTGGAGTATCGGATTGATTGAAATCGCATTTGACTGATTCTGCACAACCTGCACTCCCAACCGATCGGTTCATGTGATGAACCGGTCGGCTGAGGTTGTTGAACCGGTCGGTTCAATTGTTGAACCGATCGGCTCATGCACAGGGTGAAACGACTGGTTCAAGTGTTGAACCGATCGGTTCAACTGGTGCAATCGAGCAACTTGGGAAAGTAGGATTGGTGAGAATTTTCCTTTTGTTTCAAATTGCCCAATTTGATTGGAAATATAATTGGTATTCGATACCAATTGGGAAAGAAACAAGGAAAGTCTTTTTGAGCCGGATTAGGACCATGAACCGATCGGTTCAGGGCACCAAACGATCGGTTGGAGTGCCCCAAAACGGTCGGCTCAGGTCCAACCAATCGGCTCAATGACCGAACCGATCGGTTCAGCAGTGAACCGATCAGTTCAGGTTGTGAGATGGTTGCTTTTGGTGGAAAATCCCGAACCCTTCTACTCCTGCTTTTAGTCCTGCATTGCCCGGGATGGAGAACCATGTCCCATGACTCTCCTATATATAGGGGTATTGGGGGCTTCTCCAAGTACATCTCGGTGCAACCAGTTGCTCTGCAAGTTGTCGTTCTCTCTGGTTTTGGTAACCGTGAGAGAGCCCGAGCAAGTGCTTCCCGCTAAAGGGAGGTGCAGCAAGGGAAGGACAACTGCAGTTGCAACAGGAGGTAGGAGAGCGTGTTGGCGACTAGTACATCAACAGGAGGGTGCGACTCCTTCCACTTCCTTGTGGGACAAGGAGAGTGGAGTTCCAGGTGGTCCGTGTGGACTACTACAGAGGCGGGAGGACACTGCCGCTTAGGAGGACAACTGTCATCCGACAGTCCGGTTCGAGTAGGAGTTGTCAGTCCCGGTGCGACCAGGAGCTGCACAAACGCCGTCAAAGTCCAGAGTTGAAGACCGCGCATTGCGCGAGGTATTGTCGCCGAGCAAGCCTCGGGACAAGGTATGATTCCACAAACCATCCTTTCCTATTATATAGACGTTGACGCGTTTCCTCGGTATGGGTTGGGGGAGAAATTTGTTTTGTTTCCGCTGCCTTCTCTGTCTCCCCTAAAACCCAACATTGGTATCAGAGCCACGTCAGCTATTCTATATTTTAGGAATATCAATATGATCGATTTTGGTTTGTCGCCTTTATTTATTGCATACGACGCGAATAATATCGGCTTTATGCATGTCCAATCCTAAATCCACAAATTCCTAATTACATATATGATATGTATTATTAATGCACTCGATACGCGTCGCCCTTAAATGAGTTTTGTGGTGGATGTATGTAGCATGATTATGGCCTATAAACCCCTATCTGTGATTTGTTGTGTATGGTTGCTTGCATCTCGGTCTGCGCACCGATCTTCCCTCTCTTATTCCTGATGTAACTCGAAATAATTCGAGATTCTTTCCTACCTTTGCTCCCCCCGAATGTAACTTGGGGTTTCCCTTTTAAAGCAATGTAATAAATAGAATAGGATTTTATTTCCTGTTATGTCAAAGACCGGCGGACATCAAGACGACTGCTCAGACGATCTGTTCAAGGCATGAACCGATCGGTTGACCTTCCAGACGGTCAGTTCAAGGAGTGAACCGATCGGTTGATGACCGGTTCGAGGAGCGAGACGAGCGGGTGGCGGACATGACGAGATGCACGACGACCAGGCGAACCGATCGGTTGGAGGAGCCAACCGATCGGCTGGTGGCACCCAGACGACCGGCTGGAGAGTACAGATCATTCCTGTGATGAGTTGATCTATTCGAATGGCAAGGCACAGATGTTCATCTTGTACAGGTTGCATGTGATGTAGACCTAGATGACCATGATTCCTCTTGGCTCGAGGAATCACATTAGGATGGCCATAATCATCGCTTTTTATCGTTTGTGCATGTTTTCTGTGGGATATAGCATGTATATGATACGTACTATGTATTGTGGTGATTGGATATGTATATGTATATAAAACCAAATCCCTCATTAAAATATTAAGTTTTAGATGCCTTCCAAATGCGACACATGTGAAAAGCTTGATCGACCAAGTGTGGGCACGCCCAAGCGTGGTGCACCGTCTATCTCGTGGAAGCGTGAAGGATGAATGTGTGGGTCTGCCCAAGCAGGGTGCATATTCATCGTGTTCGCTTTGGGTCGGACTTAACAAGGTGACCTAGATAGGATCTAGCGCCTTGAGGCATGGAGATGATCATTGCAAGGAGTTGTATATGACATCTTATCAAGAGTTGCATATGATGCAATTGGCAAAAGTTGCCTACCTGAGAGATCTATGTTGTGGGTGACAGCCCAAGCTGGTCCATGACTTAGAGGATTTCAGGATCTTGCCCACTAGAAGGTTGTACGCTGCAATCTTCCGAATTGATGGTGAGGGCTATCAATTTGAAGTAAAATAGTGGGAGCGATAATTAATTAAAGGCCTAATTATATCGTCAAACTTTCAAATCAATCAAATAAGTCAAAAATGAGTTTTGGACTAAAATTGCATATTTTCCTTTTGTAGTTCAAATGGCAACAAACAACAACAACTTTTCTTTGTGATCGGTCCTTGACAAGGACAAGCTAAATGGGACAAACTTCCACGACTGGTATCGGACATTGAGAATTGTTCTCACTCAAGAGTGTAAGCTCTATGTCCTGGATACTCCAATTCCAGAGGAACCCGCTCCTAATGCACCAAAGGCAGAAAGGGATGCTTACAAGAAGCATTCTGATGATGCCATTGATGCAAAGTGCTTGATGCTATGTTCAATGAACCATGAGTTGCAGAGGCAACATGAGAACATGGGTGTCATAGAGATGATTCTGCATCTCAGGAACATGTATGAAGATCAGGCACGGCAAGAGAGGTACAATGTTTCTAGGGCGCTGTTCAAGTGCGTCATGACAGAAGGAGATCCAGTTGGTCCTCACACACTCAAGATGATTGGGTATGTGGAGAACCTGCAGAGACTGGGATTTCCACTGAGCCAAGAGTTGGCTACTGACGTGATACTGCAATCGTTGCCAGAATCATACAGTCAGTTTGTGATGAACTACAACATGAACAACTTTGATAGGCCACTGTCAGAGTTGTTGGGCATGTTGAGGACAGCCGAGTTACAGATGAAGAAGGACAAGCCTAAGTCCGTGATGGTGATCACGAGCAAGAAAGGCAAGTCCAAGCGCAAGGGCAAGGGCAAAGCTAAGAAAGGTTCTGAAGCTAGCCAGGAGTCCAAGCCATCTTCAGCTCTCAAGATCAAAGGAGGCGTGACAAAGAAAGGAAATTGCCACCATTGTCAAAAGCCAGGACATTGGAAAAGGAATTGTCCTATCTACCTGGAAGAACAAAAGAAAAAGGAGGCGACTGAAGCCTCTACTTAAAGGTGTCATGAAAGTAAACTTGTAACACTTTTGAGATATATGATATCAAGATGTAAAGTGTAAAGCATTCTTACTTGGGGCAAGTGTTGCCTTTATAGATAGGAATACTTTAGTTTATTTTCAACCAATAAGGCATGTAATACAGTTATGAACTGCTATTTCATACTTGTCAATAGATAGAAACACTTTATTTTTGCATATTGTATGACAATGATGGCAATCAATAAAGTTGTGTTTTCAATCTTAAAGATGTGATCGTTGTGGCAATGCCTTATTTATCTTATGATATTTGATATGCATAAGATAAGACGATACCTAAACGTTATAGATAACTCAAACAATTTAATTACTATTAATCAGGAGAAATCCATTTCTAGTTTCCATGTGATGGATAAAACTAGACTATTTTGGTTAGATAACCAGTAAGGGACATGAATATCTTGGACATGATTGATCAATCTTCACTAATGTAGTGGGAGAGTGATTATCCTATTAGGTATAATACATGTGATGTATTTACATACCTATTGGAATAAATGCTAATACTTCAAATGGTGTTTAGAGAAATACCAATATGAATATCTTGAAGTGTTCAAGATTATCATAAATGAAGTACAAATTTGTTAAAGTATTAATTCTTGATGAGATCAATGAATGAAATACTTGGACCAAATGTTTGAGATCCTTATGAGTGATTATGATAGTGTATCATAGTGAACTCATGATTAAGGCATGGTGATGTCTGAATCAAGAAGGAATCATACTCTAAGGAGTTAGAGAATGATTATCAAATAACTGAATTCTTCTTAATAAAAGAATACCCCACACTAATAAAAGAAATTAAGAATCACAAGGGTTGTGAGTTCTTATATCTTTAACAGATACACCTCAATTATCTATGTGATGAGTTGCTCATGTGATGAGTCAACTATCAAAATGAATATGAGGAACCGAATCTTGAGTTATGGTTTAAAACCATTACATCCTAAATGACTTCCATGTGAGCCATAAGGTATGACCTTGATGGTAGCACTCATTGGATCATATCCATAAGTGCAGATGAGTCTTAAGTGTTAAGACACATGGATAACATTTTGAGAAGGATGGTGCTTGTTGATTGCAACTTAATGACTAAGACATTTGGCATATGGATACTAAAACCGCATTCCTATGAGGAATAAAACCAGGATGTGTACGAGACACAGCCTATAAGGTTTATGAATCCACTAATGCAAATGAAGTCTGTAAGTTACAATGGACTAATCAATGTGATTGATTGAATACAAGCAACTCAAAATTGGATCTTTATTTTGATGATATAGTCAAAGGGTTTGACTGATATGTCAAAGATAAAGAAGGGATCTGTGATTTAGTGGGAGCGTGTTCACATTCCACATATTGATGTGAAATAGAAATGTTCTAGATTGGAAATCCGAAAGTGGAAATTATCTTTAAGGAAGATAGAGATGTTTCCTATGTGATAGGAATAGAGATCTATAGAGATAGTTCTCGAAAATCTCTTGACCTGGAAAGAGAGTGCATACATTGGCAATTTGTACTGAAATGTTCAGTATGCACAGATTCAATGGGAGAAAACTTGTCCATGTTACATGGAGTTACTATCCCAAGGCCAAGTGTCCAATTCTTATGAAGAATGTGAACACTAAGAATAGATATGGATCTATCATGTATGTAATCATCCCATTGTCTTGCATGTATGACATGGCAAGAATAAAGTGCATTCATCATCTTGTATGTGGGACATGGCAATATGATGTGCTCATCCTGATAACTCGAATGTGTGACATGACGAGTGGATGTTTGTCTATTTCTAGTAAGGGTTACTGGAATACCATAAGAACTTGATAAGTGCTTGTGAAGTACTAGTTCTATGGAGATAAGGAAGAGTTCAATGTAAAAGTTACATTGATGCGAACTTCCGAAAGGACAGAAAATTAATCGCAAAATATATAAGAGAATGTTTGTTGATAATTGGAAGTGTTCCAATAAAGCCATTTAAAAGGGAAATGCCGAGTATATAGGTGTTAGTGAACAGCAGTGGATACTATATGGATCTGAAAGTTCATGAGATGAACTTATATTCTGCTCATTGATGACAAGTCTGGAATCCTTGATCATGCAATGTGGCTAAAGGTTAGCAATGGAATACTAGATCGCATATTACGGCAACTCCATCTCATACGTGCGACGTACAGCGAAGAGATGTGAGACATGCAATTTGTACAGACTTTGGCAAGGTGTTGACTTTACTCACTATGTTTGCACTAAGAGCACAGTAACATGTGGGACATGTTTGAAGATCACTATGAATATGATTCATGGGTGATTGGCTCGCAGTGCAAGTGGGAGTCTGTTGGTATGTATGTCCTGAGAGCCAATCATGGGATGATTGGTGGGATACATTAAGATTGATTTGATAAACATCAAAGGCGAGCTTCCAATTCCTTCTGGTTCAGTCATATGAGATAGTGATAGAACAAATTGAATGTCTAGAGAATGACAGTACTCAATGACGTATGCCTTCAGGTTCATGACCTGAACAATGAGATCATACGGATGCTAAGAGTTTGTACATTCTTGTTATGTCCCTAGTCGGATGTCATTGTGGAAGGTAGATAGACAACAATGACACACAAGACTAGATTGTGGTGTTGGTTGATGACAGAATATCATTAGTCATGATATAGAGATATCAAACCAAACACATAGGTACTTGTTAGAGAACAAGTGTATCGGACAGACCCACCGTGAGTTTGACACATGGAACCATGAGATGGTAGTCACAGTCAGTACTCACAGTGATGGTGGTGAGTGTGATTCTTAGACCTGAAATCACTGCACTCAACACATGTCGTTGGGCACACTTTGACATCATCAAACGCAGTCCTGAAACATGGGTTGTTATAAAGGTGATGATTGGGTGGCTTTGACACATGGGGCTTTTGAGGGGTGAGTGATAGATATGGGATTTGTCCCTCCTGAGGGAGTTTGATATCCATGGCCACTTGATGAGTAGGATTGAGAAAGGCGTGCACGCATGTGTGAATCAGTATATGATACTGATGTCATACATATCTCTTCCAGTCTACTCTGAGATCAAGGAAGTGAATGAACGTTGACAGGATGACTGTTCCATGCCTCGAGTTCATTCGGGATATCAGTGACAAAGGAATTATACATTCGCTGTAACACCATTCACGTATTGTAGGATGAAAGTTGTTCTCCAACTTTCTACTTTCACTTGGGTAGCACTGATGTGTGACTAGGCACTGCTCTTTGCTTGTGAAGTCATAAGTGTTATGAACTTTCACTGCCAACGTGAAATGGACCTACAGGGTCACACACATAGGATTTAACCTGGAAGAGGAGATTTGTCCACAAGCAATGTTTAGATTGATTACTAAAGGAGTTTAGTAGTTCAATTAAACACTCAATTAGTCGATGGCTCAATATCATATGGTTCAAGGTGTTGGACTCATTGATTGGAGTATCGGATTGATTGAAATCGCAT
Source organism: Alisma plantago-aquatica (assembly GCA_963693085.1). Classification (NCBI taxonomy): domain Eukaryota; kingdom Viridiplantae; phylum Streptophyta; class Magnoliopsida; order Alismatales; family Alismataceae; genus Alisma; species Alisma plantago-aquatica. Next base: position 350,278,694 of record OY856412.1, read on the forward strand.
TTGACTGATTCTACACAACCTGCACTCCCAACCGATCGGTTCATGTGATGAACCGGTCGGTTGAGGTTGCTGAATTGGTCGGTTCAATTGTTGAACTGATCGGCTCATGCACAGGGTGAAATGACCGGTTCAAGTGTTGAACCGATCGGTTCAACTGGTGCAATCGAGCAACTTGGGAAAGTAGGATTGGTGAGAATTTTCCTTTTGTTTCAAATTGCCCAATTTGATTGGGAATATAATTGGTATTCGATACCAATTGGGAAAGAAACAAGGAAAGTCTTTTTGAGCCAGATTAGGACCATGAACCGATCGGTTCAGGGCACCAACCGATCGGTTGGAGTGCCCCAAAACGGTCGGCTCAGGTCCAACGGATCGGCTCAATGGCCGAACTGATCGGTTCAGCAGTGAACCGATCAGTTCAGGTTGCGAGATGGTTGCTTTTGGTGGAAAATCCTGAACCCTTCTACTCCTGCTTTTAGTCCCGCATTGCCCGGGATGGAGAACCCTGTCCCATGACTCTCCTATATATAGGGGTATTGGGGGCTTCTCCAAGTACAGCTCAGTGCAACCAGTTGCTCTGCAAGTTGTCGTTCTCTCTGGTTTTGGTAACCGTGAGAGAGCCCGAGCAAGTGCTTCCCGCAAAAGGGAGGTGCAGCAAGGGAAGGACAACTACAGTTGCAACAGGAGGCAGGAGAGCGTGTTGGCGACTAGTACGTCAATAGGAGGGTGCGACTCCTTCCACTTCCTTGTGGGACAAGGAGAGTGGAGTTCCAGGTGGTCCGTGTGGACTACTACAGAGGCGGGATGACACTGCCGCTTAGGAGGACAACTATCATCCGACAGTCCGGTTCGAGTAGGAGTTGTCAGTCCCGGTGCGACCCGGAGCTGCACAGACGCCGTCGAAGTCTGGAGTTGAAGACCATGCATTGCGCGAGGTATTGTCGCTGAGCAAGCCTCGAGACAAGGTATGATTCCACAAACCATCCTTTCCTATTATATAGACGTTGACGCGTTTCCTCGGTATGGGTTGGGGGAGAAATTTTTTTGTTTCCACTGCCTTCTCTGTCTCCCCTAAAACCCAACCCATACTTGGTCCTTGCAGTTTTGAGGGGGTTTGGACAAAACGGTCTCAAGACCGTTTGGGACCAAACGATCCCAAACCGTTTAGGTTCATGCGGTTTCAAAACCGATTGTGTTCGTGTGGTTTCAAAAGTCAAACTTGGCAAACGGTCTTCACCTCCTACTTTAGCAAACGGTTTTGAGGGTCTACTTTAGTAAACGGTTTCATGTGACCACCTTTAGCAAATGATCTCAAAAGTCAACTTTGGCAAACGGTCTACACCACCAACTTTACTAAACGGTCTCATGTGTGCAACTTTACTAAACAGTTTGAAGGGTTGCTTTAGCAAACGGTTTTGAGGGTCTACTTTAGTAAACGGTTTCAGCCCTAGCTTTAGCAAACAGTCTCAGTGGTTTGTGCAAGACCGCATGGAGATCCAAATGGTCTTAGACCGTTTGGAGGTTAAGTGTGAAAGACCGTTTGAGGTCTGAGTTAGTCAAGATCATTTGGGGTCTTAGTGGCCAAGATCATTTGGTGGATGATTAACCAAAACCGCATGGGTACTTAAAGTGGTTAAAGGACAAAGTAATTAGTTAACTAATACATGCTATAATCAAAGATGTTTATGGTTATTATATCTTGATGGGGTAAGGTGATTAGTACCCTTAAATAAATAAGTCTTAATGATCATGATATAAACCATATGTGAATTCTCTTTCATGTTGAGTTGATTTAGCCTAATCAAGTCTAAAGCTAATATCATCCTATGGGGGATGAGAGAGAAAAGACTTCTTATATGAATATTAATCAAGTAATGGACTTTCAATATGAATGAATGTCTAATTAGGGAATGATCCATGAAGATGAGATCATGAAACCCTAATTCTCATGATTAATGAATCATAACTCTAACTGAGGGTATTAATGGAAGTAATATTAATATATGATGATGGTAAGATCTTATTTCATAATGATGTCATAATTAACCTTAATTCAAGGTATTTTGTTGATCACTCCTACTTGGGATGAATAGTAAACCCTAACCTAGGGTAATGTGATATGAATAGTAAACCCTAACCTAGGGTGATGTGATATGAATAGTAAACCCTAACCTAGGGTGATGTGATATGAATAGTAAACCCTAACCTAGGGTGATGTGATATGAATAGTAAACCCTAATTCCAAGTAAAGTAAATGGAAGTGTGAAACCCTAATTCTGGGTTATGCTTTAAAGCATGAAGCTCTATGATTGGATAATGAAATGAGGAGTCACTAATCCTATTTGAGCTCAAGGGGGATGATAAATCCTTTTGAATTAAAAAGGGAAACTCTAACCCTGGTAAGGGCTTAGTGGTGCAACCCTTGAATAGTGATGATATTATTGTTTTGCATTATGCTGGTATGAAATAGTTGTATCTGTTATCATTTGTACTAATCATGCAGGATTTATGTGATATTGAACATAGCCAAGTAAGAGCTAAGATGCTTTGTTGATTAAAAGTACTTAATGAGCTTTGTAAGCAATGATATGTTATGTTGCCTATTGAAAGGTAACTAAAGAGATTGACAAGCTGTATGAGCTATGTGAAAAACCTGCATTGGTACTATCATGTTCACACTATTAAATAATTTGATGGCATTAATGTGGCATACAACTCATAAAACAAGATTAACTAATGCGAAAGCGTATTATTAGCAGCGGAATTACTGAAAAATCACTAAAAATTAAAACCATTTATCAAGAGATACATTCACAGGAAAATTCTTTTATTTAGAACCAAAGTAAAACATTACATCCTGGTTCATATATACATTACATGTATCATTGCACCTCGAGGCATACATGCAAAAAATCTCAGATGGAAGTATCAAAACACTAACTCCTAGGACCTGAGAGTACAGAGACGACTATAGGACTATCTACACAAAACTAGACAGCCAATGTCTCCACCTATTGGATCATTGTTGTCCCTGTATTTGTTGTTGCTGCTCTTCTCCTACAGAAGAGTTTCTACCTTGATGTCTGCGTCTACCTAAAAACATTGAATCCCACGGGGGTGAGACAATTAAAAAAAATTGCCCCAGTGGGAGATATAACTCTTCGCCAAAACATTGGCATTGCAGTTTAATAGAAATAAACTGAATAGTGGGATAATATGAACCAATAGTAGGTGGATCAACATCTATGTAGACTAGAGAAACATTCTTATGTAGTATTACATCTATAACTTCATTAAGCAGTATGTCTCATATTCAATATGAATTAAAGGAACATCAGTACATTCATTTATCAATGGCATGCTAAGCAGTATATCATCAATCAGTGTTTCTCGTATTTCAATCTTATGCAAATATGCAAGATGGCTGATTATATTTTACAAACAGATTTAAGCTCGGAGGAGATCAGGTGTATCGCTCATACTCCAACCGACCATTTCTAGAATCGAAATCGGTACCATAAATAGGTCAATGGAAGAGCCGGATTCCCATGACCTCCCACATCCTGGTCAGCACAGGACTACAAGAAGGATTGTGTCAATAGCTCAAATAGCTTTCCAGGGTATACTGGAACTTCACTATAGAGTTACAGCATCAGCTGCATTCTCATCGATAATCGAGATCATTAATGATTATCTCCATCGACCCGACATAAAATAACATTGGGAGATTAATGATACATCCATCCCAACCATCGGGAGATTTATGATACATCTATCCCGACACATGAAGGATTGAGAGGTTTAGTGTTTACCTTCACTCAATCTCTTCACCCGGACGTAAGGATATTTTCACCCATTTACCCCCACATATTCAAAATATGCAAATTCTAGGAATTCCATAGAAAACCTATTTCACCATCACCAACTACTGACGATGATGGATCTATGGTCAGAGCACTACATGAATAGATTTCACTTGATTAATTAAGTAAATTTTCATATTCTTTTATCATCAAGAAAGTTCTCAGACACAACTTATTATAACAATGCTATAAAGAAACATGTACTATTCTCATCAGTTACTTAACAATCTTTAAAAAGGCATTGGGAACTCAGTCCCTTATTTCAAAGCTGGGAATTCTCATCCCTTCACAATTTCATCACCATAATCATATGGTCCTGGGTAATTAAACCCTTGATTCATCATTAAGCATTGTTACAACTTTTCTAAGTAACCATCACCTTCAGGTCAATTGACCAAGGAAAACATGATATTTGTTATTACAAGCATCATACATGGTACATGAGGCCCATTAACTCTCTTGTTACCTCTTACCAGGCAACAAGGTATATTATGGCACTCAAGGTACAATCATAATAGTGAATTAAACATCATAGCTCATACATGGCCATGATCATCATTTCAACATACATGCATGGTTAGCATAGATGGTAACAGTGATATCAATTGTGTAACAGAACCATGCACAACAAATATGAATTCACTATTCATGGGTAACACCACTACTCCCTTACCAGGGTTAGGGTTTCCCACTTTATGTTACTTAAGGATAATCATCTCATTTCCACATCATAGTTATGGTTTATCACCATATTTCCCAAGATTAGGGTTTATTAAACATTTCATAGTACCACCCTGGATTTGAGCTCCACAGAACATCAAACATCAGGGTTTCCCATGAAACCATCTTTAATTAGGGTTTCACATCAAAATCACCCTATAAAAGGATTTACATTCAATAATCCACAGTTAGGGTTTATTATTCATCCCAATTAGGGTTTCATTGTCCATCATTCATAATTAGGGTTTACTATTCATCCCAATTAGGGTTTCAAGTTCCATTACCCATAATTAGGGTTTACTATTCATCCCAATTAGGGTTTTGGATCACATTACTCTTAATTAGTCCTATACACATCTTCACCCTAATTTAGGACTACATCCATACCTTGGATTAGGGTTTCAATTATAAATTGCCCTGGATTAGGGTTAAGGTTCAACAACCTTGTCAATTAAGGTTTTGGGTTCATGATTAGGGTTTCATGATCTCTTTACTTAAGGATCATACCCTAAATCACCACATGAAACATACTCATGTATCAACTCCATACTATCATTCCTCTCAACTTGATTAGGTTATATCAACCCTTAGTCAAGTTCATACAACTATGAATGACATAATGTACCAAGTCATTCCACTTATAAGCAATTAGGGTTCCTTCCTTAATTGACATTAATCACATAGGTACTATTAGGGTTTTAACCTTTGTACCTTTATTGATTAACATTACTAACCATCATTGGATAATTGGAATCATCATTGCCTTCAATATCCAAATGATTGAACCACTAACAACCTCCATGCGGTTTTGCAGTTTCAACACCAAACGGTTTTGAAACCGTTTGTTACAAAAGGTTTTGAAACCATTTTCCCCCAAACGGTTTCAAGACCTTTTGGTCTCAAACGGTCTCAAGACCGTTTGGGCCAAATCAGTCCCAAAATTGTAAGGGCTCACTAGGTCAATCATCAATTCAATTGATCTCCAATTGCATCATTGAATCGACTATTAGTTATTCAATTGAAGGGATCATCAATCCAAACCATTAGATCATCATCCATGGGTCAAAGATCAACCTCCAATCCACCAAATGGTTTTGAAACCGTTTGGTCCCAAACGGTCTCAAGACTGTTTGGGCTCAAACGGTCTCAAGACCGTTTGCCCCAAAAAGTCTTGAAATCGTTAGGACCAATCAAGGATTTCTTCAATCAATTCAATTAGGGTTTCCTCTTGAAGGATCGTGCACACGTTGGATCAATAAATTGAGTCCATTGGATCATCATCCAACCTTTGATTAAGTTCAGTCCTCAAACGGTCAACTAAACCAAACGGTCAACTCAACCATGCGGTTTGGAGTCCAACTTCACCAAACGGTTTGCAAACCGTTTTGTCTCAAACGGTTTGGTGAAACCGTTTGGACCAAAAGTCCAAGACCGTTTGCTATTGTTCTTTGATCAAGGTGTGTGCATATGAATAGTTTATCATCTTCAACCCTTAAACTCATGGAACTACTGCCATTTTACATGGATACTCCATCAATCAAGCAAGGTTATTGCAATAATAATAATTAAATCATTTGCAAGTAGGAATTGAATACAATGACAAAGATTAAGGGTTAAAGTTATATAACCCGCCTTCAAATCTGATCTCAAGCTACAAGCTTCATGTCTCCAATGGTGTTTGAAGCTCTAGCAACCTCCCAAGGTCATTTCTCAAGCTTTTGGAGTGAAAGGATCGGCTAGGGTTGAAGATGGAGTGAAGAAATGAAGAAATCATGTATTGTTTTATGATTTTCACCATGAAATCAAGAAGAATGAAGGTCAAAGGCTTACCAACAGGTTGGGGACGTGCTCCCTGTTGTTCGTAGCTCTCTTGGTTGATTTTGCAAGCAAGGGGAAGAAAGTAATCGAAAAAGACCCTTAGGTGGGTTGAAAAAGGCTCTTTTATAAGAAAATTGATGAAAGAGAAAATGTTTTATTAAAAATAAATTAATTCCAAAAATGGTACTACCTCTTCCTCCTTGGTTTTCTTGCATGCAAAGGCAAATCAAAGCCACCGAACTCCCTTCCATTATCAATGGATTAAGGGAAAAGAAATTAAGCACCTTAATCCATTATAATATTAATATATATTTTTGAGTGGAAATTCTTTTCCTTATAATAAGGTGAGTGGAATTTCACCTCCTTAAGATATTTTCGATCCTTGCAAGCTTAAGGACGCCCACACACATATCTGAATTCCACCATTTTAATTTTGGTTGAAGGTCCTTTAATTATTTTAGTTATTTTTGCATTAATACCTCCATTATGCTTAAATCTTGATTATTTTAATATCAAGATTTTCTCTCCTTCAACTTAATTCAAATGAGGCGCCCCTCTCATTTTATTTGCTCCACATGATTCCAAGAAACATTAGGGACCTTATTGAAGTGGAAATTTACATTTTTCACCCTAGGTTTTGGGTAAATTGCACATTACACCAAAACTAGGTTTTCATGCACAAACATTGCTTTATCAGCTCTTTCTTGGAATTCAGGCTATCACAAGCCATACCTCTGCATCATCTTCATTCCCATGATGTTTTAACAAATGAGGATCATATTATAATGCACAATTTTCAAATAGACCCCTCAACTTGGGTAATTTGCACTTTAGTCCAAAACAGGCAAAATATTGATTTCAACAATATTCAAAAAGGACTAAAATTGTAATGTAATTTCCTCTTGAGCCCTAAATACTTTTCAAAGAAAAAAGCATGCATATAATTACTCTCATTATGCAAAACACCTAGGGTTACTTCATAACCCAGGTCAGGGATGTTACAAGTTATCCACCCCTTACAATGATTTCATCCCCGAAATCATCAACAAAACATTAAGAGAAAAGAGTAGGATATTTCCTTCTCATCTCATCCTCTAGTTCCCACGTAGCTTCTTCAACGCCATGGTGATTCCATAGGACTTTTACAAGACTAATGTCTTTCTTTTTCAGCTTCTTGATTCTTCTGTCAAGAATCAACACAGGTCCTTCAACATAAGATATGTCATCATTTAGTTCTACCTCCACAGGTTGTAGAACTAACTTAGTGTCAGGATGACACTTCCTCAACATCGAGATATGAAACACTGGGTGTAATCTATGCAACTCAGGTGGTAACTCCAGCTTATAGGCCACCTTTCCTATCCTCTCAATGATTGGATAAGGCCCCATAAATCTTAGACCTAACTTCCCTCTTTTTCCAAATCTCAGGATACCTTTCCAAGATGAAACCTTGAGGTACACCCTGTCTCCGACTTGGAATTCTAAGGGTCTACGACGCTTGTCAGAATAGGATTTTTTTCTATCCTGGGTTGTTTTCAACTGTTGTTGTATGATCTTTATCTTCTCAGTTGTTTGTTGAACCAGCTCAAGACCCAAAAGTTGGTACTCATCGGTTTCATACCAACATAGGGGAGATCTACAACGTCTACCATACAAAGCCTCATATGGTGCCATCTCAAAATTGTGTTGATACTTGTTATTATAAGCAAACTCTATCAAGCTCAGATGTAGATCCCAACTCCCCACAAACTGAAGGACACATGCCCTAAGCAAGTCCTCTAAGGTTTGTATCATCCTCTTAGATTGTCCATCTGTCTGAGGATGAAAAGATGTACTAAACCTTAACTAAGTGCCCAAAGCTTTATGAATTCATTCCCAAAAATGACTCATAAACTGAGGACCTCTATCAGAAACTATGGTGACTGGGACACCATGCAGCCACACTATCTCGTCTATGTGTATGTGTGCAAGCTTCTCAGCTGTATAGGTTGTTTTGACAGGTAAGAAATGTGTTGTCTTTGTCAACCTATCAACTATCACCCAAATGGAATCATGACTTTTGGTTGTTCTAGGCAAACCAACCACAAAGTTCATAGTTACATGATCCCACTTCCACTGTGGTATAGGTAGGGGTCGCATGGTTCCTGCGGGCTTCTGACGTTCAGCTTTAACCTGTGACACACCGGACATCGCATAACAAACTCAGCAACATCCTTCTTCAAACCAGGCCACCAATACATATCTTTTAAGTTATGATACATCTTGGTGGTCCCTGGATGCATATTATACATTGAAGAATGAGCTTCTTGCCAGACTAACTTTCTTAAGTTGTCAACATCAGATACTACCATCCCACCATGGTAACAGACTACCTGATCATCAGAATCATGGAAGCCATCCCGCTTCTCACTACCATATTCTGACCTAATCTGCTGAATCATAGGATCAGTCTGCTGTGCTTCTTTAATATATTGTCTCAAAGTGGGTTTTATATGCATCTCAGCCAACAACCCAGCTAACAATGACACTTTAAGTTGTACATTGTGTTGCCTCAAGGAGATAAACATCTCTCTTAGAGCACCCTAAGGAGTTTAGTTGTGCTTTATCTAGGATTGGTGTTGGTGATTTTCTACTTAGTGCATCAGCAACCACATTGTCTTTCCCTAGATGATAATCAATTGTACAAGCATAGTCCTTGATTAACTCCATCCAGTGGTGTTGCCTCATATTTAGTTCATGCTGAGAAAAGATATACTTTAGGTTCTTATGATCTGTGAAAATCTGGAATGTTTCTCCATAGAGATAATGTCTCCAGATCTTCAAGGCATGGACCACAACAGCTAATTCCAGATCGTGTGTTGGATAATTCTCCTCGTGTTTCTTAAGTTGTCGAGAAGCAAAAGAAATCAATTGCTTATCCTGCATCAACACACATCCTAAGCCATTCTTAGATACATCACAGAAGACTATATACCCTTTTCCTTGCTCAGGTAGCACCAGCACAGGTGCACATGTTAACCTTTCTTTCAGCAACTGGAAAGATTGTTGACACTTGTCATTCTAGACAAAAGGAATCTCCTTCCTTGTCAACTTGGTCAGGGGTAAGGCTATTGAACTGAAGTTCTTAATGAACCTTCGATAATAGCCAGCCAGTCTTAGGAAACTTCTTATCTCTGTCGGTGTCTTCGGTTGTTCCCATTGTATGACAGATTCTACCTTCTTAGGATCAACACGAATACCTAAGGAAAATATTATGTGTCCAAGAAAGGAAACTTCTGGCAACCAGACCTCACATTTGCTAAACTTATCATATAACTTATGCTCCCTTAGAAATGTCAAAGCTTGGCAAAGATGCTGCTCATGCTGTTGAGCATCTCTACTGTAGATCAGAATGTCATCTATAAAGACAACAACATACTGATCTAGAAAGGGTCGAAAGATTCTATTCATGAGTTCCATAAATGCAGTTGGTGCATTAGTTAGTCCAAACGACATAACTATGAACTCATAGTGACCATACCTTGTCCTAAAGGCAGACTTAGGTATGTCACCCTCTTTGATACGTAACTGGTGGTATCCTGACCTCAGATCTATCTTAGAAAAGACAGTCGCACCACACAATTGGTCAAACAAGTCATCAATCCTTGGTAAAGGATACTTGTTCTTTATGGTGACTTTGTTTAACTATCTATAGTCAATGCATAACCGCATCAACCCATCCTTTTTCTTAACAAAAAGGACTGGAGCACCCCAGGGTGAAGTGCTCGGTCGAATAAAACCTTTCTCAAGCAACTCTTGTAGTTGTTTCTTGAGTTCTGCCATTTCAACAGGAGCCATCCTATACGGTGTTTGTGCTATTGGTTGCGTGCCCGGGATTAGATTTATTTCAAAATCAATTTCTCAGGGTGGAGGAACACCTAGAAGTTCTTTAGGAAATACATCTTCAAATTCCCTGACTACAGGAACTTCAGAAGGATGAGGGCTTTCCATTATGGTATCAACCACATGGGCTAAGAATGCAAGGCATCCTTGTCTCATCAGCCTCTCAGCTACCATAGCTGACAAAAGAGAGGTTGAAAGAATCTTTCTATTTCCCTGAAAGATCCATGTGTCACCACCATTTGTGAACACAGCTTGCTTGGAACTACAATCCAAGACAACATTATACTTCTCTAAGGTGTCCATCCCAAGGATTATATCAAAACCATGCATCTCAAGTGGTATAAGATCCACTTGAATGTGGTGATCAGAAAAGAAAAGATTGCAAGGAGAACACACTTCCCGCAATACTGCAGATCCCATCAAAGGTGTCTCTAACAGCAAGCTATCTATTCTATGACTAACAATCATATTGCAGTCATCAATCACTTCTCGAGTGATAAAAGAGTGTGTAGCACCCGAATCTATTAACACAGATACGAAGCAGGATAAAGACATATCAGAATAAAGCAGATCCATCTGACCTGTCACTACCCGAGGGTTGACTACTGCTTCAGGCTGGTTCATAGCATAGAACCTAGTTGTCACCTACTGTTGACCATGTGCTTGATTGTTAGATATTGAAGAATCGGCTTGGGACGCTGGTCCACGTCCTCTAGCACCACTGCCAGGATGTTGCCTCTGAGAGCCATGATGACTCTTCTTCATTTGATGGGTCACATTACTGACTTTCTCAGGACAATCTCTCACCACATGGCCTTCTTTTCCACATCTATAACAGGTTATATTCCCCCTTGGTAGTCTGGGTGGTCCACTTACTGACATAGAGGCTGAGTTGTGAGCTCCCTTCGGTGGTAAACTACGGTTTCTACCCTTACTTTACATCCACTGCGTCTGGGTATTAAACTTTGGTGGTGGTGTAGGTACAGAATACCTTGGTTTCTTGAAACTCCCAGCACTCTGCCCTTGAAACTGTGGGTATTCCTTCTTACCCTTGGTCTGTCGCTTCTCAACTACATACCTCTCTATACGTCTTATCGATTCCACAAAAGTTGCAAACCTCTCCCAGTTCTCCAGAGAAGACACCAGAGTGGTTAATTCAGCATTCAACCCCTTCTCAAAATGTCAAATTCTCTCCTCATCATTGGATGCCATGTCCGGACAAAACCGCAACAACTCCATGAACCTAGCCTTGTACTCACTAATGTTCATAGGTCCTTGTTTGATTCTCTCAAATTGGGATATCTTTTCATCTAGATATGTCTTGGGAAAGTATCTAGCGATGAATTCATGCCTGAATTCATCCCATCCAATCACAACTCCAGGTCTTTTTCCCTCCTCAATGGTCCACCAGTGGCCAGCACTCCCTTTGAGGAGATATACAACATGTCTGACCCTCTCATCATCAGGAATCATGAGGATTCTAATGGCTTTCTCCAACTCAGTCAACCATAGATCGGCATCAGTTGGATCGGTTGTACCAGAATACTCCAAGGCCCCTACCCTCTTCAACCTTTCAAAAGTCTTACTGGCACCATGTCTTTCATCATGGGGTGGTGCCCTGGGTGCAGGTACTAGCATTCTATCTGTCATGTGGGTCATAGATGCCATGAAATTCCCGAACATAGCCTGGAAGGTTGGGTTCCCCATATCAGCTGGGTTGAACTGGGGTTGTTCAGGTACAAGTTCCTCCATGTCCTGGCCTCTTGCACCATTTAGCGGTGCAGCAACAGTGCTCTCAGCAGCGTGTTCTTCATGTGATCCAGACATCCTTAGTTCTTCTTCTCCTATAAGAGTAGAAGACACTATCAGATAAACTGAAAGACACTAGAACAGACTCAACTACCTTAATCCTATGTCTCTGTAGACTCAACAAACCTAGAGCTTTGATACCACTTTACTTGTGGCATACAACTCATAAAACAAGATTAACTAATGCGGAAGCGTATTATTAGCAGCGGAATTACTGAAAAATCACTAAAAATTAAAACCATTTATCAAGAGATCCATTCATAGGAAAATTCTTTTATTTAGAACCAAAGTAAAACAATACATCCTGGTTCATATATACATTACATGCATCATTGCACCTCGAGGCATACATGCACAAAATCTCAGATCGAAGTATCAAAACACTAACTCCTAGGACCTGAGAGTAGAGAGACGACTATAGGACTATCTACACAAAACTAGGCAGCCAATGTCTCCGCCTATTGGATCATTGCTGTCCCTGTGTCTGTTGTTGCTGCTCTTCTCCTACAGTAGAGTTTCTGCCTTGATGTCTGCATCCACCTAAAAACATTGAATCCCATGGGGGTGAGAAAATTATAAAAATTGCCCCAGTGGGAGATATAACTCTCCGCCAAAACATTATCATTGCAGTTTAATAGAAATAAACAGAATAGTGGGATAATATGAACCAATAGCAGGTGGATCAACATCTATGCAGACTAGAGCAACATTCTTATGCAGTATTACAACTATAACTTAATTAAGCACTATGTCTCATATTCAATATGAATTAAAGGAACATAAGTACGATCATGTATCAAGGGCATGCTAATTAGTATATCATCAATCAATGTTTCTCGTATTTCAATCTTATGCAAATATGCTACACGGCTGATTATATTTTACAAAAAGACTTAAGCTCTAAGGAGATGAGGTATACCGCTCATACTCCAACCGACCATTTCTAGAATCGAAATCGGTACCATAATAGGTCAATGGAAGAGCCGGATTCCCATGACCTCCCCCATCCTGGTCAGCACAGGGACTACAAGTAGGACTGTGTCGAGTGCTCAAATAGCTTTCCAAGGTATACTGGAACATCGCTATAGAGTTACAACGTCAACTTCACTCTCATTGATAATCGAGAGCGTTAATGATTATCTCTATCGACCCGACATAAAATAACATTGGGAGATTAATGATACATCCATCCCAACCATCGGGAGATTTATGATACATCTATCCTGACACATGAAGGATTGAGAGGTTTAGTGTATACCTTCACTCAATCTCTTCACCCGGACGTAAGGATATTTTCACCCATTTACCCCCACATATTCAAAATATGCAAATTCCAGGAATTCCATAGAAAACCTATTTCACCATCACCAACTGCTGACGATGATGGATCTATGGTCGAACACTACATGAATAGATTTCACTTGATTAATTAAGTACATTTTCATATTCTTTTAGCATCAGGAAAGTTCTCAGATACAAATTATTATAACAATGCTATAAATAAACATGTACTATTCTCATCAATTACTTAACAATCTTTAAAAAGGCATTGGGAACTCAGTCCCTCATTTCAAAGCTGGAAATTCTCCTCCCTTCACAATTTCATCACCATAATCATATGGCCCTGGGTAATTAAACCCTTGATTCATCATTAAGCATTGTTACCACTTTTCTAAGTAACCATCACCTTCAGGTCAATTGACCAAGGCAAACATGATACTTGTTATTACAAGCATCATACATGGTATATGAGGCCCATTAACTCTCTTGTTACCTCTTACCAGGCAACAAGGTATATTATGGCACTCAAGGTACAATCATAATAGAGAGTTAAACATCATAGCTCATACATGGCCATGATCATCATTTCAACATACATGCATGGTTAGCACAGATGGTAGCAGTGATATCAATTGCATAATAGAACCATGCACAACAAATATGAATTCACTATTCATGGGTAACACCACTACTCCCTTACCAGGGTTAGGGTTTCCCACTTTATGTTACTTAAGGATAATCATCTCATTTCCACATCATAGTTATGGTTTATCACCATATTGCCCAAGATTAGGGTTTATTAAACATTTCATAGTACCACCCTGGATTTGAGCTCCACAAAACATCAAACATCAAGGTTTCTCATTAAACCATCTTTAATTAGGGTTTTACATCAAAATCACCGTATAAAAGGATTTACATTCAATAATCCACAGTTAGGGTTTATTATTCATCCCAATTATGGTTTCATTGTCCATCATTCATAATTAGGGTTTACTATTCATCCCAATTAGGGTTTCATGTTCCATTACCCATAATTAGGGTTTACTATTCATCCCAATTAGGGTTTTGGATCACATTACTCTTAATTAGTCCTATACACATCTTCACCCTAATTTAGGACTACATCCATACCTTGGATTAGGGTTTCAATTATAAATTGCCCTGGATTAGGGTTAAGGTTCAACAACCTTGTCAATTAGGGTTTTGGGTTCATGATTAGGGTTTCATGATCTCTTTAGTTAAGGATCATACCCTAAATCACCACATGAAACATACTCATGTATCAACTCCATACTATCATTCCTCTCAACTTGATTAGGTTATATCAACCCTTAGTCAAGTTCATACAACTATGAATGATATAATGCACCAAGTCATTGCACTTATAAGTAATTCGGGTTCCTTCCTTAATTGACATTAATCACATAGGTACTATTAGGGTTTTAACCTTTGTACCTTTATTGATTAACATTACTAACCATCATTGGATAATTGGAATCATCATTGCCTTCAATATCCAAATGATTGAACCACTAACAACCTCCATGCGGTTTTGAAGTTTCAACACCAAACGGTTTTGAAACCGTTTGACCCCAAACAGTTTCAAGACCATTTGGTCTCAAAAGGTCTCAAGACCGTTTGGGCCAAATCAGTCCCAAAATAGCAAGGGCTCACTAGGTCAATCATCAATTCAATTGATCTCCAATTGCATCATTGAATCGACTATTAGTTATTTAATTGAAGGGATCATCAATACAAACCATTAGATCATCATCCATGGGTCAAAGATCAACCACCAATCCACCAAACGGTTTTGAAACTGTTTGGTCCCAAACGGTCTCAAGATCGTTTGCCCCAAAAAGTCTTGAAATCATTAGGATCAACCAAGGATTTCTTCAATCAATTCAATTAGGGTTTCCTCTTGAAGGATCGTGCACACATTGGATCAATCAATTGAGTCCATTGGATCATCATCCAACCTTTGATTAAGTTCAGACCTCAAATGGTCAACTAAAGCAAATGGTCAACTCAACCATGTGGTTTGGAGTCCAACTTCACCAAACGGTTTGCAAACCGTTTGGTCTCAAACGGTTTGGTGAAACCGTTTGGACCAAAAGTCCAAGACTGTTTGCTATTGTTCTTTGATCAATGTGTGTGCTTATGAACAGGTTATCATCCTCAACCCTTAAACTCACGGAACTACTTCCATTTTCCATGGCAACTCCATCAATCAAGCAAGGTTATTGCAAAAATAACCATTAAATCATTTGTAAGTAGGAATTGAATTCAATGACAAAGATTAAGGGTTAAAGTTATAGAACCCACCTTCAAATCTGATCTCAAGCTCCAAGCTTCATGGCTCCAATGGTGGTTGAAGCTCTAGCAACCTCCCAAGGTCATTTCTCAAGCTTTTGGAGTGAAAGGATCGGCTAGGGTTGAAGATGGAGTGAAGAAATGAAGAAATCATGTATTGTTTTATGATTTTCACCATGAAATCAAGAAGAACGAAGGTCAAAGGCTTACCAACAGGTTGGGGACGTGCTCCCGGCTGTTCTTAGCTCTCTTGGTCGATTTTGCAAGCAAGGGGAAGAAAGGAATCAAAAAGACCCTTAGGTGGGTTGGAAAAGGCTCTTTTATAAGAAAATTGATGAAAGAGAAAATGTTTTATTAAAATCAATTAATTCCAAAAATGGTACCACCTCTTCCTCCTTGGAAAGGCAACTCAAAGCCACCGAACTCCCTTCCATTATCCATGGATTAAGGGAAAAGAAATTAAGCACCTTAATCCATTATAATATTAATATATATTTTTGAGTGGAAATTCTTTTCCTTATAATAAGATGAGTGGAATTTCACCTCCTTAAGATATTTTCGATCCTTGCAATCTCAAGGACTCCCACACGCATATCTGAATTCCACCATTTTAATTTTGGTTGAAGGTCCTTTAATTATTTTATTTATTTTTGCATTAATACCTCCATTATGCTTAAAACTTGATTATTTTAATATCAAGATTCTCTCTCCTTCAACTTAATTCAAATGAGGCGCCCCTCTCATTTTCTTTGCTCCACATGATGCCAAGAAACATTAGGGACCTTATTGAAGTGGTAATTTACATATTGCACACTAGGTTTTGGGTAAATCGAACATTACACCAAAACTAGGTTTTCATGCACAAACATTGCTTTATCAGCTCTTTCTTGGAATTCAGGCTATCAAAAGCCATACCTCTGCATCATCTTCGTTCCCATGATGTTTTAACACATGAGGATCATATTATCATGCACAATTTGCAAATAGACCCCTCAACTTGGGTAATTTGCACTTTAGTCCAAAACAGGCAAAATATTGATTTCAACAATATTCAAAAAGGACTAAAATTGTAATGTAATTTCCTCTTGAGCTCTAAATAATTTTCAAAGACAAAAGCATGCATATAATTACTCTCATTATGCAAAACACCTAGGTGTACTTCATAACCCAGGTCAGGGATGTTACAATTAAGTTACATGTTAAGGTGGTAACAAGTGATTTGATAATCTAAGGGTTTGAACACCCACATTCTTGAATCATGATGATGAATTGATAGGGGATTGAGATCCCAATGTTAATAAAGCTATGAAATGAACTTGATAAAATAGTACTCTTTCTTTATAGAAATTGTTTTAATTGTTTATGTTTGAAAACATGCTTGATGCTAAAAGAATGCTATAATGTACTTAAATAATCAAGTATAATGATATCATGTAGAGCCCTGACCATAGATCCATCATCGTCAGAAGTTGGATGATGGTGAAATAGGTTTTCCTAAGGGAATTCCTAGAGAGCATACTTTTGAGTATGTGGGGTTATGGACGCGAATATCCTTACGTCCTAATGGAGGAATTGATGTGAGATAAACATTAAATCTCTCAATCCTTCATTATATGTATATGTCGGGATGATGTATCACTAATCTCCCAATGACGTTGTTAATGCCGCATCGATGTGAGATAAACAAGAAATCCCTCGATTGTGAAGAGAGTACAGCATGCCACTGTAACTGTAATAGTGAAGTTGCCAGAACACCCTGGAAAGCTATTTTAGCAGAGACACGAGATGTCCTGCATGTTGTTCCTCACACTGACTGAGGAGGATGAGGTCATAGAAATCTGACTCTTCTGATGACCTATGTATGGTACCAATTTCGATTTCGCAATGGTGGGTTGGATTATGAGTGGTATACCTCATCTCCTCAGGCCATAAGTATGTTTGTAAAATGTAATCAGCCGTGTAGCATAATTGCTTAGGTTGAACTACGAGAAACAATGATTGATGATACATTGTTTATTATGTCCTAGTTAGATGGATGATATACATGTTCTTCATATTCCTTATTGATTAAATGACTTTCTATTCAATCAAGTTATAATTGAAATGATTGCATAAAGAATACTGCTTTATTTAGTTATTCGATGAATTATCTACTGCTGAATATTTATAATCCTACTGCTCAGTGTTATTCTATTATTTGCAATAAAAATACTTCTGGCGAAGAGTTATATCTCTCGCTGGGACAATTTTCAATTTTCTCACCTCCGTGGTATTCAACTTTTTAGGTAGACGTCTAGGAAGAAGAAACCCATCAGTAGGTGAGCAGCAACAGCAATCGCAGCAGCAACAACAGGGACAACAATGATCTTTAGGTGGAGACACTGTCTGTTAGGTTCTGTATATAGAAAGTCCTATGTGTCGTCTCTGTACTCTCAGGTCCTAGGAGTCAGTTGATGGTTTGATATAGATCTGAGATTTTTGTCTTGATGCCTCGAGATTTTTGCAAACTGCTCATGTACAGTTTAACATGGCAGTCATAGTTATGACTCTCGAGAGGGGTGATACAAAGATGTAGTGATGTATCAGAATGTAAATAACTTACTTTGGTTCTTTATAAAAGAGTTTTACAGTTTGTGGATTTATTTGCAAAAAGTTTTAATTTTCAGTAATTCCGCTGCTAATGATTCGCTTCCGCTTTGGGTTAATCCTGTTTTCATAAGTTGAATGCCATAATTAAGTGGTATCAGAGCTCTAGGTTCACTGAGTCTATAGAGACATAGGACTAAGGCTGTTGAGTCTGTTATAGTGTCTTCCAATCTATCTGATAGTGTCTTCTGCTCATATAGGAGGAGAAGAGAAACTAAAGATGTCTGGATCACATGATGAACATGTTGCTGGGAGTAGTGTCGCTGCAATCGGAGGAGGTGTAAGAGACCAAAGGAGGGAGGAACATGTGCCTGAACCACTCCAGTTCAATCCAGCTGACATGGGGAACCCAGCCTTCCAAGCCATGTTTGGGCAGTTCATGACTTCCATGACTCATATGACTAATAGGATGCTTATACATGTACCTAGGGCACCTACCCATCCAGAAGAATAGGGAGTCGGCAAGACATTTGAACGTCTACGCCAGGTTGGAGCCACAAAATTGTTGGCTAAATGGACATCTGTAAATCCCTTTGTTTTGATAATGACAAACATTTCATTCTTGTTAATCTAACATGCTACTTGAGTGTGCAGGAACAAGGTTAATGACAAAGTACTAGGAAAATCCATATGCTTACATGTTTATATTTTCATGAAATGTAATCTCTTTGTAAAAACTTGTACAAATATATAATGTACAAGTACTTAGATTTCATGTAAATCAAGCGTTAGATTCTCCCTAGCTAAACACCACATTTAGATAGGTCATCCCCTTTAATAGTGTCACATATGCACACTCATACACACACTTAGTGCTTTAATTGAAAAATTGAAACAAGGTCAACCTCGGTCGACAAACTCCTCGACCGAGACACTTTCGGTCGACAATCTTCTCGACCGAGAATGACCCAAGTAGCTGTTAAACACAGCTGACAAGGTGGTTGGCAGTTGGAGATAAACGTTGCATACACTTGTTCCAGAGAGCTTGTCGGTCGACAAAATTTCGACCGAGTAGGTGTCTCGGTCGACCATTCCTCGACCGAGATGGATTCTGACAGCAACTGCAGAGTAAATTAAGTAGTCGTTGCTAAAGCAACAAACTTGTACCTAACGGCTAGTTAAGCACTTAGAAACCCCTAGAAGGTGTCTAGAACGTCCTTAAGCATCCATAGGCCATTCCTATAAATAGGACAAGCCATAGGACACTCAAACACACTTGTTACACTTGAGAAATCCTTGAGCATACTTTGAGCAATCTGTTTGTGAGCAATTTGAGCATTGTGACAATTGGCTACTTCCTTCCTTAGCTCAAAATTCGTGTCCTATAGGATAGCATCTCCTATCCACTGCAATTACAATTCCATACACTTTGGTTAGGAGATCTACACGCTTGATCTAGGCAAATCAAGCCTTGGGCTACAAAAGGATAAGTTGTAATTTCCTTTTCCTTTCTTGTTCTTTATTATTGTTTGTACTCTCCTTGCTACTCCTAGGTTGGAGGATGCAGATTGGAGAGGGTGGAGATCTTCTTGGTGAAGAAGGAGACCTTGAGCTACTTCAAGAAGGCTGGTGCAACGGGAGGTTACTTCTAGAGAGGAAGGCTACTTCAAGGGGGAGCTTGGAGTTACTTCAAGAAGGCTACCTCGGGTTGGTGCACCTACTTCAAGTGAATGCTTTTCAAGGGGTGTAAAGAAAGTATTGTATTTTGTATAAATCCTTGTGAAGGTAATAAAATAAATACTTTCAAAATCTCGGTTGGGTAAGCAACCGGGTAGTGGACTGACAACTTTAGTATTTGCAAAAGTTGGAACCACTCTAAACACCTGTCTCCTTCCATTTGCAAATTGTGGTTGTTTGAGTTAAATTATTGATAAAATATTTAAAAACTCTATTCACCCCCCTTCTAGTGTTTTTCAATTGGTATCAGAGCAGGCTTCAAGGAACCCTAACCAGGTCTTGAAGAATGGGGGACGGAGTGCTCAACAACCTTAACCTTGAAGGGACACTTGTTGCTAGACCTCCGACGTTTGATGGAATAAACTACACATATTGGAAGAGAAGGATGCAGTTCTACTTCCAAGGCATCAATTGGGACTTATGGAGGATGGTGTCAACCCCATACGAGCTTCCTCAAACACAATATGCAGAGTGGGATGCAAATACGGTAAAGTTGGCTCAAATGAATGCCAAAGCTGTAAGCATTTTATATTGTTCAATTTCAGTAGGAGAATTTAATAGAATATCAAACTATGACACAGCCTATGACATTTGGCATAGACTGTCCATAACTTATGAGGGTACAGTTCAAGTCCAGAATTCTAAGATTAGCATGCTTAAACAAAAGTTTGAACATTTCCGTATGGATCCAAATGAATCTATTAGTAAAATGTTTGCAAAATTCTCTTCTATTGTTAATGGTTAAAATGTCTTAGGAAAAACTGTTCTTGAAGAAGATTAGGTATCCAAAATCCTTCGATCACTTCCTCCTAAATACAAGCCAAAGGTGACAGCCATTGAAGAAGATAATGACCTCACTCGGCTGAAAATGGAGCAACTCATTGGAAATCTAGAAGCCCATGAAGCAACCCTAGAAGAGGAAGAAAGAAGAGAACGTGAACTTCAGCAAGGAAAGAAGAAGGATGTGGCTCTAAAAGCTTCAAAGATAATCACACCAGAAAGTGAGGAGTCAAGTGAAGAAGAAGGAGAAGAGGCATTGATTGTAAATGGTAAGAAATATAGAAGATTTAAATCTAACAAAATTTCTAGTTCTTCTTCTTCTCCTCCTAGGTGCTTTGAGTGTGGAAAGAAAGGACATTTCAAAAATGAATGTCCTAAAGCAAAGAAAGGAATGAAAAGCTCACACAAGAAGAGGGGAGAAAAAGCCTATAAAGCTGCATGGGATGAGTCAAGTGAAAGTGAAAGCGAGGAAGAAAAGGTGGAATGTCTAATGGCAAGAGAAGATAATGAAGACTCTCAAGATGTAAGCCTACTTGATCTTCCTAAAGAAGAGTTAATTACTAGTTTACAAGAAACTCATGATAAATATGTTGATGTCAAGAAGAAACTAAAGAAGGTTATCAAAACAAATGATGAGCTATATGCTAAATTAAATGATCTCTGTTCTGAAAAGAACAACATTGATCTTGAGAATTTGTCTTTAAAAACATCTTTAAATGATTGCACTAACAAGCTACTCTCTCTAGAAACAAATGTTGATCTTCTCTCTCAAGAAAAAACTGAATTGTTAGCTAAACTAAAAGATTTTCAGACTCAACAAATTCTATGTAACCATCTAGACTATGAAAATGTTGTACAAGAAAGAGACTCCCTGTTATTTGATTTAGATCAAGCTAGAAAAGATTTACACAAGAAGATGAATGACATTGCTAAGCTACAAAAGAATCTACATGAGTTAAGAAGAAAAGATATCCATGACAACATCCTAAAATCCTCCTCTAGTTTCAATGGAAGAAAAGGTTTGGGATATGCTCCAAAGAACAATCAACCCAAGAGAACTCGAACTATGTTTGTACCTAAAAATACAATTCCTAAAAAGAGATATGAAGTTGACTCTATTACTTGTCATTTTTGTCTACGTCTTGGACATTATTCATTCGCATGCCCTTATAAGACCAAGGACTCCGATTTAGTTTGGGTCCCAAAACCCCAAACCTAGTAGAATTAAAAACCATACAGTTGAGATATGATTAAATGCTCAATTTGCAATTTATATTATTTTATCTCAACTTAACAAAAGGTTTTCATGCATATTGGTAATTTTCTGCACTGAAACAGAAACATAGTCGGTCGAAGTATTGTCGACCGAAATATAATCGGTCGAACTTTTGTCGACCGACCAGATGCCTGTAACAAATCAAAATCTACAACAACTATTTCGGTCGAAAATTGGTCAACCGAGCTGAATTTGTGTGTTTCTTAATTTATCTTACAGTAACCTTCTCGATCGAAAATTACTCGACTGAGAAAAATGTCGGTCGAACAATTGTCGACCGACTGGATTTCTGAATCAGAATCTTTATGCAATTTATACTTAAGTGATTCTAACCATATCGGACCATCACATGGGTACCAAAATCTATATTTTCATGCAGGATTGGATAGTTGATAGTGGATGTTCCAAACATATGACTGGAAACAAGGATGCATTCAAAACTTTTCAAGAAAAGAAAAGTGGAACAGTCACCTTTGGAGACAACGGTAAAGGTACAATCGTTGGAATAGGTAATGTTGGTACAAATCTCGAAATAAAGAATGTTCTACTTGTTGATGGTTTGCACCATAATCTGATAAGTGTTAGTCAATTATGTGATAGTGGCTATGATGTTTTATTTAACAAAACCTGCTGCAAATTATTAATAGAAAACACTACAAATGTTGTTTATGAAGGAAAAAGAGTTGGAAATCTTTATATTCTTAGACCTAACTCTATGAAATCTATAGTAGGAAAATGCTTGCTTGCAAATGAAAATACTTTACAATTATGGCATAAAAAGCTAGGACATGCTAGTTCACATGTTATCAAAAAGTTAGTAAAATATGATCTTGTTCGTGGTTTGCCTACTTTATCCTTTGATCAAGTTGAAACTTGTGAACCATGTACATTGGGAAAGCAAACAAAAACCTCTTTTAAACCTAAAAATGAACTTAGCACCAGTAGATCTTTAGAATTAATTCACATGGATTTATTTGGACCATGAGGACACAATCTATCGGTGGCAAAAGATATTGTTTTGTTATTGTTGATGATTATAGTAGATATACATGGGTACATTTTATTGCAACCAAAGATGATACTATTCATGCTTTTATGAAATTTTGCCCTATGATTGAAAATCTATTACAAAGCAAAATATGTACTATTAGAAGTGATCATGGTGGAGAATTTGAAAATCATGTATTTGAAGAATTTTGCACATCTCAAGGGTATACTCACAACTTTTCTGCTCCACGCACTCCACAACAAAATGGTATAGTTGAAAGGAAAAATAGATCTCTACAAGAAATGGCTAGAACTATGATGCTCGAACATAACACACCCAAAACCTTTTGGGCTGAAGCTGTGAACACCGCATGTTATGTGTTAAATAGAGTAACTATTCACTCTCATTTGAAGAAAACTCCATATGAAATAATACATTCTAAGAAACCTAGAGTTGACTATTTTCATACTTTTGGATCCACATGCTATATCTTAAATACCAAAGATGATAGAGATAAGTTTGACTCTAAATCACACAAAGCATTCTTTTTGGGATATTCCACTTCTAGCAAAGCTTTTAGAGTATATAATACTATCTCTAGAAAAGTTGAGGAATCTATTCATGTTTCTTTTCATGAAGAATCCAAATCTGAAAATCTAGAAATAATTGATCTCACTAATCAATTCGAAAACTTAAACATACCAAATGATAGTGAGAAAGTTACTACAAACAATCATCAAGCTGAACCACAATCCACACCTAGGCTTATTAAGGATCATCCTCAAGAACTAATTATTGGAGATCCTAATGATAAAGTAAAAACTCGGTCTTCCTTTAAGGATGTTGCAAACATGGCTTTTGTATCTATCATTGAACCTAAGAAGATATCTGAAGCTCTTAAAGATGATTATTGGATAATAGCAATGCAAGAAGAATTGAATCAATTCACTAAAAATGATGTATGGGATTTAGTTCCTAAACCACAAGATAAAACCATCATTGGAACTAAATGGGTTTTTAGGAATAATCTAAATGAGGCAGGAGAAGTAATAAGGAATAAAGCTCGGTTAGTAGCACAAGGATATAATCAACAAGAAGGAATAGATTTTGATGAAATGTATGCACCAGTAGCTAGACTTGAAGCTATTAGAATGTTGCTAGCTATTGCTGCACATAAAAACATCAAACTCTACCAAATGGATGTAAAAAGTGCATTTCTAAACGGTATCATTCAGGAAGAAGTATATGTTGCCCAACCACCCAGTTTTGAAATACCGGAAAAAGGTGACTATGTTTATAAACTTAAGAAAGCACTTTATGGTTTAAAACAAGCACCTAGAAATTGGTATGAAAGGCTCAAGACATATCTTTTTGATAATGGTTTTTCTATTGGAAATTCAGATTCTACTTTATTTTTCAAAACATATACATCTGATTTCCTAGTTGTGCAAATATATGTTGATGACATTATTTTTGGAGCCTCTAATGATTCGTTGTGTACACAATTAGTGACATTATGCAAAAAGAATTTGAAATGAGCCTCATGGGTGAACTAACTTTCTTTCTTGGTTTTCAAATTAAGCAAACGTCTGCCGGAATCTTTATAAGCCAAGAAAAGTATACTAAAGAACTCTTACAACATTTTGGGATGGATCAGTGCAAACATGCTACTACTCCTATGGCTACTTCTATTAAAATAGATAAGGATGAAAATGGGGAACCTATTGATGATTCCTTATATAGAGCCATGATTGGTAGTTTGCTTTACTTAACTGCTTCTAGACCGGACATTATGTTTTCCGTTGGTCTTTGTGCTTGATTTCAATCACAACCCATGCATTCTTATTTTCAAGCAGTTAAACGAATTCTTCGATACTTAGCCGGCACTACATGTTTTGGTTTATGGTATCCAAAAGGACAATCCTTGGATTTTAAAGCTTATACTGATGCGGATTATGATGGTTGTCGACTTGATCGCAAGAGTACTAGTGGTGGCTGTTTCTTGTTAGGGAGAGCTTTAGTATCTTGGTTTAGCAAGAAACAAAACATGGTTGCCCTCTCTACAACTGAAGCTGAATATATGGCAGCCGGTTCTTGTTGTGCTCAAGTACTTTATATGCAACAAGTGTTAAATGATTATGGTTTTACTCTTTCATCTACTCCTATCTTTTGTGACAACACGAGCGCTATAAACTTAGCACACAATCCTATTTTACACAGCCGAGCTAAACATATTGAAATCCGTCATCACTTTTTAAGGGATCATATCTCCAAGAATCATGTTTCCCTTCATCATGTTGATACGGAAGATCAATTGGCTGATATTTTTACAAAACCGCTTCCACTTGACCAATTTAACAAAATAAGGAAGCAACTGCTTATCACTCCTTTGGAAGATGTTTTCTTTGATATTTGTTCTTCTTAACGATAACTTTCACTTGCATCATTTTGGCTTTTAATGGACATCTTTTTCCATTGGATTTTGATGGGACATCTAATTAAGGGGGAGTTTTAATTCTTAAACGGATACCTTTTTGAAATGACAAAGGGGGAGAAATAAATATAAACTTAGTAATTATGCAAAACTCAATCAATGAGTTTCATAAATCTCTTGGCTTTACATTGAAAGTTGCTATATTCCCTAAAGAATTGGATTTCATGTTCCATAATTCATGGGGAATAATAAGCACACATTTTATAAACAAGAGAGAAATCTACAAAAGGTAATCTTAAGGTATGAAACTCATATGTTTTATATTTCCTTCATTTATATTTTGGAAATGTTTGTCATCTTCAAAAACGGGGAGACTGTTGGCTAAATGGACATCTGTAAATCCCTTTGTTTTGATAATTACAAACATTTCATTCTTGTTAATCTAACGTGCTACTTGAGTGTGCAGGAACAAGGTGGATGACAAAGTACTAGGGAAATCCATATGCTTACATGTTTATATTTTCATGAAATGTAATCTCTTTGTAAAAACTTGTACAAATATATAATGTACAAGTACTTAGATTTCATGTAAATCAAGCGTTAGATTCTCCCTAGCTAAACACCACATTTAGATAGGTCATCCCCTTTAATAGTGTCACATATGCACACTCATACACACACTTAGTGCTTTAATTGAAAAATTGAAACAGGGTCAACCTCGGTTGACAAACTCCTCGACCGAGACACTTTCGGTCGACAATCTTCTCGACCGAGAAAGACCCAAGTAGTCGTTAGAAACAGCTGACAAGGTGGTTGGCAGTTGGAGATAAACGTTGCATACACTTGTTCCAGAGAGCCTGTCGGTCGACAAAAGTTCGACCGAGTAGGTGTCTCGGTCGACCATTCCTCGACCGAGATGGACTCTGACAGCAACTGTAGAGTAAATTAAGTAGTCGTTGCTAAAGCAACAAACTTGTACCTAACGGCTAGTTAAGCACTTAGAAACCCCTAGAAGGTGTCTAGAACGTCCTTAAGCATCCATATGCCATTCCTATAAATAGGACAAGCCATAGGACACTCAAACACACTTGTTACACTTGAGAAATCCTTGAGCATACTTTGAGCAATCTGTTTGTGAGCAATTTGAGCATTGTGACAATTGGCTACTTCCTTCCTTAGCTCAAAATTCGTGTCCTATAGGCTAGAATCTCCTATCCACTGCAATTACAATTCCATACACTTTGGTTAGGAGATCTACACGCTTGATCTAGGCAAATCAAGCCTTGGGCTACAAAAGGATACGTTGTAATTTCCTTTTCCTTTCTTGTTCTTTATTATTGTTTGTACTCTCCTTGCTACTCCTAGGTTGGAGGCTGCGGATTGGAGAGGGTGGAGATCTTCTTGGTGAAGAAGGAGACCTTGAGCTACTTCAAGAAGGCTGGTGCAACGGGAGGTTATTTCTAGAGAGGAAGGCTACTTCAAGGGGGAGCTTGGAGTTACTTCAAGAAGGCTACCTCGGGTTGGTGCACCTACTTCAAGTGAAGGTTGTTCAAGGGGTGTAAAGAAAGTATTGTATTTTGTATAAATCCTTGTGAAGCTAATAAAATAAATACTTTCAAAATCCCGGTTGGGTAAGCAACCGGGTAGTGGACTGACAACTTTAGTATTTGCTAAAGTTGGAACCACTCTAAACACCTGTCTCCTTCTTCCATTTGCAAATTGTGGTTGTTTGAGTTAAATTATTGATAAAATATTTAAAAACTCTATTCACCCCCCCTCTAGTGTTTTTCAAAAATATGCTGGAACAGCTGACCCAGCAGATGCTGACTTGTGTCTAACTAAGCTAGAGAAGGCCTTTAGAATCCTGAACATCCCAGAAGTTGAGAAGGTTAGACGTGCATTGTACCTTCTCAAGGGGAGTGTTGGTCACTGGTGGACCATTGAGGAGGGGAAAAGGCCGGGTGTGGAAATCGAATGGGAAGTATTTCGACGAGAATTTGTCAATAGATACTTTCCTAATACGTTCTTGGATGAGAAAATCTCTCAGTTCGAGAGGTTAAGGCAGGGACCAATGAACATTAGTGAGTACGAGGCTAAGTTCATGGAGCTCTTGCGGTTCTGTCCGCACATGGCAACTACAAATTAAGAAAGGATTAGGCATTTTGAGAAAGGATTAAATGCTGAGTTGACCACCCCTGTGTCTGCTCTGGAGAACAGGGAAAGATTTGCTACATTTGTGGAGTCGGTCAGGAGGATAGAGAGGTCTATGACGGAGAAGCGACAAACCAAGAACAAGAAGATGTACCCCCAGTTCCAAGGATCCTCATCCAAAGGTTTCAAGAGACCAAGGTTTTCCGTTCCTACACCACCACCTAGATTTAGTACCCAGACGCAGTGGACGTCAAATACAGGTAGAGGATGAAGTTTACCACCAGAGGGAGCTTGTAGCTCAGCATCTATGTCAGTTACACGACCAACCAGACCACAGCAAGGGATCAGAAGTTGTTTCATATGTGGAAAGATGGGACATGTGATGAAGGATTGCAGAGCCAGAGAGGCAAGTGTGACCCAACCCCAGAGGCAGAGCCAGCAAGGATCTCAGAGGTGACAGTTTCTAGGTAACACTAGAGGACGTGGACAAGCATCCCAAGCTGGATCATCAGCACCCAGTCATCGAGTACTGAATCAACCATAGGCAACGACGAGATTCTATGCGATGAATCCACCTGATGCAGTGATCAACCCTCGGGTTGTGACAGGTCAGATGAAGTTATTTTATTTTGACATGTCTACTTCTTGCTTCGTATATGTTTTAATTGATCCAGGTGTTATGCACTCCTTTATCACTCGAAGAGTGATTCTTAACTACAATATGACTACAAGTCATAGAGTAGATAGGTTGTTGTTATAATCTCCTTTGATGGGATCTGCTGTGTTGCGGGAGGTGTGTTCTCCCTGCATTCTCTTCTTTTCTGAACATCACATTCAAGTGGATCTAATACCACTTGAGATGCACGGGTTCGATATAATCATTGGGATGGATACCTTAGAAAGGTATAAGGTTGTCTTGGATTGTGAGTCTAAGAAAGCTTTGTTCACTGATGAAAGTGACACATGGATCTTTCGAGGCGATAGAAAGATTCTTCCAACTTGTCTTGTGTCAGCTATGGTAGCTAAGAAGCTGATGAGGCAAGGATGTTATGCATTCTTGGCCCATGTGGTAGATATCACCATGGAGAGTTCTAATCGTACTGAAGTTCCTATAGTCAGGGAATTTGAAGATGTATTTCCTGAAGAACTTCCAGGTGTTCCTCCACCCCGAGAGATTGATTTTGAGATTAATCTAATATCGGGTACGCAGCCAATGGCACAAACACCATATAGGATGGCGCCTGCTGAGATGGCAGAACTCAAGAGACAGTTGCAAGAGTTGCTTGAGAAGGGTTTCATCCGACCGAGCACTTCACCCTGGGGTGCTTCGGTCCTCTTTGTTAAAAAGAAGAATGGATCAATGCGGTTGTGCATTGATTATAGACAGTTAAATAAAGTAACAATAAAAAATAAGTATCCTTTGCCTAGGATTGATGATCTCTTTGATCAGTTGTTTGGTGCAACCGTCTTCTCAAAAATAGATTTGAGGTCGGGATATCATCAGCTGCGTATTAAGGAGGGTGACATACCTAAGTTTGCCTTTAGGACAAGGTATGGTCACTATGAGTTCACTTGCCCCCCCCAGATGTGACTTCCTTCATCGAGTGAGCTGCGGAGACCCGGTTCTAACTAAACTTCCTTTCTCCCCTGGGACTATCCCTCTACGCTTTGCTCGAGCTACTTCGTCCGTCTCCGCTGGAAAAAGTGCTATCAGTTTTCCCAAGGAGATCCGTTGAGACCTATCAATCGAATGTGAGGCCTACAGACTGTAATCAATCAGCTAGTCTAGCAACTGATCTGAGGACCGGCTTTCCTATTGATTTGACTTTTGCGGGATTGATTATGAATATATCAATCGACTCTTGTATTCCTCCCTTCTACCGGCCTTGGTGTTCTTTTTGCTTCCTTCACCACCCACAACCCTCTGTAGCATTTGTCATCGGATGATCACCCCGGAAAATATATACATTAACCCATTTCGACCATGGGGTCTCCTTCTTCCTCCAGATTGATTCGCTCATAGAGCGTCCATAGATCCATCCTGATCCAGCGAAGATCATTAATTGTGGGAATACTTGGACGTTCGAAACCCTAGCAGAAACCACCACCGCCGCCAAATCTCTTCCATTTTTTATTATGGTGAGTTCAATATTGGAATATTGATTATTTGACTTGATCTTTGACTGTGTCTTGCTAAGAAAGTCAAGTAGTTTAACAATAAAGGAGCATAGTAGTAGGGAAATGTAGTATCGAAATCGAAGGAAAGGAAGGCAAGAGCTATAGAGTAGGTAGATAGGATTTCATAGATTTTTTTCGAGCTAGGAGCATCTTTTCCTGTTCACGAATCCCATGCAGGTTCTCACAGTTATGTCATTTGGACTAATTAATGCACCAGCTACATTTATGGAACTCATGAATAGAATCTTTCGACCTTTTCTTGATCAATGTGTAGTCGTCTTCATAGATGACATCCTGATCTACAGTAGAGATGCTCAATAGCATGAGCAACATCTTCGTCAGGCTCTAACTTTGCTAAGAGAACATGAACTATATGTTAAGTTTAGCAAGTGTGAGTTCTGGTTACCTGAAGTTTCTTTTCTTGGACACGTAATATCTGCTTCAGGTATACGTGTTGACCCTATAAAGGTAGAATATGTCCTACAATGGGAGCAGCCGAAGACTCTGATGGAGATTCACAGTTTCTTAGGGTTGGCAGGCTATTACAGTAGGTTCATTAAGAACTTCAGTTCTATATTTTTACCCTTAACCAAGTTCACCAGGAAGGATATTCCTTTTTCCTAGAGTGACAATTGTCAACAATCTTTCCAGTTGTTGAAGGATAGATTGACAAGTGCACATGTGCTTGTGTTACCTGAGCAAGGGAAAGGGTATATAGTTTTTTGTGATGCCTCTAAGAACGGACTAGGATGTCTGTTGATGCAGGATAAACAAGTGATTTCTTTTGCTTCTCGACAGCTTAAGAAACACGAGGAGAATTATCTTGACACACAACCTAGAACTAGCCATTGTAGTTCATGCCTTGAAGATCTGGAGACATTATCTCTATGGAGAGACGTTCCAGATTTTCACAGACCATAAGAACCTAAAGTACATCTTTTCTCAACATGAGCTTAATATGAGGCAACGCCGCTGGATGGAATTAATCAAGGACTACGATTGTACAATTGATTATCATCCAGGAAAGGCCAATGTAGTTGCTAATGCTTTGAGTAGGAAATCAGCAACACCAGCCTTAGACAGAGCACAGCTGAATTCCCTGGTGTTCTCTAGGAGAGATATGCTTATCTCCTTAAGGCAAGACAATGTATAGTTAAAAGTATCGTTGTTATCAGGGTTGTTAGCTGAGATGCATATAAAACCTACTCTGAGACAGTAGATTAAAGAGGCACAGAAAGTTGATGCTGCAGTTCAACTGATTAGATCAGAGTATGGTAGTGAGAAACAAGAAGGTTTCCATGATTCAGATGATCGAGTAGCTTGTCAGCAAGTTAAAGTTGAACACCAGAAGCCTACATGAACAATGCAACATTTACCCATACCACGGTGGAAGTGGGATCATGTAACCATGGACTTTGTGGTTGGTTTACCCAGAACAGCCAAAGGTCATGATTCCATCTGGGTAATAGTTGATAGGTTGACAAAGACAGCACATTTCTTACCTGTCAAAACAACCTATTCTGCTGAGAAGTTGGCACAGTTGTATGTAGATGAGATAGTGCGGTTGCATGGGGTCCCAGTTAACATTGTTTCTGACAGAGGTCCCCAGTTTAGGAGTCGTTTTTGGGAGCGACTTCATAAAGATTTAGGAACACGGTTAAGGTTTAGTACAAACTTTCATCCTCAGACTAATGGACAGTCAGAGAGGACTATATAGACTTTGGAGGACTTTCTTAGAGTATGTGTTCTTCAATTTATAGGAAGTTGGGATCTGCACCTAAGTTTGATAGAGTTTGCCTACAACAATAGCTGTCAACACAGCATTGACATGGCACCTTATGAAGCTTTGTATGGTAGACGTTGTAGATCTCCCTTATGTTGGTATGAAATCAGTGAATATCAACTTTTAGGTCCTGAACTTGTGCAGCAGACCACC
The DNA here is from genome assembly GCA_963693085.1 of Alisma plantago-aquatica. Classification (NCBI taxonomy): domain Eukaryota; kingdom Viridiplantae; phylum Streptophyta; class Magnoliopsida; order Alismatales; family Alismataceae; genus Alisma; species Alisma plantago-aquatica. Next base: position 350,310,449 of record OY856412.1, read on the forward strand.
GAGAAGATTAAAATAATACAACAACAGTTGAAGAATGCACTGGATAGGTAGAAATCTTACGCTGATAAGCGTCGTAGACCTTTAGAATTCCAAGTTGGATATAGAGTGTACCTCAAGGTCTCACCTTGGAAGGGATTTCTTAGATTTGGAAGGAAAGTAAAGTTAGCTCCTAGGTTTATGGGGCCTTATCCAATCATTGAACGGATTGGAAAGGTAGTCTATAAGCTATAGTTACCATCAAAGTTGCAGAAATTACACCCAGTGTTCCACATCTCCATGCTTAGGAAATGTCATCTTGACACAGAATCAGTTTTGCAACCTATGGAAGTAGAATTAAACGATGATATATCTTATGTTGAAGGACATGTGTTGATTCTTGATAGAAGAATCAAGAAGCTGAAAAAGAAAGACATAAATCTTGTGAAAGTCCTCTGGAATCACCATGGCATTGAAGAAGCCACATGGGAACTAGAGGAAGAGATGAGGAGGAAATACCCTACTCTTTTCTCTTAATATATTTTATAGATGATTTTAGAGACGAAATCCTTGTAAGGGGTGGATAATTTGTAACATCCCTGACCTGGGTTATATACTAACCCTAGGTGTTTTGCCTAATAAAGTTGATTAGTTGCTTTATCTTATCTTTTGAAAAGTAATTAATGCATTTGAGGAACTTATATTTCAATTTCAGTCCTTTTTGAATAATGTTGAAACATTGTTTTGTTAACTTTGGACTAAAGTGAAAATTACCCAAGTTGAGGGGTTAACTTGCAAATTGCACATGTTAAGATGTTCCTCTGATGCTGAGACGTCATAATAATGAGTATGATGTTGTGGTATGATTTCCACAAGCTTGGACATGAAGATAAAGCTTGTAGAGCAATCTTTGTGCATTAAAACCTAGTTTTGGTGTAATGTGCAATTTACCCAAAACCTAGGGTTCAACATGCAAAATATCACCTCTTGAGGGTCTCTCATGTTTCTTGGCATCAAATAGAGCAAATAAAATGAGAGGGGCTCCTCATTTGAATTATCATGGAAGAGAGAGAGTCTTGATATTAAAATAATCAAGATTTAAGCACAAATGGCTCTTTAATACAACTTAATGCAAAAAGAAATATATTAATTATGGAGTCCTTCAATCAAAAGTTGGAGAATGAGTTTGTATAAGTTTGGACGAGCTTGTTCCGTGCTTGGGCACCAAAAATATCTTGGTTCAAGTGGAAGCTATTCACATTAATTTAATATAAAGCAACATTCATAAAAAGATGGGTATTAATATACATCTCATTAAGGTCCTTAGTCCTTTTCCTTTAAACCTTGGATAATGGAGAAGTTTTGCAAGGTATTAGAAGGGGGATACGTGGACAAAGAATGGAGGAATCTTTGGTGGAAATTAATTGGTAAATAAAAGGAGATAATCCTCTTTTTCTATTTTCCTTGAAAATCCATAAATATATATACGTATCCTTTTTCCAAAACATCATAGGATCGTTTCCTTAGTTATTTTCCTTATCACCTTGCTTTGGCCGACCAAGGGAGAGATCTGGACCAGAGGAAGGATGACCAAACTAGCTTGGTAATTTTTTATCATCATCTACCTCGAATTCATGGTGGAAACCATAAAACAAGGTTAGATTCATGGTTTTTTTTCACTTGGTTTCCTTTTCTAGCCATCTTGTTCATCCAAAGATTGAAGAACGAACCTTGGACAACTACTGGAGCTCAATAAACCATTAAATCCGTGGATCTTGGAGCTCTAGATTAGTTCTAGAGGCGAGTTTTATAATCTAACCCTCATGCATTAGTATTGCACTCTTTTCTATAAGAATCGTTGGTTATTCTTCTTCTTTTGATACTCTTGTGAGTTCTTGCTAAATTTTCCATAAAGAACAGCACCTATTCTTGGTTAAACATAGGTAGACAAAGGTGACATCATCCCAGACAAATATCTAAAAAGAACTTTAGCAAACAGTTTGCCTTTGTGCTCAAACGGTTTCCCAAACCGTTTGGGAGCAAACGGTTTCAAGCCGTTTGATTGTAAACGGTTTCATCCAAACCGCATAGAAGCAAACGGTACTAGACCGTTTGGTGGCTTTTACCAAGCGTTGACCATTTGGAGACCTATTGAGAGTAATGTAGGTCAATGATCCATCAATAATTATCAATTAACTTCAAGTGGTTCACTAATTAAAGGTCCAACAATCATCAAAACCCTAATCGGGTTGAAGTGTTGATTTCATGATTGAATAAGGTTGAAGTTTGCGTTGAGTGACCCAAACAGTTTCAAAACCATTTGGGGATCACCCAATCGGTCTCAAGACTGTTTGGTGACCACTCAAGACCATTTTTTGGTCTAGGGTTGACTATGGTTAAGTGTTTAAAGATCTAATGGTATTAAGTTGAAGTATAATCAACTGTTGATGTGGTGATCAATCCAATGGGTCAAACCCCAATTGATGGACTTGGTTTTTGATGTGGACATGAGAAAACTGTCTTAAGACCATTTGGAGGTCATCCAAACGATCCCAAGACCATTTGGTTCAATAGTTTCAAATCAATTAGACACACATTGATTGATGTTGAAGGGTCATCGATTCCAAACCCTAATCCAATTGATTCAATCCATAATTGATGATCAATTGAGGGTCAATTGAGGGTCAATTCAGTTTAAGGTTGACTTATTTAACTCAATTGAATGATGGCGATAGGTCCAATTGATGATTGATTACATATATACAACTGTTGAAGGAATCAACAATGGAAACCCTAATTCAATTTGATGGGTTGAGACCATACTTGGTCCTTGTGGTTTTGAGGGGGTTTGGAACAAACGGTCTCAAGACCATTTGAGTCCAAATGGTCTCAAGACCGTTTGGGACCAAACGATCCCAAACTGTTTAGGTTCATGCGGTTTCAAAACCGATTGTGTTCATGCAGTTTCAAAAGTCAAACTTGGCAAACGGTCTTCACCTCCTACTTTAGCAAATGGTTTTGAGGGTCTACTTTAGTAAACGGTTTCATGTGATCACCTTTAGCAAATGATCTCAAAAGTCAACTTTGGCAAACGGTCTACACCACCAACTTTACTAAACGGTCTCAAGTGTGCAACTTTACTAAATGGTTTCAAGGGTTGATTTAGCAAACGGTTTTGAGGGTCTACTTTAGTAAATGGTTTCAACCCTAGCTTTAGCAAATGGTCTCAGTGGTTTGTGCAAGACCGCATGGAGGTCCAAACAGTCTTAGACCATTTGGAGGTTAAGTGTGCAAGACCGTTTGAGGTCTGAGTTGGTCAAGATCGTTTGGGGTCTTAATGGCCAAGATCGTTTGGTGGATGATTAACCAAAACCACATGGGTACTTAAAGTGGTTAAAGGACAAAGTAATTAGTTAACTAATACATGATGTAATCAAAGATGATTATGGTAATTATATCTTGATGAGGTAAGGTGATTCACTAGTATAAATTGGGCATGATTTACGAGTGAGTCCTGTCACAAACCCCTCTCTACAGGCCCTCACAAATAGGGATGGTTGTGAGTATGGCCCTCACAAATGGTCCGTGAAGAGAACTCACGTGACAAATACCAGTGGCCATCACAAATATAATTGTCATGGACCAACTGACCCTCAAGAATGTTATATTGAGGAACTATTTAGCCTTCATAAATACATTTTTGAGGGACTATTTAGCCTTCATAAATACATTTTTGAGGGCATGTTTGGTTCTCATAAATATATTTTTGAGGGACTTGATGGTCCTGGAGAATATATTTTTGAAGGGCTAATGCCTTCATTAATATTATTTTTGAGGGGCTATGTGGTCGTCATCAATGCAATTGCGATGGCCAATCTGGATCTCATTTTTAGGGACTAAAGACCTTCATTAATATATTTTTGAGGGATTACTGTAAATGATTTAGTTATTGATTTATTGAATGATTTGTTGAATGTTAATTAATTTTAAATGAAAACTTTATATATATAACCTCAAGAAATATTTTTATAAGTCACATGACATCATAAGAAGTTTCAACACCAAAATGACACATAAAATGTTAAATCACCTCAAACCAATTTATATTAATGAAGCAAAATATTATACATACATTGCATGCTCAACGTTGATATAAATAACGAATACATATGGTTCTAAAATTTGAGATTGATGACAATCAACATATCATGCTAGAAACTCTTAAGATCTGTAATGTCTCCATATTCCTTCAAATGGTGTGGTGCTCTTCATCAATGTCAGGCCTCATACGGTTGGGTACTTGAGTATTCTTCTCCTAAAAATGACAAATCATTATATTAATAGAATTTAAAGTTTATACATAAATCATAGTACAACAAACAACTTACCTTTATATTTCGGTTCTGTTCTACTCCAAAGTGCATTGTCAGTTGAAATCCATCATTAAAAGAAATTGTACCCTATCAATATAAATACAAAAAGGAATCAGAGTGAGTGTGAAGTAGAATATGCCATATTGTTGACTCAAGGCCCAAATGACCTAGAACAATTTTTGTATCATGTGGATTTTTGAAGTAGTGAAAGGCACTGATGTAGAAATTTGAGGATAAATTTTACCTCATGTAAATGTTGATTTCTTGGTGTGAAAGACACCGATGACGATCTGCTTTGGGTGTTCTACATTTGAGGACGACTTTGTGGATTATTACCAAATGTAGGGCACCAACTTTCAACTGCAGCCTTTGATAAAGTGTACACTTTAATACTCTCATGTGTATGAATATTGAAAATAATCTTCAGTTGTATGGGGTACATGTGGCTGAAAGAGTAGTGTATGTCCATTGCTAGCACTCTGCATGGGAGCCATGACTCCAAAAGAACTACTTTCAACCCTTTGTGTGGAAAGCCTGCCTACTCCATTCTCCCTTTCAACCCCTTGTGTGGAAAGACTGCCTACTCCATTCTCCTTTGAATTGCCTTATGTGGAAAGACTACCTAATCCATTATCCCTTGAATTTCCTTGTGTTGAAAGCCTACCTACTCCAGTCTCCCTTGAATTGCCTTGTCTAGAAAGTCTGCCTAAGCCATCCCCGCTTGAATTATTCTACCTGGGATACATGCCTACATCTGCAGCACCACTTGTATTGTCTTGTATGTGAAAAGAACCAACAACTGACCTATTTGTGCCACTTTGCATGTGTAAGACACTTGCAGTAGTCCGATTGGGGTATTCAGCTGCACAATCTATAGTAATACCGCCATCCTAGCACAAATAGATCAACAATGTCAAAAAAAATTATATATTATATTGACGCAGGAAATTGACTTTAAGTTACCTGTGATTGATTATACCAAGTCATTATTTGGGAGACAGAGTTCTTCAATCCATTTAATGTTTCTTCAAGTTCCTTGAGTTTAACCTGAAATAGAAAACAAATTACAAACATCGATGTAATAGAACAGTTGTAACTAATAGTTCAAGTTTAGTTTTAATCCAACATACATCCTTTTCTTTGCTTTCCTCAAGAAGCATTTCATATCTTATACGGGCAGATTTTCCCCTATGTCCTGTCTCTTTGTGCCCAATTCCAAGACCTCGGATCCTAGCCTTTTTGGAAGGATTTAAAACTTGCAAATAAGCTTCACATGCTAGATTATCAACACATCTAGGATCTAAATCTTCTTGGTCTGCTACTTGGTTTTCCATAATATCAGAGATTTCAAGTTGTAATTATAAAGCATCATAAATGGAAATCTTAAATTGAGATATCTAAGCGTATATTGCTTTGTAGACATGACAGGAAAGAAAATGTTTGTTTTCTAACCACTTGTGGGCTTTTGTCGTAAACTTTTTCCAAAAATTTGTTAAGAGGCACAAAGGGTTGCTCTTCACTGACCTACACATGATCGATAACATAATCATTGTCCATGTTATATTTTCTACTCTTACTAAAAAAGACAAATGTTCATTATTTATACCATTTCTGCCTGGTAGCAACTCCATGGCTTTGATCCTTTGGTATGATCCATCACTTTTTTTGCTCAGTTTGCCTTGTTGATCTCAGAAATTTTCTAAACCATAAGAAACAAATAATTAGAAAAATAAGATAGGTATAGATGAAAGTTATACGAAACTTTTGTACCTTGGACTTGTCCGTTCCCCATTCTTTAACAAGATTTTTAAATTGGTCAATATCTATGGAAGCATTTTTTTCAACTTTCTTCATCATCAATTCTGGTTCAATCTTGTACTTCTCATAGTAATCTTTCTTTACACGTGCCCTCCACACTGATATCTCTTTGCTAATATGTTCATCAATGTGATTCCATGCATTCAGATGACCACCTAAATCGAAATATTTCTAAAAACATAGAAAATATTACTTTAGATATAACAATCATACAATTTGTTGGTCTTTTTATGAAAAAGATTACCTCAACAAATGATTTTCTATCTGTAAAAGCTTGTTGTGGTTGTTCATTCCACTTCAAGTCTAGATGCCATATGTGTGGTTTCCTTGCTAGCATATGACAATAACGATTCAATTTGGCACTGTTCTCCCCAATAGCATTTCCTTCGGGATCCCATTGGACCTTGTGACGTGGCTCCCCTTGCTTAGGAAGTAGGCTTTGCTCACTTGCAGGCCCACGTCCCTACTTCTTATTCTCATGTTCGTCCTCAACATTATCTTCAATTGTTACATCATTTTCAATAGAGGGAGGGACAATAGAAGTTTCAAGTACAGTAGGTTCTTCCTCACAATTTTCTACAGCAGTGGAGGGAGGGACATCAACAGTTTCAACGGGTGTGATGTTACAACTAGATCTAGTGATTCTTCTTCCTGCCATCATTCAACTGACAAGAAAAATAATTAGATTATTAGTGCAGAAATGTCTATAATAAAAGTAGTAGTTGCATTTGAAAAATAAATAAATTGCAGAGAATATGAGACACCAACATATGAATATTCAGCATTTGAAAAACAAAGAACAAGTAGTGTCTTGATTATATTCCTTTCAGTCTATCACCCGAACGACCGTTCTCCTCCACCACGGTCGTGCTACCTAGCCACCACCATGGCCGTACTGCTCAGCACGGTCATACTACCAGCCTAAAACCTAACACTTTGTAGAACACACTCCAAATGCCCTAACTTGTGCATCCTAAGTTAGAGAAAAGACAAGTCAAAGTCATACAAGTGACCAATTTGGGAAATAGGCCCAAATGACCTAGAACAATTTTTGTAATCACTTGTAATCCTTGTATGACGTGTAATGTATATCCTAACTTATTTTACTCTTTCTGAAAAAAAGTATGATCTTGTATAACTTCCAGACTAAGAATCAAAATGTTGCTCTGATATTAGAATGTTTGAGAATAGTAAACCATTAAACTACATAATTCATATCTTGACATTGGCTCTCATTTGTACCTCGTGCTCAGCAAACTGTATGACATCATTGTCAGTCTCACAATCTAATAATATATTTTTTCTTATATTGTAGAATGCATATGGTTGTTTTATATACTTTAGGATTAAAGTTATGTGTCCAAGCTCCAAAGAGAAAAATAAAACTTGAAACACATCATTATCTCCTAAATACTCCTTTTTTATTAGGATTATCTATAGTTTCTTGTAAAATAATATTAAATAGAAAGTATCAGATATAATTTTTTAAATTGTAATTATAGAATGAGTATCTACATTAATGATTAGACAATATCTATATGTTTCTATGTTTTTCCTATGATTTATTCCTGACCGATAGAAAAATGTATCGAGCTAACTTCAATTGGAAGATAAACTCCATATAATTAAATAATTAGTTTAAATAAAAATATAAGATGATTTCAATGGCTGAAAGAAGAATCACAAACTCATATGAATATTTCCCCATGAGATTCATATTAAAAATTGTATAGACTTCAATATAGAAAGAGGTAAGGAAAGAACTGCTATTACATGATATCGGGATTTTATTGTGTCCTTAACTAATTATGTTCATAAATAATCAAGAATTCTGAATATAATTTATGAAGCAAAAGTATGACAACATGTAGTTGGAGTATTAATGTTTGGTAAATATGTATCCCCATTGTTGCAATTAAGAGATTTGAAATTAATATGTTGAATTGTAATGTGATACTTTACAAATAGTATAAATTCATTGCATTGTTGCAGCTAACAACTTAAGAAAATTTATAAAAGGATGATGTAGATTAATAAAAGTGTTTTCCCACTAAGTAGAGGAATGTTTTCTCTTTATCATAACTGCAATTTTGTATTTGAAATTTTTTAATTTCCAATGGGGTGTGAAATATAATTTTTGCATGACGAAGATACAATTAGGCAAACTAACTAATAAAAAAATGATTTCTATGTAATTTGAAGTGTAATGTAAGTCAATCACTCTCTATTATGGATTAGTGGTATTGTAAAGTTACTGGTAATCTAACATATTAATGTGCCTTACAACATCCAACTTTCAATAGAACTGGTTCAAATCTTTTTTTCTTCATATGCAAACATATGTGTACTTTGATATCAATATTGAAAGTAATATCATTGTGTACCACCCAAGCTAATAATTTTGATATAAAATATAAATAATTCATTGAATCAAAGGTTATTCATTGTTATTACAAAGCAACTTGCATTCATCATAGTTAATAAAATAAAATTATAAAAGAGTTACGAATAATTACAAACATATATATAATACTAATGCATGCTAATAAGAAAATGGTTTTGTATGTTGTGCCAACTATAGAAGTCTAAGTTAATCTTTTGTTACTTCACTACGTAATACACAATAATTTGTACAACCTATATGTAAACAATAGTGCAATATAGAATTCAAGAGGTGGATGAAGACAATAAAGTCAAAAATATAAGATGATTTCAATGGCTGAAACAAGAATCACAAATTCATATGAATATTTCCCCATGAGATTCATATTAAAAAATTTATAGAATTCAATATATAAAGAGGTAAGGAAAGCACTACTAATGCATCATATTGGAATTTTATTGTGTCCTTAACTAATTATGTTTATAAATCATCAAGAATTTTGAATATAATTTATAAAGCAAAAGTATGACAACATGTAGTTGGAGTATTAATATTTGGTAAGCATGTATCCCCATTGTTGCAATGAAGAGATTTGAAATTAGTATGTTGAATTGTAATGTGATACTTTACAAATAGTATACATTCATTACATTGTTGCAGCTTACAACTTAAATTTTTTTATAAAAGGACGATGTAGATTAATAAAAGTATTTTCCCACTTATAAGTAGATGAATGTTTTCTCTTTATCATAACTGAGATTTTGAAATTGAAATTTTTTATTTTCCAATGGAGTGTGAAATATAATTTGCATGACAAAGATACAATTAAGCAAACTAACTAATTAAAAAATGATTTCTATGTAATTTGAAGTGTAATGTAAGTCAATCGCTTGCTATTAGGGATTAGTGGTATTGTAAATTTACTGGTAGTCTAACATATTAATGTTCCTTACAACATCCTACTTTCAATAGAACTGGTTCAAATATTTTTTTCTTCATATGTAAACATATTTGTACTTTGATATCAATATTGAAAGCAATATCATTGTGTACCACCAAAGCTAAGAATTTTGATATAAAATATAAATAGTTCATCGAATCAAAGGTTATTTGTTGTTATTACAAAGCAACTTGCATTCATCATAGTTAATAAAATAAAATTATAAAAGAGTTATGAATAATTACAAACATATATAATACTAATGCATGCTAATAAGAAAATGGTTTTGTATGGTGTGTCAACTATAGAAGTCTAAGTTAATATGTTGTTACTTCACTACATAATACAATAATTTGTCCAACCTATCTGTAAACAATAGTGCAATATAGAATTCAAGAGGTGGATGAAGACAATAAAGTCAAAATGTGCTTAATATGAGTTAAAAAAATAAATCTTTGTGACTTCGATTTTGACCAAATAATTATAGATCGTGTTATAGGCTTCAATTTTTTGGATGGTCTAGTATTTTATCATTATATATTACTCTTAGCGATTGATCTGGGTGAGTAATCATAGTGAGAAGATATTATATGAATGCCTTGTATGTGATATTGTTCCCTTGTCACAAAAGAAACATGGAATAATTAATTTGTTGTCTAGATTATATATTGGAAAGGCACAGTCAAAACCTGGAGCAGCGTGATCGATTCTCTTTCGAGGAGTCCAAGCCACCAAAGAGACAAAGCCTGACGGTAGATGGATTATATTAGCTGGCATATGAGCCTTCATAGAGAATTGGCCTTCACAAAGTCTATTGTTCTGTAAATTATAAAGTAACAACGCATTAGCCTTCGAAAGAAAAGAGCATAGAGTACTAAAATTCAGACCGGCGTATGAGATATACATGAATACCTGACGTTTAAAATAGAGAAAAGTTCAGACCTACACAAGTACTCTAGAATCAATTGATAATTTATACAAGGAGGTAAAGGAACTAGTGTTGTGTGAGTGTCTGCCCCTGCAAGAATGTCTAGCTTCGCCACTGTTTACAGCCATCAAAACATCCACACTCATGGTTTTATCTAGTCCGGCATCAGGGTCGGAACCAGGAATCAGACATTGCGGGGGCCAATCAATATGAGTCAAAGAATCTTAGTATATCAATGTCCCTAAATTTTGACGCCCAAAATCACAAACTATAAAGTACTCTCTATATGTTATTGCACACATATCCATAGACTAAAGTGCATGAGATCATCAATGTTACATTTAATGGAGTAAAATAATCATCAACATCTGGTAATATTGGACAAGTTAACATAAAATCATTCTTTAGATTACGAAATATTTGAGATGGTCAACATAAAGTTATTTGACGGAATACGAAGGAACTATGGCAGATGTTCAACGAACAAATAAACAATTGAAGAACATGTCTGAATAAAGTTGGACTAATCATATGAAATAATAAAAAGTAACTCCACATCTCGCACTTGCACGGAAACAGATTTACGAAAGACAATATTATATGATTGCATCAAAGAGGATGCATTTCATGCCAATTAAACTACTATGAAAGAAACAAAAACACCCAAAAAATAATTACTATAACTAGATTGAGATGAGACTATGCTTACGGCTAGATCAAGCTTGATGAAATCCGAACATAGTTTCTTACTGAATGTCTGCATACTGTAAGAGATGGGTGTGGTGCTGCAAATTAAGGTAAATTGCTGACTGAAATACTCATTGCCGCCTAGGTGTCTTATTGTTACACAATAGACATGTCTCTTTGCCTGAATTTTTTGAAGTCGTAAGAAACTCATGTGGTGCTCAGTCAAAAATTACAAATCAATGACCTCTAGCTGGTCCATATTTATGTATATGAGTGTCCTCCACAATGCAATGGATACACACGATTTGTCCCATCTCCAGTTCTATATATAACTCCAATTCCAAAAGAGTCAATTGGATCGACGAGGATTGAGAGAGACTAGACAAGAAGATGGGTAAGAGATGTTGGGTGTGTATGACAGGAAGCTCGGGATATATCGGATCATGGCTTGTGAGGAAGCTCCTGTGGAGAGGCCATGTCGTGTAGGCAACCCTTAAAAACAAAGGTTTTCTATATAGTTTATGTTGTTGGCGTTCTCTATCATCATAGATAATATATTGTTTTCCTTCTCATTTATCAAGATCAGGATGTTGGCGTTCGTGGTATTTTCGCTATTGTTGCAGACGACCACATAAAAGTTGGCCTTCTCAAGAATTTCCCAGATGTAGAGTTCTGGCTCCAGCTGATCCAGATCAATCTGGACGAGACAGACGCCGACTATGACGCTACTACTGCTGGCTACGAGCTGGTGTTTCATCTAGCTACTCCGATGCTCCACACCACGGACAACCCCGAGGTGATGGCATAATTTAGAAGTAAATCGTAACCTGATAAATTATCAACATTGCTCATCGTCTAAACTGGGGAAATGGATAAACATGATATTTTCTGGGAACTATCGCATAGTAATTCAGTATAGCCGTAGCAGTGTCAATGTGAAATAGAAAGCGGAGAAAAGGAAAATGTTTCAGAATTATATGGTTGCACGAGCGTGAATGAACCCTACATTCACAGAACTGCAAACTATCAATGGGATTTGCATTGATTATCAAATAGATTTAGAAGTTATTTGGTTTGAAGTCAGACTCCACAAGGCATTCAGCCCAAGTATGGACGAAACTGCTAGTCTCATAGCAAAACTAGGATAATAGAAATGCGGAACCATTCGCTCGGAACAAGAGGATGATATTAGATGATAGATGAGACACCGACATAGAGAAAGGCTAGAAAAGCATAAATTTTTACCGAATGGAAGCCTCTGACGCGATCAGCCTTCAGTTGTGGTTGCAACAGTCGTACGGTCTGTCCCAGCCAAGAAGACGGCCGTCCAAGAAAGAAGATGATGGCCCTCGTCGGCGGCGGAGTAGGTTCAACCCGTCTCAGCGGATCAATCCTCGGCGATGGCCAGAAGTGGAGCAGGATCAACCCTAGCCGCAACGGATGATCCTTTGCGGCGGCAACCAGGCGGGCAGTAGATAATATGCGATATCAACAACGGGAGCGGAAGGGACGTAGAGCCCCTGTTTGTTTCAGGGCTCTCTTTATGCATAGGCCTGCTGGAGTCTGATTCTGTTTGACAAACCAGTCTAATTCTGTTTGGCAAACCAGTCTCATTCTGGGGGGGCTGGACTCGTTTCAGACTCGTTTCAAGCTGATTCTGTTTGGTTGTGCCAGGCTAGGTTTAGTCTGATTCTGTTTGACAACTGTAGGCAGGATTAGTTGAATATGTCTTATTCTCGCAGAACTGTTGTTAGAAATGTGGCCTTGTGATGCCGTTTAAACAGAAGTTTTAAAAAAAAAGTAACTTAAAAATAACTTAATTGTTATCTATATCACTTTGGTTTAAGAACTCTCATTTTGTTGTTGAGATGTGAGTCAGGCGTGTTACCCTTTTGTGGGGTGTTTATGTGGGTGTTTTGGTTGTTTTATTGAGGTTGAATATGCCTAACATGCTATGTTTAATACCCCAAGATATGAGGTAACCTGATAACCCTGTCAGACCAAGAAACAAGTTTTTAGCCGATATACATTTTGAATATGAGTGGCTAGTAAGCTATCATGATACATGTTCTACTTTATATGTGTTCGTTGTAGAAGTACACGTATACTTCTATGCTTATGCTAACTATATGATGAACCACATCAAGGGTTGTGATTAACCCGAGATAAATGCAACCACATATACGTAACCAATTAGGATAAGCTCCTCTAAAAAAAACAGACATCAAGAACAACAAAATCATAAAAACTATAATGATGTATTGTGGGGCATCATTAAAAGTAATCCAACTAAATTAAAAAATTCAAGATTTAACTAGTCAAACATGAACATCATTTTTGAAGTAAAACAGATTCAGCTACATTCGATAAATATAAATTGTCTTAGTGGGCAGGCACCCATAACAAGCCTGTAATGCTATATAAACAAAATAAAGACAATACACAAAACAGAAAACTAATAATTGTTTGTTGATGCAACGGATTCAACATAACTTGATGAAGAAGAACCCCCAAAAGGGACATTCACTTCATTTTCTTCATCACTAGAGGAGATTAAGATTGGTGGTTGGTGGCAATCTCTCACAAACAGGGCATCAGCCGAGTCTGAAGTAGATGATATATAATTCTCTGGTCTCAGGTAAATATACCTAAGCAATTCAGAGTTGTCCCCATCCCCACGAATCCACAAATAAAAGGTTGTAGGGCGAGTGTCGTCCTTGGGTTTTGGTTGTAGGGTGACAGTCCATTCAGGTTTGGCTTTTAGTTTGTCCAACATTTCAGCCCAACCTTCATCCATGATTAAATATTTACCTTTCTTATTCCATATTCGTTCTTCAGGTGTAGACCACCTGATCTGTACATCAAAGTTTATTCTGCCTACCCCCACAATAGCATAGCCATGAGTTATCTTAAATGGCTCACACATCCAGGTTAGGGGAAGGGAGACGCGTCTCATAAACTCCCTGTTTGAGAGATCATACTCCTTTACAGGAAAACGAGATCCCATGTTACCTGTAATAAACAAGAAGAACAAGAACAACAAGAAGATAAGAAGAAGAACAGAAGAAGAAAAATAACAAGAAGATAAGAAGAACAAAAATAACAAGAAGAACAATAATAACTCTTATGTTCACCTAAGTTCACTACTATCATGTATTAGGTTTATTGTCATTCTATGATTTTGCCTCCATCCAAGCCTCTGTCGTATACACTACATCAACACACCTTCCCAAATCATATTGGGTTCTCATCCTACCTCTGAGATCCATATCATGCTCCGAACACCACACAAAATGAGGAGGCGTCGAATGACTAAGCATATTAGTTAATATGTAAGTTCCAAACAACAGAGCATGGCATATTCGTTTTCAAGAAACAATCAACAACACTTAACACGAGAACTTCCAAACAACAAAAATAAAATGGAAAACTGATGACGCGAATGAAAGGTATGGCTGCCATTTGACATTACGGCGTCGTCGGGGGTGAAGGAGTGTCCAACACAAGCCTACATTGTTCCTGCAGTTCTTCTACGTAGCGTTCTAGATACTCATGCTCATACTTTTTGTTGGTGTAAACATCATGGTGGTTGTGATGAATTTCAACAAAATCTTTCAAGTTCATTGTCTGACCCCACAATGACTTGCACTCGAGCGTGAGTAACGCAATCTCAGCTTTCAAAGAATCAATTGTAGGCCTGAGATCGATTGCCCAATGAAAGTATCTGCATCGATCTTTTCCCTAAAAAATATTATGAAGTTTACGTAAATGACAACGAATGTGTAACGTACACAGTGGCTACATAATATGTGTGTTTGTACAAGCGCACCTCGCGAGAAGGACATATGTAATACATTTCACCTGGTCTTTCATTGAGAATTCCAAAGTCATACAACCCTGCATCGTCAGTGTTAAGTCACAAGCTTGCCTCTAACCCACAGTCACACCGCACAACTTCAGTTGTATTAATAGACATCTACACCATGCATTTGAATCAGTCGAACGATTTATGGTAATGAAGTTAGATTGAAAATCAAAACAATAACATACAATATAGGCCCCATTGTTTGTTCAATCTATTAAAGATAAACTTATCTTATGAATGTTGGACAGACATCAATGATGTTATACATCTATGATGTATTGTAACCGTCCTCATTGGTAGTGTTGTCGTCGCTAGTTATGTGAAGACGTTGGCGAAGATATTGGGACCGCGATTGTAGATCTGTAATTTCTACTTGTAGCCTATCAGTGTCTGCTCTGCTGGAACAGACAAAGTCACACTGGGAAGACCATAGCTTACGTTCACTGCGTGCATATGCAAGTTGTGAAAGCATTACAGCCCTAACGGCGGTTAGTGTGGCAATTGTGGGTACAACCCGTTGCGTGGTCAACCTCATATGACATCTATTTGGATTTTGAACCCTACCGCATGTAAAATATGGCATGTGTGGGTTGTTGTCTTGAAAACGTCCATTTTGTGCATCCTTGGCATCCATATATACGCGTACAGTGGACTCAAGGCCGCATTGACAATGAGGCATTCCGTTCTCCATTTGAAGACAACCTATATTGACACAATGTGACGATTCTAATCAGGTTCCAAATAAACAATTCGGGAATCAATCTATTACAGATACTCTACTAACGAGTTTCCCAAATGAGATTAGCAATGGATTCACGTAACACTTCGCCCTCCCTTGAATCGGCATGAGTTGAACCTTGCCCTGAACTCGGGGGAACGCCGGCTGGGGGAATGGCAGACGATGAATTCTCATCTGGGAGGTCATCCATTATGGTGTCTCCGTCATTTTGTCGTCAGATGAAATTGTGTAGGATACAACAAACAAGTACGATGCGACACTGCGAATGAATAGGATATGTCGGCCCCTTCTTAAGGTATGCAAACCGTCTCTTCAGCACCCCAAATGCTCTTTCTACAATATTACGTAGTTGAGCATGTCTGTGGTTGAACATCTCTTTCTTGCTGGTGTAGGCATGTTTGTTTCCTCGGTACTCAGCAATATGGTATGTTGTGTTGCGATAAGGTGCAACAAATTCACGAGTGTTGGCATACCCTGCATCTACCAGGTAAAACTTCCCCGACGGAACTGTAAACCCGCTATGGGTCTTTGCCGATTGCAGGACCCTTTGGTCGGCAGCCGACCCCTCCCACCCAGTGAGGACATATGTAAACTCCATGGAGAAGTCTACTACAGCCATGACATTGAGAGAGACATTCCCTTTTCTGTCACGATATCGATTTTGTTTGTCTCTGCTGACCAAGACAGGGATGTGTGTTCCGTCAATAGCCCCTATGGCATTCTATAAACCAAAATAATGTTGTAAACATACAGAATGATTGAAAATTAATTAAATTTATTAGGGGGTTAACTATTACCTTGAAGTATGGGTAGAACCTTGTGTTATGTAAAATGCGAGTATGTGTTGATGTGCATGTAGTTGCGGTTTGCATGACAATGTAGTCATGGGTCAACGCACAAACAGCGTCCAAGACTTCGTTGAACTTTCTGCTAATGGTCTCACCGGAGTGAATGTAGTCCTCCGCTAAAGCACGATTTGTGTGTCCATGGCCAACCATCTACAGGAAATAGCATACTGCCTCAACTGAGGTGACGCCTCTAGCACCTCGCAACAAGCCACGACTCTCAAGCTTGTCGACAAAGGTCATTATAGTTTGTGGACGCATCCGGTATAGGTCATAAGCCCTTTGTTCGTGACCGGTCAATATTTCTAAGACCTTTATGTGGCCACTCCTGATGCTAACTGACCTAGGGATACGAGGTGGTGTGGAGGCATCAACGTCTACTGCGTCCATGATTGAGTATGCAATAGAGTCGGCAATTAAATCACCAACGTGAATCACTGGCCACAACAAGGTATCTAATAAAAGGTTGTTGAGCATGTCATGTGTTTGCGGTTGGTCATTGGCAGACATGATGCCTACATGTACAATGAAAACAACAACATAATAATTGCTACAACATAAGACAATCCAATTAACGTGCGAAAAATAAATTATTACAACACTGAATCAAACGAAATTGTACGGATATGTAATGTGTGTGCGGAAAGTAAATTATTACAACAGTCAATCAAATGTAAATGTTTGGATGGAAAATAATTAACATCAAATGCATACGAAATAAGCTGTGCAATTATGTTCCCGATGGGCCAGCATCATTGGATGAAGGAAACCACACCGGTGGCATGCCTGGGAAGTTGGGTGGCGGGATAAATGGTGGCTGAGACGGTGTGCCTGGGAAGTTGGGTGAAGAGGAATACGACATAAATGGTGGGTGAGATGATGTGGTATTGGAATTGGGTGAAGGGAATGGTGGCACAAATTATTGTTGAGATGACGTGTTGTTGAAGTTGGGTGAAGGGAATGGTGGCACAAATGATTGTTGAGATGACGTGATGTTGAAGTTGGGTGAAGGGAATGGTTGCGGAGATGGGAAATAAAATGAAGGCATTGGAGGTATAGATGTGGCAAAACCGAATTGTGACCTTTCACAAAGGTCGTTTAACCACAAGGTTATCTTTGCAGGGGTGTTTTTGAGGCTAAGGTAGATGTTGCGGTTTTTAGAGTCCTTGATGGCGTTCACAAGTGTAGCAAAAACAGTGGTGGGGGCATCGGGGAAATTGTCATTAAAATGTTGTAAAATGTTTGCCAAATCTTCTTTTTCATAGGCTTTGGTCATCATGGAGGTGCCTAACTCGTGAACCTTTGTGTAAACCTATGTGAACTCAGCCAAAACTTCATTGGAAAGACTACATCGCTCTTGTGGCGTTGATTGTCGTTTCCTGCGCGTATGGGTAGAAGGACTCCTGCCCCCAACTGACGGGTTATCTGTTCCCCCAGGCTGCGCGCTTTCACCCTCACTTTGCACGGTAGGTGCGGGTACGCTACGCTCGTCTGTTGCCGATTGTGTGTACATGGGTGTATCAGGCGCGCCTAAGTCAACACTTACATCATCCTCAGACGCAACATCTGCAGGAATCTGACTGTCCGCCGAAGACATTGCATGGTGTCCTCTAGCAATGTTCCTCCCCGCCATTAGCTCTATGTCGTAGTAGTGGGGAAACGGGCACCTAAGCAACCTAGTCAGGTCCCTGTCTGCCTACGCTTTCAAAAATATGATACCTAGTCAGGTCCCTGTGTATTAGGATAATCCTATTTACATGTACAGTTACAATTTGTTAGGATAAAAATTTTGTATAGTGTGCGTACCGCAATGGCCTCTTTCCACTCAGGGGTGTCCGGGACAATGGGTGTGTGTCGTTCTTCATCCCATCCAATGCCACTCTTGTTGGTCAAACCCTTCAAATGGACATAGTCCTTTTTAAGGTTCTTCCAGCGAGTTCTTATTTGGTCTAACTTATACACGTCGCCAACCCTATTATTGACATCAGAAGTTATTTCCCTCCAAGAGTCCCTAGTAAAATTACCATCAATACATCTGCCTAGGTCATATTGTCTGCGCAATGTTGTCACCACAGCAGCATCAGACTCTCTTGTCCATACAATACGGTGGTTAGGGTCGACGGGAGGCATACTCGTGTAGTTGCTGCAATATTTGATGACATGAGTCAAATTTGGCAAGTTACAAATATACACAAATGACACAACCTTGATTGATTAACACCCAACAGACTTGATTGAATCAGGTCATTCCCTGATTTATGAATGAATGAGAATGGACCTGGTACCACATGTATGTGAACTAGTACAGACCCAAAACCTTGCTAAGGTTCTAGTACTAATTCAGTTGAAGTCATAGAAGGAAATAGAGCAATAAATGAACTGAAGCATGAACAATCAGAAATTATCTGAATGACATAAGTTACAAGGACTACTGAAACACACTAAGTAATTAAAGGAACTGAACCAAGCTACTAAACATGAAGTGGACCAAGCTACATAACATGAACGACCATGATCCTTGTTTGGTGGTTATGTCGGCAAGTCCAAACATATGTTTTAGAAGATTCTTCATAGTCTGTTGTATGGATAACACACATAGTGTTGACATTCATACCGTTGACATCTATTTGTTTAGGAATAGGTTAAACCATGGTTAACACACATCACAACCACACTTTTGGAAATTATGTCAATGTATAATCATGATTTGCAGAATAAGTGTAGACTTCTAATACAATTATCAATGAATGCAAAGTATGTCATGAAACTTGATTGACACTTGAAAGATAGCCATGTTCAGTTGTATTGTACCTGCCGAGAAGCAAACCCCATTAGGGATCAGTCTAAATCCAACTCATGACCATAGTTTGGAAAACAACTAAGCTATAACTGAACTAGACATACATAATTTCATCATGATTGAATGTTCAGGATGATGACATCAAACTGACCCAAATTAAGAAAAGTGTGGCATGTAACAAAGTGGTGGTTCAAATCCATGGGAAAAAGCATCATAGTCCAATCAAGAAACAAAAAAAACACAATTAAAGTTGAGCATGGGAAAAGTTAGTAAAGCTTCAGTTGAAAGTGCTACTGAAATCTTGTATAAAATATCATATGAAAATATTTTGTCATCAACCTGAAATGATTTGAAGTAACAAGGAAAATACGCTTGAAATGTGTGAGAAAGTCATGCATGGATGGATATGAACACAAAAATTTCGTAGTATTTACTTCAAAAGGGTACCCATCATATAGAAAGCAAACTACTATTGTAAAATAGAAAACTGAACACATATTAGTATATTTCATATTGAAAAAGCAACCTACTATTGAGACATCCAACCAGACAGACTGAAATACCTAGATAACGGTTTACTGAATTGTCGTTTTGGTTGTTACATAGAGATGGTCCAAAAAGGCACTAATATTAGTGTAATCTAATAAACAACTAACATATATGTTTTTTTGGATCATTTTGTTTTATTTATTTTAGTAGGATTAGTTCATCAATCCTTTCCAAAATGAGGTATGACTATATTTCATCATTCAATTTGTTTTAATTTTGAAATTTGATCACATTAGTTTTCCCTATATTAGAATGGTGGACCACATATGTCCTTAGTTTTCTGAATAACACAAATTCTAAAAGATCAATCATTGATATTCTGTAAATTAAAACATACTATAATGTCACACCTGCATGTTAAACTATTTAGTATATTTGCATGATTTTGGAATACATGTTATAACTCAAACCACTTGCATAATAGAGGTCATCTCCATGAGGAGTCAAATGTTGCTATGATTGATATTTTTTATGATTAATTGGTGGTTTACATGAACGAAAACAATTTAACAAAGAAGATATAAAACATAGACTAATGTGTTTAATTAAATGACAGTAAAACATAATGAGTTGTGGGTTTCACCTAACCACATATCTCATGGTAAAATACCACACAACAAACAAAATATTCATTTGTATAGTGAAATAACTTTTCCAGGCATCACTGTGTAGATGTAGGGATTCACCTAACCTAGACCTCACACTGATTTAGTTAAACAAGTTTTAAATCTGATGTTGATTCCCCTATTAACCTAACCATGACTGCTCCCGCATGCCAAATCAAACATAGTACCTGCTAATGGTGAGCTAATGTAGGCAAAAATTAGGTTCAACCATGGTATATATTGTAGGATTAATAATGGTTACTCTAAATGCAACATAGAGAGGAAAGTTGATTGTAAAATCAATGAAAGCTGAAATCCATAGCGGAAATCAATGAATGATCTTTCCCAGAATACCAATTTCTATATCCAATTTCCAGATTTATGAAATCCATAGCTGCTACTATTATGATATCATAATAGTATCACAAAAAACTTAACATCAAAATAAAGAACATTAAAACAGAACAAAAAACAAAACATTCATAAATATGGCAAACAGATATGTCCAACACATTAACGACGCCCAATCATGTTAGAAAAACAATTACAAAGTCACAGAAACCAGAAACCAGCAGAGGATTAATCGGCCATTACAACCCAATCATGTTGGAAAAACAAAGACAAAGGCACACAAACCAGAAACCACAGGATGAAAAACAAATGACAGAAAATGAAATGTAGGACAACACTACTCTATGGTCTACTAACACATATCGATATCCTCAAAATAACCTAGCCGGGAAAAATCAGGAAAATCAGGCATGGTAGTTGCTTTTATTTGCTTTACTACCATAACTTAGCACACAAACACACATAATAGCGGTAATTTTGTTCAATTTCTAGATAAAAGTAGTAGTAAGAAGTAGAATAAATCAGTTTCATACACAATGACTCAAATGTTTGCAGGTATTGTCGGCTCATTTGCCACTTAATCGATACACATGCCTGATTGTTGTACTTCTGCCCTAATCGACCACACAAACAAAGCACCGTCTACCCTAATTCGTGACCAACCTGAGCAGAAGCGGGCGAGAACGACGACAGAGTGCGGAAGCGTAGGTCTGGGCAGGGCCGCCGAAACCGCCGGAGCACGATTGAGGAGCACGATTCAGCAACAAAGGACGACCACCAGCTTCTGTGAACAGCTCCTCCAAAAGGCGTATGTGGAAGTGAACAACCTCGCAGCATAAGGAGAGGAATAAGAAGGCACACGGACACTTTCTAGGGTTTCTTGTTGCCTTGGCTGAGCTAGGGTTTCTTCTGTGCGTCGACAAGACAATTCAATGTCACAGCAGGTAGTAGAGAAGAGCAGGGCAGGGCATGGGTACCTTGCTTTTGAGGGAGCTAGCCGCCCAGGTAGACCGGCGTTGGCAGGCGGCAGCATTGATGCTCCACGCTTCTCCACGGGTCGATCGGTGCACTCCATCTACGACCTCGAGCAGCACTCCATCTGCGACCTCGGGCAGCTTTCGCTTTTACTTCTCACGGACAAACAGTTGTGAAGATGCGCCGAGAGGAGTTACTTCTCACGGACAAATAGTTGTGAAGATGCGCAGAGAGAAGATTAGGGCGAGAGATCAGGGAGAAGGTTGGCGAGAGGGAGAGGGAGGGTTGCGGGGTTGTGAGGGATCAGGGAGGGTTTTCGGGCCAAACCGGATTGGAAATCCCAATCTTGCCTCGATGGGGATTGACTTAAACCAGATATTGGGATTCCGTTATCCCAAAACGGGGCTCAAATTGGTACGGTAGCCAAACAAGTTTCTTGACCAAGCCGGACCGGATTGGGCCGCCATGGAGAAAAACGACAAGCCCTAATCCCGGTCCAGGCCATTTCCAAACAGGGGCAGAGAGTGTAGCCAAACAGGGCGCCGGAGGATCTTTTATGGGGGTTTTATTTTTTATTTAGATAGTCAAATGAATAATTAGGATTGGAGGAAAAGTTGTGGAGGGAAAGTATGACCCGTATGGTGGGAAATCCTCACAAACAATTTTTCACGGAATGGGGGAGTGAATAATGAAATTGTGAGGGATTAGTGTCCCTAAAAAAGGTCTTGTATCAAAAACACGCTTGAGGGATTCAATCTCATATTTGAGGGACAAGTCCTCACAAATAGACTTTATTATTCACGGTTCTTGGTTCTTCATAAATGTTCTTGAATAATAGCCCAATTTTTTTGTAGTGTATTACTACCCTTAAATAAATAAGTCTTAATGATCATGATATAAACCATATGTGAATTCTCTTTCATGTTGAGTTGACTTAGCCTAATCAAGGCTAAAGCTAATATCATCCTATGGGGGATGAGAGAGAAAAGACTTCTTATATGAATATTAATCAAGTAATGGACTTTCAATATGAATGAATGTCTAATTAGGGAATGATCCATGAAGATGAGATCATGAAACCCTAATTCTCATGATCAATGAACCATAAATCTAACTGAGGGTATTAATGGAAGTAATCCTAATATATGATGATGGTAAGATCTTAATTCATAATGATGACATAATTAACCTTAATTCAAGGTATTTTGTTGATCACTCCTACTTGGGATGAATAGTAAACCCTAACCTAGGGTGATGTGATATGAATAGTAAATCCTAACCTAGGGTTATGTGATATGAATAGTAAACCCTAACCTAGGGTGATGTGATATGAATAGTGAACCCTAACCTAGGGTGATGTGACATGAATAGTAAATCCTAACTTAGGGTGATGTGATATGAATAGTAAACCCTAACCTAGGGTGATGTGATATGAATAGTAAACCCTAATTCCAAGTAAAGTAAATGGAAGTGTGAAACCCTAATTCTGGGTTATGCTTTAAAGCATGAAGCTCTATGATTGGATAATGAAATGAGGAGTCACTAATCCTATTTGAGCTCAAGGGGGGTGATAAATCCTTTTGAATTAAAAAGGAAAACTCTAACCCTGGTAAGGGCTTAGTGGTGCAACCCTTGAATAGTGATGATATTATTGTTTTGCATTATGCTAGTATGAAATAGATGAATATGTTATCATTTGTACTAATCATGCAGGATTTATGAGATATTGAACATAGCCAGGTAAGAGCTAAGATGATTTGTTCATTAAAAGTACTTAATGAGCTTTGTAAGCAAAGATATGTTATGTTGCCTATTGAAAGGTAAAAAAAGAGATTGACAAGCTGTATGAGCTATGTGGAATGCCTGTATTGCTACTATCATGTTCACACTGCTAAATAATTTGATGGCATTAAGTTACCTATTAAGGTGGTAACAAGTGATTTGATAATCTAAGGGTTTGAACACCCACATTCTTGAATCATGATGATGAATTGATAGGGGATTGAGATCCCAGTGTTAATAAAGCTATGAAATGAACTTGATAAAATAGTACTCTTTCTTTATAGCAATTGTTTTAATGGTTTATGTTTGAAAACATGCCTGATGCTAAAAGAATGATATAATGAACTTAAATAATCAAGTATAATGATATCATGTAGAGCCCTGACCATAGATCCATCATCGTCAGAAGTTGGATGATGGTGAAACAGGTTTTCCTAAGGGAATTCCTGGAGAGCATACTTTTGAGTATATGGGGGTTATGGACATGAATATCCTTACGCCCTAATGGAAGAATTGATGTGAGATAAACATTAAATCTCTCAATCCTTCATTATATGTATATGCCGGGATGATGTATCACTAATCTCCCGATGATGTTGTTAATGCCGCATCGATGTGAGATAAACAAGAAATCCCTTGATTGTGAAGAGAGTACATCATGCCACTGTAACTCTAATAGCGAAGTTGCCAGAATACCCTGGAAAGCTATTTTAGCAGAGACACGAGATGTCATGCATGTTGTTCCTCACACTGACTGAGGAGTATGAGGTCATAGAAATCCAGCTCTTCTGATGACCTATGTATGGTACTGATTTCGATTTCACAATGGTCCGTTGGAGTATGAGTGGTATACCTCATCTCCTCAGGGCATAAGTATGTTTGTAAAATGTAATCAGCCGTATAGCATAATTGCTTAGGTTGGACTACGAGAAACAATGATTGATGATACATTGTTTATTATGTCCTAGTTAGATGGATGATATACATGTTCTTCATATTCCTTATTGATTAAATGACTTGCTATTCAATCAAGTTATAATTGAAATGATTGCATAAAGAATACTTCTTTATTTAGTTATTCGATGAATTACCTACTGTTGAATATTTATAATCCTACTGCTCAGTGTTATTCTATTATTTGCAATAACAATGCTTCTGGAGAAGAGTTATATCTCTCGCTGGGACAATTTTCAATTGTCTCACCCTTGTGGGATTCAACTTTTTAGGTAGACGCCAAGGAAGAAGAAACCCATCAGTGGGTGAGCAACAATAGCAGTCGCAATAGCAACAATAGGGACAACAATGATCTTCAGGTGGAGACACTGTCTGTTAGGTTTTGTATATAGAAAGTCCTATGTGTCGTCTATGTACTCTCAGGTCCTAGGAGTCAGTTGATGGTTTAATATAGATTTGAGATTTTTGGCTTGATAGCTCGAGATATTTGGAAACTGCTCATGTACAGTTTAACAGGGCAGTCAATGTTATGACTCTCGAGATGGGATGATATAGAGATGTACTGATGTATCAGAATGTAAATAACTTACTTTGGTTCTTTATAAAAGAGTTTCACAGTTTGTGGATTTCTTTGCAAAAAGTTTTAATTTTCAGTAATTCCGCTGCTAATTATTCGCTTCCGCTTTGGGTTAATCCTGTTTTAATAAGTTGAATGCCACAACTTTTTATTACATAATGTGGTTGTTAGTATTGTACTTCTTGTACCAACAAGATCATCAAATTATTATTGTATGTCTCATACAGTACCTCTAGTACTTTACGTCTAGTACTATACTTTGTATTACAAAATGCGGTTGTTAGTACTGTACTTCTTGTACCAACAAGATCGTCAAATCATGTAATGTATGTCTCGTATAGTACCTCTAGTAATGTACGTCTAGTACTATACTTTGTATTACAAAATGTGGTTGTTAGTATTGTACTTATTGTACCAATAAGATCATCAAATCATGTATTGTTGTTGTGACTCGTACAGTAACTCTAGTGTTGTATGTCTAATACTATACTTTGTATTACAAAATGTGGCTGTTAGTATTGTACTTCTAGTAACAACAAGATCATCAAATTATGTATTGTTGTTATGTCTCGTACGGTACCTTGAGTATCCTTGTATATGATTATTATCAAACGTTACATTTTGAATGTATGCAAAAATTAATATAAATGATAACATGTACGGTACTTATGGATTTATGACATAATATGGAATATGAAGAAATAAAGAGGCAATAAGTATTGTATCTGAATGGTCAATCTGAGTACAGTATCCAAAAACGTATTGTACTTTTGTATACTTATCTCCTCTCTTAATATATTTTAAATATTATTTTTTTTCCAAAGTATGTCAGCATTGGTCTTTATAGAAAGTATTTTTCATTAATAATCTAATGTTTTTTATTTCGAAAAAAAATTCATTTAGAATTGAAAGTTATGAGCAAAATGGGTTTCTCTCTCTTCTTTTTATTCTCTTTTTAACTTTCCAACAACTTTTTGCCACATCAGCAGTACCCCATTCCCAACTACCGGGTAGGCTCCCGAGGATGTGGATGGGTGCATGTAGAATTACTCAAAGGAAAAAGGGTGACACCACTCTGAATCTCTTTTCCAGACTACACTGAGTTCTCCATCACAGTCAATATTCTTGTTTCACTTGGTATTCTCTACAAAACGGTGTCTTTTCGGGAGGTATTTTGATGTGGTGATGTATTGATTCGGTATTATTTGTATTTCTTTCTTTTGTTCTATATTCCTCAAGTTTTGTGTCTAAACCTGAAACGAACGTTGTAATCTTTTGATTAGTGGATATCTCCGTCGGGCTTTGGCCCTGTGGTTTTTCCCTCACACATTGTGGGGGTTTTCCACGTAAATCTCGGTGTATTATGGTTGTGTATTTTTATATTATTTGCATACCTAGTACATACATGCAAGGCCATTCCGCATCTTTTTGGCCTACATCAATCCTTTCAAGTGATATCAGAGTGTGAGTTGGCTACGTGGATTAGATGGATGGCACAAATAATATGGTAAAATTGACAACATCAAACTAGTCGACGTGGAAGATAAAGATAGAGGATTTACTTTACTGCAATGATCTTTATGAATTGGTTTGGGAGATGCGAGTAAGCTAGCAGACACAAAATAGGAGAACTGGACAAAGATTAACAGAAAATGCATGGGCCTCATCCGTCATTGGGTTGACGAGTCTGTCTTCCACCACATCGCCAACGAGATTAGTGCCCACTCTTTATGAAAGAAGCTCGAATCGTTGTATGAGAAGAAGATTGTAGGGAACAAAGTGTTTCTAATTAAGAGCTTGTCAACCTGAAGTTCAAGGAAGACGGAAACATATCAGTGCACCTAAATGATTTTAAGAGCATGGTGAATCAGCTATCCAAGATGGATTTGTCACTTGATGACGAGTTGTAGGCGCTTTTACTTCTTGATTCTTTAACTGATAGCTGGGAGACTTTGGTAATTTCTACTAGCAACTCTGCTCCAGACGGGAAGTTGACATTAGACTTGGTGTCCAATAACCTACTGAATGAAGAGACGAGACGACACAGAGACGTCAATTTCACATGCTCTTGTTGTTGAGGACATGGGGAGGAGTCAGAGTCGTGGTCAGGGTGGTGACAGAGGAAAGTCAAGGCACTGGTTAAAGTCCAAAAGTAAGGTATTTTGTCATTACTACAACAAGCCAGGTCATATACAGAACTTCTACAGACAGAACAAAAAGAAAATTAAAGAAGGAAAGCAGAAAGTGACAGATGATGATAGCAACAGAGTTACAGTCATTACAGATGCCAAAGAGGTACTCACTTGTGGAGTTGCCATGGGACATTGCCAACATATTAGTGACAACACTGAGTGGGTGTTGGACACCGGTGCCTCTTACCACAAAACTCCTCATAGACACTTCTTTTGGTCCTACAAGTTTGGGAACTTTGGAATGACAAAGATGGATACTAAAAACTATGCGAAGATTCGTGGAATTGGTGATGTGGGCATTGAAACCGAGTTGGGTTATACCATCTTGTTGAAGAATGTTTGACATATTCCTGAAGTTGATTATAACATCATCTCCAGCTATGGTATCGACATTCAAGGCTTTAAATATCATTTTGATGGCTTAAAAACGTTTGTTACCAAAAGACAGCTAGTCGTGGCTAGAGGCAAAGTTTGCTGCACTTTGTACATGATGAATATAAAGGTTTGCACTGACAGTGTCATTGTTGTAGACAGCTCTAGTTCTCTAGATTTATGGCACAAGCGGCTTGGGCACATGAGTGAAAAAGGCTTACAGATACTTGCAAAGAAAGATTTGATCCCCTATGGTAAGAAGGTGATTCTTGACCCCTGTAAAAGTTATTTGCTTGGAAAGTAAAAAAGAGTCTAGTTTAGTTCAATGTGAAAAGAAGTCTAATGTGTTAGACATGATTTATTCTTATATGTGTGGTCCTATGGAAGTCAACTCCTTGGGTGGAAGAAGATTCTTTGTTACCTTTATTGATTACGCATCTAGGAAAGTGTGGGTCTACTGTTTACATAGGAAAGATCATGTCTTTGATACTTTCAAGAATTTTCATGCCATGGTTGAAAGGGAGACAGGTAAAAATCTTAAGTGTCTTCGTTCTGACAATGGAGGTGGGTATACTTCCAAGGAGTTCAAGTCTTACTGTGAAGGATCTGGCATACGGCATGAGAAGATTATTTTCGATACCCCACAACACAATGGTTTGGCTGAAAGAATGAATAGAACCATCATGGAGTGAGCTAGATGCATGATGAAGAATGTAAAGCTACCTAAGGAGTCACTACTACAGAATCGACCTTTGGCGTTAGTTATTTAAGGCCTTTGGTGTCAGTTAAAAAGTGACACCTATGTAGACGACACTAAAAGATGAACCCTCAGAACCAACACCAAAATCTTTCATACCACCCAAAACACGCCAGCAGGGGCACTATAGGCGTCGGATATTAGTGGGAAAACTGATGCCAGAACCCTTCGCGCCACAAAAAGGGCGGCATCAGGGCACTATAGGCGTCAGTTATTAGTAGGAAAATTGACGCCCAAACCATCACGCCACAAAAAGAGCGCCATCTAGGACATCATCAGTAACGACCGAAAATTAAATCGTTACTAATTAAGCGCAATTAAACATAAACAGCAGATTAACAAAAATCACTAAAAATTAAAACCATTTTTCAAAGAGATCCATTCCAAGGAAAACTCTTACTGAAAGGTCCAAAACCTTATATACATCATTATTCACATTGTACATATCTGGTACATCTCATCTCGAGAATAACATATAATAGTTGTTTTACCAAACTATACATGAGCAACATAAAACCTCGAGGCGCGTAAGCCAAAATCTCTTATTGATCATAAAACTAGTACGAACCAACTCCAAGGACCTGAGAGTACAGAGACAACACATAGGACTCATATCTACAAGACATGACAGACAGTACACTCAACCTGAGTTGTCACTGTTGCCTCAGCTACTGTTCTTCCTCTGCAAAAAGGTCTTCACCTCCTCATGCACGTCCACCTAAAAATTTGGGTCCCACAGGGGTGAGACAATTGTAATTGTCCCAGTGAGAGATATAACTCTCCGCCGACCATATTATTATCACATATTAAGCATTTATAAACTGAGCAGTGGTTCTTTTGATATTAACAAGCAGGATAATTCAGTATATGAATAGAATGAAGTAATCTCCTTTCATAAGGAGAACATTGCATTTACCAATGGTAGATTATAATTTATCTATCTGCTTTGCAAGGAATGTAAAGAAACATAAATAACATCTATCAACTAGAATGTATAACTGTATTGAGCATCAAGCAATGTTTCTCGTATTCGATCCTTAAGTAGATATACTACACGACAGAACATATTTTACAAATCACACTTATGCCCTGAGGAGATGGAGCATACCCCGGCCATCTCCAACCGACCACAAACTTCTCACAAGTCGGTACCATACAAGGTCAATGGTAGAGCTGGTTTCCATGACCTCAGACCATCTTGGTCAGTACAAGACCACATGCAGGACATCTCGTGTCACTGCCAACAAGCTGTGCCAGGGTATGTAGGCATCCTCGCTTAGAGCTACAGCGTCAACTGCACTCTCTTAGGGGAAACATCTACACACAAGCGTCCCTAGTCTGAGTCATGGTGACACAAGCACCATACTCCGAGCCACGGGCTAGTTCACCATCCTCAACATAGAGTCTACGACTGAAGTCACACTCGAGCCAGGATAGGGCATATAGCCAAATCCCCATTCATTTTGGGATCATAAGGGGATCGGCTCACACAGTACCGTCCGTACTTATGCTCTCACATACTCAAAAGTATGCACTCCGGGTTATGCCGCGGAGCAACCCATTTCACCATTAGCAAGTTCTGACACTGATGGATCTATGGTCAGGGCAATGTTTTATAGTTTCTAGTGATATATTACGTGCATTACATCATTCTTTTAGCATCAAACAAGTTATCTTTATCAACACAACAAATGCTACAAAGAAAGGTGTAATACATCTATCATGTACTTGTCCAATTCTTTTAAACACATGATACTTGGGATCTCAGTCCTTAATCACATTACTGGGAATTCTCATCCCTTCACATCATCATTATCATGATTACTGGATCTAGGTATTCAAACCCTTAGATCATCACTGAACATTGTTACCACTTATCAGGTAATTATTACCTCTGGGTCCTCAGACCAAGATATACATGATACTTGGTATACAAGCATCTCACATGGCTCACAAGGCCCATTAAATATCTTGTCAACTCTCACTAGGCAACAAACCATCACATGGCTCACAAGGCCATTACACATCTTGTCACCTCTCACTAGGCAACAACTTATTCACATGGTTCACAAGTCCATTACACATCTTGTCACCTCTCACTAGGAAACAACTTTATTCACATGGCTCACAAGGCCATTACACATTATACTTGTTATACAAGTAATTAACATGCCTTACAAGGCTTATGCAATAAGAGAAATACAACCTTCCCATCATTAGGGTTAGGGTTTTCCCTTTCTTATCGATTAGGGTTTCTCTTACATATCATTACCCTTCATTAGGGTTATGGTTTTCCATTATTAACCATTTAGGTTTTCAAGATCATATTATCAATGATCAAACCCTAATTCATTGCTCCACACATCTAGGAGCAAACATTGATATCATAAGTATTCAATCATACTTATTCATTCTCATCATTTATCATTAAATGAATCATCAACACAAGGTATGAGTTCCTCTCTCATCCTTACCAGGGTCTGATTAGATCAGACTTTATTAACTTGGCTTAACCTTTCTCAAAGTATGTTATCCCACACTTATCAAAGTGCATTAAACTTATTACATTACAATGTAACAATTGACATAACACACTTCATGTGTTACTCATCCAAGTATATTGGATTTAAGGTGCATCAAGGTACATCAACCTTGAAGTTGTGGATGTGATATCTATCATGTCTTGATGTATCACTTCCCTCATTACTTTTAACATACTTAAGTTCATCAACTTATCTTGTATTAGGGTATGTCCCACCCTAATACTTTATGCACTAGATCATCACATTTATCATGTAATGTATTGGTCATAAGTCACACAATTGAATTATTCAACCATCATTAATGATATGAACTCATCTCGGGTTAAAGCATTATTGATATAGGATTAACCATTATCAACCTATCTAGGTGTTTCACCTATCAAGGTATTATCCACACCATTACTTGGTGTTACACGCATCACTCCTAAGAGTGTCTTGCCCTTACCTTTACAAGGTGTATAGGGTTAAATCATGTGCATATGTTCACCGTATCGGGTTGTAGGTGTATAGACACTCACCATATTGGGCTAGGATTTGCACTTGTCTCCATATCGGGCATGAGGTACCTTCTTGACTTCATATCAGGCACAAGATATATGTAAGTGTCACCCATGATACTTATGAGGTATCAACCCATCACCATGTCGGGCTAGAAGTACATTCAATCACCCTATCGGGCTAGTCACCATCTAGGGTTAGCCATGATGGGTTAGGGTTACCATATTGTTTAGGGTTGTGTATCGTGCAACCCTGTCATGCAACCATGTCATACAAGGTCATGTAGGCCTCATGATACTAAGTATCAATGATGTATCATATGATCGTATCATGCAATAACACTTGGTACTCCTCACTTATATTGGGTTACCCAATTTAGGGTTTCATGTCAACTTGTAAGTATTCATTCAACCTTGTATCGTGTATGGAGTATATATTCGACTCCCTATCATGAAAGAGGTGTATAATACACCCCCATATCGTTCAATAAGGTTTACAAACCTATTCATATCATTTTAGTGAAATAGGTGCATCATCATATCGGGTTAGAGGTGCTTGCTTATGTGCATGCACCAGCTATCACTTTTATAAGGTGATATCAAAATCTTCAAGATCTAGACCTTTATTCTAACTATTATAGTTCAAGTCAACAGGTCTAAGAAACTAATAGAACTCATAATTTCATCAACTTTTTCAGAAAATTTTAGAATTAAAAGTAGATCATTAAATACAACAATTTAGGTGATGAATAATAACATGATTGAGTTCAAGTTATATAACCCACCTTAAGAACCACGTCAAAGCTTCAAGGTCCAAAGATCCTTGTTCCTAAGTTTGAAGATGACTTTATCAAAGGTCCAAGGCTCGTTCACAACTCCTTCATATACAAGAAATCACCATGGATAAGCAATTGGTGAAGAAGAAAAGAAAGGTAGATCATAACCCTAATTCCATGCTTCAATTCAAGCTTGAAGACAACTATATCTTACCTTAGGGTTAAGTTTTGAGTTCCTTAGCTCCTTGGCCGACACCCTACCACTCTTGGGCGATATGGACTTCCTCTGGGCTGACACAACTTTGTTTGTGGCCGATACCCCCTCACTTGTGGCTAAAATCACTTCAATTGGCTGATATCGACTTGCTATGGGCAATATCAACATGGTATGGCCGATATACTTGCTATGGATGATATACAAGGCCTATGCACAATTCCCTTGTTCTCTTTCATGACATGCCACCCCTCTTGCACGATATGATACTCACTTGCACGATATGGCACTCACTTGGAGTCAAAACACTTCACTCTATGGCCGATATCACCCTATATAGCTGATATCACCTACTTGGGTGATATGGTCTTGCCATGGGCGATACCCCAAGGCCCATGCACGATACCACAGAATCCCTTCACGATATGGGATCTCTATGCACGATACCTTAGGGTAGGAGGGTGGTAAGGGTCACAAAATTGCACCAAGGGGTGAAACTAGGGGTATATATACTTGCTGATCATGAAGAAAGGCAAAAATGAAGTGTCAACATTTTGAGCTAGTAGGTGCCACGTGTCATGCATGGGTGACACGTTTCCATGCATGAATCAACATTTATCTTGACATGCAAAAAGGTTGAGGATCATCTAAAGATGCAAATTCGTCCATTGCTTATCCATTTGGATAAGTCATCTAGGTTTAATCACTATTTTATGTCAAGCCGATACACTTTTTCTAAGGAAACTTGTTGCCATCATACCTCACCTCCTTGAGGTTATTTGAACGATATGGACTTTGCCAAGAGTTCACAAAATGATATGGAACACCTCCTTTGGATCCATGGCCGATAGGCACTCATATATAAGCTTTTCAACTTGATACAACTCAAGTTAAGCTTCCAAATTCAACCCTTTTTCTTGGTCATTTCATCACCAAGATTACCATCATTCATAATGGAATCAAACATGGTGTATCTTTCATTATATCTCCTCTAAATGATACATAGAGGAAATAGGAACACTCTAGAGGTGTTAATTTGCATATCAACCCCACATTTTGGGTAAATTACAATTTGTACCAAAATTGGTGCACAAGGTACCAACATTGTTCAAACAAGTTCAAACTTGGAATTTAGGCTTTCCGAAAGCCACCACCTTGCATCATTCTCTCAATAATGATTCTAAAACACATGAGGCATGTTCAACATGTGACATTTTGCATTATAGCCCCTCAATTTGGGTAAATTTCACTTTGGTCCAAAACAAAGGAAAATTGCTCAAACAACATTCAATCGGGACCAAACCTGAAACATGAGTGTGTCACATGATAACAAAACACCTTAGAGGATTGTATTAAAGTTCTAAGCACCATTATTAGCCAAAATAAATAGGGTTACCTCATAACCCAGGTCAGGGTTGTTACAAGTTATAAATCCCTAACAAGGATTTCGTCCCCGAAATCCCAGGTAAAGGAAGACATATATTATTCATTCGTCATACCATCAAGTCTCCACATAACATCTTAATGTCATGGAGATGACATAGAACTTTGATCAACACAAAGTTCTTCCAAATAGGGTTATCATTGAATCTTTCACACAATGCTCATATTCCACTGTCTTTTTCATTATTGACTGTAGAGTCAACTCTATGTCAGGTAATACTTTTCTTAGTCAGGGAAACATCATTCATACCTTATTTAACTCAGGTGTCATACCTTATTGATTTGTCACCTTTATCAACTTACAACTTTATGTGACAAGATTCTGGGAAGTCCCCCGTACTCCTCATTTAGCATTTTACTTTTAAAGGAAAGACCAGAGTCATGTTCTGTCACCCACTTGTGACTATAAGTCTTGTCATATATCTGCTGTGTCATCTAATCTACTGACACAACATTAAACTTTCTTACTACTTGTACCAACTATATCATTAGTTGTACATTCTCTTATAATAAGGGGAGGTTACTTATCAATTAAGAACTTATCTTAGAGGTATCTTTAGATGTTATATATAAGTTGCCTTAACAGATCTAGATAGGGGTATTCTAAGAAATTATTTTTAGCTTGATAAGCTTTTCCCACAATGATTTTACTAATGTTCCTTCAAATAGTACATCCTTATCGATGTTATGTTTATGCGGAGCATAAACCCCTAACATGTGATGTCCATACTATTTTATGTAACTAGATTGATTTCACAGTTGGCCATCCCAGGTAACCCACATAAATCAGTTGATTAGGAGTTATTCTTTTACTTTGCCATATCACTTGATACTTCTTAGATACCAGAATTTCTTATCTTGGTATCCATCACATGTGTCCAAAACACATCACATCCTCATCTTTCTTTCATCTTGGGACATTACTTGTTACACATATCTTTATCTTGGAACCAAAGTCCAAGACAAACTGATACTTTTCTAAGTATCCATCAATTGAACATTTTTAACTTATGCACATCAAGTGTCATAAGACCCACATGATTACCATGTCCCAGAAGGGAAAGAACACAAAGGAACATATTCCTATTATCACCCCATCATCATCCAGGGTTGTTTATCAAAGAGAAGAGATTATCATCTCCTCTGATTATTGTATGAACTTTCACCTATTCATGAGTCATTTACTCATGTTTCATCCTAGGTTCCTTGCCATCAGCATAGGAATTATAAGGATGATTACATGTCATTATTCCTTTCTTTGTTATTGTCTAACATGTTCATGAGCATTTTGTGATTTTATCACATTTCCCATTTCCACATTATGGGAAAAGATCTTTACTATTCACACATGCTTTATCTGACAGGGATCATCTCCCTTGTTCTCATTCTCTTATCATGAGGATTATACTTTTCATTTCCTCATACATACAGATTGATCTGAGATCATCTCAAATTCCACTTTATTGCACTTAGGATGTGATATGCATGTCCATACCATATTTCCAGTTTCATTATACTCACTAGATTATCTCAGAATGACTACTTGATCAGAGTAATCAGAAAGATAACAATCTAAGAGTTCCATACTCACCTTATCTCCAATAATTATATACCTAGCCAGGGTATACAAGTACTGAGATTAAGAAGTATGCATTTTGTTTACTATCATATTCCTTACTTTTAGCATAATAACCAACATGATTTAACATTCCTGGATTTTCTCCAGGCATCTCTTGTATACCTCATCCTTTTTCACACAGATAAGAGAAATTATAGAGCATTTAAAAGAATATTGAATAGAATATAAATTCTAGTTCTCATCATGTCTTCCCTATGTCCCCATAGGACAATCAATATGGAAGTCCGTAATAGCAATCCTTTTTAGGATTATCAGGTAACATCAAAAGAAGGTATATCAAAATGAAAAAGCTCTATCTGATTGTTACCCCTCGCGGTCATCCACCACTTTAGGTTGACTCAACCCATAGAGTCTAGCTGTTTCATGTTGTTACTTTTGGCTTTTTAGAACCACTAGGAAAAAGTCTCTGGAATTGTAATGACATTTCCTTAATTCTCAGCTTATTGCCCCTTCTTGGGCACTGCCATCACAGATACACTATCTGTCTAAACTTATGGCAGAGTCTACTTTCTCTCTATATGTTAATCTTTCCCACATTTTCCACTGTTCCAACATGACTATGTCATTCAGGAACCCTTTCAAAGCCCAAAGTTTCTGTATTGAGGACTGGTAACCTAGGTTGTAATGCTAGTATCCAGTCTACTATATGCATCATTTTTATCCTAACCTACCCAACAAGAGCATAACATAGGATTCTCTATCCTGATCGGGTCATGATGGGAATTCTTAGGCATTCATTCTTCTCTTGCCTGATCCCTTGCACCCTTTCCTGGTGCAACAACATTGCCCTCAACAGTGTATTCCTCGTATTCCCCAGTCATTTATAAACTTCACCCTTTCTTCTGCACAAGTAGAAGTCACTATAGGGTATACTGGAGGACACTAACACAGACTCAACGCCTTAGTCCTATGTCTCTATAGACTCAGCGAACCTTAAGCTATGATACCAAAACTGTAACGACCGAAAATCAAATCGTTACTAATTAAGCGCAATTAAACATAAACAGCAGATTAAAAAAATCAATAAAAATTAAAACCATTTTTCAAAGAGATCCATTCCAAGGAAAACTCTTACTGAAAGGTCCAAAACCTTATATACATCATTATTCACATTGTACATATCTGGTACATCTCATCTCAAGAATAACATATAATAGTTGCTTTACCAAACTATACATGAGCAACATAAAACCTCGAGGCGCGTAAGCCAAAATCTCTTATTGATCATAAAACCAGTACGAACCAATTCCAAGGACCTAAGAGTATAGAGACGACACATAGGACTCATATCTACAAGACATGATAGACAGTACACTCAACCTGAGCTGTCACTGCTGCCTCAGCTGTTGTTCTTCCTCTGCAAAAAGGTCTTCACCTCCTCGTCCACGTCCACCTAAAAATTTGGGTCCCACGGGGGTGAGACAATTGTAATTGTCCCAGCAAGAGATATAACTCTCCGCTGACCATATTATTATCACAGAATAAGCATTTATAAACTGAGCAGAGGTTCTTTTTATATTAACATGCAGGATAATTCACTATATGAACATAATGAAGTAATCTCCTTTCATAAGGAGAACATTGCATCTACCAATGGTAGATTATAATTTATCTATCTGCTTTGCAAGGAATGTAAAGAAACATAAATAACATCTATCAACTAGAATGTATAACTGTATTGCGCATCAAGCAATGTTTCTTGTATTCGATCCTTAAGCAGATATACTACACGGTTGAACATATTTTACAAATCACACTTATGCCCTGAGGAGATGGAGCATACCCCGACCATCTCCAACCGACCACAAACTTCTCACAAGTCGGTACCATACAAGGTCAATTGTAGAGTCGGTTTCCATGACCTCAGACCGTCTTGGTCAGTATAAGAACACATGCAGTACATCTCGTGTCACTGCTAACAAGTTGTTCCAGGGTACGTAGTCATCCTCGCTTAGAGCTACAGCGTCAACTGCACTCTCTTAGGGGAAACATCTACACACAACCGTCCCCAGTCTGAGTCATGGCGACACAAGCACCATACTCCGAGCCACGAGCTAATTCACCGTGCTCAACACAGAGTCTACGATCAAAGTCGCACTCGAGCCAGGATAGGGCATATAGCCAAATCCCCATTCATTTCGGGATCGTAAGGGGATCAGCTCACACAGTACCGTCCGTACTTACGCCCTCACATACTCAAAAGTATGCACTCCGAGTTATGCCGCGGAGCAACCCGTTTCACCATCAGCAAGTTCTGACACTGATGGATCTATGGTCAGGGCAATGTTTTATAGTTTCTAGTGATATATTACGTGCATTACATCATTCTTTTAGCATCAAACAAGTTATCTTTATCAACACAACAAA
This sequence comes from Alisma plantago-aquatica, assembly GCA_963693085.1. Taxonomy (NCBI): domain Eukaryota; kingdom Viridiplantae; phylum Streptophyta; class Magnoliopsida; order Alismatales; family Alismataceae; genus Alisma; species Alisma plantago-aquatica. The sequence continues at coordinate 350,348,396 of OY856412.1, forward strand.
TGCTACAAAGAAAGGTGTAATACATCTATCATGTACTTGTCCAATTCTTTTAAACACATGATACTTGGGATCTCAGTCCCTAATCACATTACTAGGAATTATCATCCCTTCACATCATCATTATCATGATTACTGGATCTAGGTATTCAAACCCTTAGATCATCACTGAACACTGTTACCACTTATCAGGTAATTATTACCTCTGGGTCCTCAGACCAAGGTATACATGATACTTGGTATACAAGCATCTCACATGGCTCACAAGACCCATTAAATATCTTGTCAACTCTCACTAGGCAACAAACCATCACATGGCTCACAAGGCCATTACACATCTTGTCACCTCTCACTAGGCAACAACTTATTCACATGGCTCACAAGGCCATTACACATCTTGTCACCTCTCACTAGGCAACAACTGTATTCACATGGCTCACAAGGCCATTACACATTATACTTGTTATACAAGTAATTAACATGCCTTACAAGGCTTATGCAATAAGAGAAATACAATCTTCCCATCATTAGGGTTAGGGTTTTCCCTTTCTTATCGATTAGGGTTTCTCTTACATATCATTACCCTTCATTAGGGTTAGGGTTTTCCATTATTAACCATTTAGGTTTTCAAGATCATATTATCAATGTTAAAACCCTAATTCATTGCTCCACACGTCTAGGAGCAAACATTGATATCATAAGTATTCAATCATACTTATTCATTCTCATCATTTATCATTAAATGAATCATCAACACAAGGTATGAGTTCCTCTCTCATCCTTACCAGGGTATGATTACATCAGACTTTATCAACTTGGCTTAACCCTTTCTCAAAGTATGCTAGCCCACACTTATCAAAGTGCATTAAACTTATTACATCTCAATGTAACAATTGACATAACACACTTCATGTATTACTCATCCAAGTATATTGGATTTAAGGTGCATCAAGGTACATCAACCTTGAAGTTCTGGATGTGATATCTATCATGTCTTGATGTATCACTTCCCTCATCACTTCTAACATACTTAAGTTCATCAACTTATCTTGTATTAGGGTATGTCCCATCCTAATACTTTATGTACTAGCTCATCACATTTATCATGTAATGTATTGGTCATAAGTCACACAATTGAATTATTCAACCATCATTAATGATATGAACTCATCTCGGGTTAAGGCATTATTGATATAGGATTAACCATTATCAACCACTCTAGGTGTTTCACCTATCAAGGTATTATCCACACCATTACTTGGTGTTACACTCATCACTCTTAAGAGTGTCTTGCCCTTACCTTTACAAGGTGTATAGGGTTAAATCATGTGCATATGTTCACCATATCGGGTTGTAGGTGTATAGACACTCACCATATCGGGCTAGGATATGCACTTGTCTCCATATCGGGCATGAGGTACCTTCTTGACTTCATATCAGGCACAATATATATGTATGTGTCTCCCATGATACTTATGAGGTATCAACCCATCACCATGTCGGGCTAGAAGTACATTCAATCATCCTATCGGGCTAGTCACCATCTAGGGTTAGCCATGATGGGTTAGGGTTACCATATTGTTTAGGGTTGTGTATCGTGCAACCCTGTCGTGCAACCATGTCATACAAGGTCATGTAGGCCCCATGATACTAAGTATCAATGATGTATCATATGATCATATCATGCAATAACACTTGTTACTCTTCACTTATATCGGGTTACCCAATTTAGGGTTTCATGTCAACTTGTAAGTATTCATTCAACCTTGTATCGTGTATGGAGTATATATTCGACTCCCTATCATGCAAGAGGTGTATACTACACGCCCATATCGTTCAATAAGGTTTACAAATTTATTCATATCATTTTAGTGAAATAGGTGCATCATCATATCGGGTTAGAGGTGTTTGCTTATGTGCATGCACCCGATATCACTTTTATAAGGTGATATCACAACCTTCAAGATCTAGACCTTTATTCTAACTATTATAGTTCAAGTCAACAGGTCTAAGCAACTACTAGAACTCATAATTTCGTCAACTATTTCAGGAAATTTTGGAATTAAAAGTAGATCATTAAATACAACAATTTAGGTGATGAATAATAACATGATTGAGTTCAAGTTATATAACCCGCTTTAAGAACCACTTCAAAGCTTCAAGGTCCCAAGCTCCGTGTTACTAAGGTTGAAGATGACTTTATCAAAGGTCCAAGGCTCGTTCACAACTCCTTCATATACAAGGAATCACCATGGATAAGCAATTGGTGAAGAAGAAAAGAAAGGTAGATCATAACCCTAATTCCATGCTTCAATTCAAGCTTGAAGACAACTATATCTTACCTTAGGGTTAGGTTTTGAGTTCCTTATCTCCTTGGCCGACACCCTACCACTCTTGGACGATATGGACTTCCTCTTGGCCGACACAACTTTTCTTGTGGCTGATACCCCCTCACTTGTGGCCAAAATCACTTCAATTGGCTGATATCGACTTGCTACGAGCAATATCAACATGGTATGGTCGATATACTTGCTATGGATGATATACAACGCCTATGCATGATACCCTCGTGCTCTTTGATGACATTCCACCCCTATTGCATGATATGATACTCACTTGCACGATATGGCACTCACTTGGAGTCAAAACACTTCACTCTATGGCTGATATCACCCTATATAGTCGATATCACCTACTTGGGCGATATGGTCTTGCCATGGGCGATACCCCAAGGCCCATGCACGATACCACAGCATCCCTTCTCGATATGGGATCTCTATGCAAGATACATTAGGGTAGGAGGGTGGTAAGGGTCGCAAAATTGCACCAAGGGGTGAAACTAGGGGTATATATACTTTTTGATCATGAAGAAAGGCAAAAATGAGGTGTCAACATTTTGAGCTAGTAGGTGCCACGTGTCATGCATGGGTGACACATGTCCATGCATGCATCAAAATTTATCTTGACATGAAAAAAGGTTGAGGATCATCTAAAGATGCAAATTCGTCTATTGCTTATCCATTTGAATAAGTCATCTAGGTTTAATCACTATTTTATGTCAAGCCGATACACTTTTTCTAAGGAAACTTGTTGGCCGGCATACCTCACCTCCTTGAGGTGCTTTGAACAATATGGACTTTTCCAAGAGTTCAAAAAATTATATGGAACACCTCCTTGGGATCCATGTCCGATAGGCACTTATATATAAGTTTTTCAACTTGATACAACTCAAGTTAAGCTTCCAAATTCAACCCTTTTTCTTGGTCATTTCATCACCAAGATTACCATCATTCATAATGGAATCAAACATGGTGTATCTTTCATTATATCTCCTCTAAATGATACATAGAGGAAATAGGAACACTCTAGAGGTGGTAATTTGCATATCAACCCCACATTTTGTGTAAATTACAATTTTTATCAAAATTGGTGCACAAGGTACCAGCATTGTTCAAACAAGTTCAAACTTGGAATTTAGGCTTTCCACAAGCCACCACCTTGCATCATTCTCTCAATAATGATTCTACAACACATGAGGCATGTTCAACATGTGACATTTTGCATTATATCCCCTCAATTTGGGTAAATTCCACTTTGGTCCAAAACAAAGGAAAATTGCTAAAACAACATTCAATCGGGACCAAACTTGAAACATGAGTGTGCCACATGATAACAAAACACCTTAGAGGATTATATTAAAGTTCTAAGCAACTTTATTAGCCAAAATAAAAATGGGTTACCTCATAACCCAGGTTAGGGTTGTTACATCATCAGTGTCGGTTTCTTAGTAATAACCGACGCCATATCACCTGCCACCACAGCCGTGCTGGTCAGCACGGCCGTGTTGTCTGGCCACGTTAGACGTTGGTTTTTTACTATTAACCGATGTTGCAAGCCTTTGTTGTCGGTTTTCGACTAATAACTGATGCCTATGTTTTGATTTTTTTTATCAGTTTACAGGCCTTCTGTGGCTGGTCGCAGGATAAAGAAACTTGCAGTTTAGTGGAATTGAACTGCAGGTTTACAACATCCATTGATATCAGCCAACAACAGGCCACAAACCTGCAAATTTAACAAGATTCACACACATGTAGAAACAGGCCACAAACCTACAGTTCCTTCCATTTTCACATTCACACATGTAGAAACATTCAGACACATGTAGAAAATTCATGTAGCAACCTGCAGTTCCTTTTATTTTCACAATCACACATGCACATGTAGAAACATTCATGTAGCAACCTGCAGTTCTTTCATTTTCACATTCACACATGTATAAACATTCAGACACATAGAAACATTCACACATATGACATTTCAGAAAAATTCATTTACAAAATATCATTCTTTAGTCATTATCGCTATCAACATCCCAATTATATTTTAAAAACCCCACTACTTGTATGGCTTTTGCCAATTCTTCTCTTACATCATTTAATTCTTTCGTCGTATAGGAAGCATGTACATCTGATAAGGCCTTACCTGTAGTGTGGTCAGTTTTAAACACCTACAAAAGGAATGATGTATAAGACAATGATGTATATATAATTAATAATATATAAATAAGATTGATATATTTTATATTATCTAATGAGACTATATATAATACCTTAGGTATGGTATCGATGTCCATTGCGGCATATTTGATAATCATGTGCATAAATCATATTACATATTATGCACATGCCCAGCCATTGTCTTGTGTAGAACACTATAAATTGAAACATATAAAATATTAAAAAATAAAACTAAGCACAGTTCATATAAATAATATATACATTGGATTCGGGAACTTACTTTCACGTTCTCCCAAATTATTGGCTGGTTCTTTTTCCTGGGGACCTTTCCTCCAGCCTTTTTGAACTCATGTAAACCCCTACATGTTAATGTAACATAGTAAATTGCATAATTAAATAGTAATGTAATAACATATGTTAACGGATATAAAAATGAAATATTTCTCACTGGAATAATGTCATTTCCATTGCATGTCCATATTTTGGATTCAATTTAGTCCCCTTAGGATCTAGATAATAGACAGTGAATGTACTGGGGACAATAACTAGTAACTCCCAATGCATACCCCTAAAGGTAAAAAGTTAAAAATTAATAACTCAAAATCCACAATAAAAATGTAATTTTCTTAAGTCCAAATTATAAGGAAAGTAAACTTACTCCACATTGAATGGAGCCATTATCACGTCTTCTTATTTTGACCAAAATTTGTAAAAGCATCACAACAGTATTGTTGAACTGACGTAGGGTCTTTATCTACTAGACTAATCAAAGATGGAATCAAAAATCCTACATGTTCAAATGAAAAATATGCACATATCTTGTCTAAGTAGCTGCAAAACATGTATTATGTATGCATTAATATATAAGAAACCAGATCACCGGATCCTACACAAGGTATATGAATGTATAAACAAGATCTCACCTTATCCATAGCTCTATCACAGATGTATTCAGTCGATCATAGCGAAACAACTCCAAAATATCGTGTATAAATAGTTTGGTTTCGTATGATTGACCTACAACATCTACATCTATAGAAACATTTATAGGGCAATTTATATCATGTTCGCCTAACCATACTACCATACCCCTACAATTAGGACCTAATGGGGAAGGTAGGTCCTGTGGAACCCAACTTGGTAATGTAGGAGGTGGAGGTGGAGGCCTAGATGCTCTGGTTGTCTTTGTTTTAACCTATTTATATAATTTTAGATCAATTGACCACATATATACACACTAATAATTTAACGTAATGTAAATTTACCATAAAATTTCAGTATAGACGACATCCACTTTGGGCCACAATATCACTCCGCCTTCTGCCTCACCAAGCGTTTCACAATCTGGGTGGGCATATGGCAATTGAAGATCTATCCAATTGGGGAATATACGTAGTGGGCTCACACGAACCCAACCATTTGGTAATGGAGACCCATGAAATATTTCCCCTGGAAGGGATGGGTAAGTTGACGCCTCTGCAATGACGTATTCGTTACTTTTAGATGGCATGGCTTCAACCCCTACAAATTTACGTAAAGAATGTTATTGTGGCATCCAACTCACAAAAACAAGATTAACTTAAGAGGAAGTGAATTATTTGCAGCGGATTACTGAAAATCACTAAAAAGTAAAACTTTTTGCAAAGCGATCCATACATAGGAAATCTTTCCTATCAAGAACCATTGTATAACATTTACATTCTAGTTCAAACATACATAACCTGTACCATCTCTTTTCAGAGACTACATCATCAACTGCCTTATAAACATTATATACAGACAGTATACGAATCTCGAGGCAGTAAGCCAAAACCTCAGATTGATTCATAAAATATTGACTAAAAACTTTGAGGACCTGAGAGTACAGAGACGACACATAGGACTTTCTAACTACATAACTTGACAGGCAGTATCTCCACCTGAGATATTACTGTTGTCCTTGCTGTCACTGTTGTTGTCTATTCCCTGCAACGGAATTCTGCTTCATTGTCCGCGTCCACCTAAAAAGTTGAATCCCACGGGGGTGAGACAATTGTAAATTGCCCCAGCGGGAGATATAACTCTCCGCCAAAACATTGTTATAGCAGTTTATTAAAATAAACTGAGCAGAAAGATTCATATATATAATCAATAGCAGGTAAGTCATTGTATGAACAAAGTGAAGTAATTCTCCTTTTCCAAGGATAACATTGTATCTACTCATGGTAGACTCATAGTTCATTCATCTACTTGTAATGAATACAAACAGATATGAATAACATCAATGAACTACAGATATATAATAGAAAGGTAACATCAGCCAATGAATTTCCGTATTCAATCCTTAAGCAAACATGCTATATGGTTGATTTCATTTTACAAACATACTTATGCCCTGAGGAGATGAGGTATACCGCTCATACTCCAACCGACCACTGTGAAGTCGAAATTGATACCATACATAGGTCAATGGAAGAGCCTGAATCCAAGACCTCAACTTTCTCGGTCAGTACGAGATAACATGCAGGACATCTTGTGTCTCTGCTAGATAGCTTTCCAAGGTATACTGGCAACATCGCTATTAGAGTTATAGCCCGTTGCATATACTCTTTTCAGGATATGGCCCGTAGCCAATGCCTGATATTATATTGTGGAGTCATGGCCCATAGCCATACTCTTATTGGAGTATGGTCCGTAACCAATGACGTACATAGGACATAGCCTGTGGCCATTCCTATGGGGCATAAGGATATAAGTGCCCAATTACCCCCACATATTCAAAAATATGTGTTTCAGGTTTTGCCGCGGAGCACCCGTTTCACCATTACCTGTTCCTGACAATGATGGATCTATGGTCAGGCTTCTACATGAAAAGATTTCACTTGATTAATTAAGTACATTTTCATATTCTTTTAGCATCAGCCAGTTTCTCAAACAAGACTTATTACAACAATGCTATAAAGAGACATGTACTACTTTCATCAGATACTTATCAGTCTTTCAAAGACCTTGGAAACTCAGTCCCTCATTTAAAAACTAGGAATTATCATCCCTTCACATTCTCATCACCATAATCATATGGTTCTGGGTATTCAAACCATTAACTCATCATTGAGTACCATTACCATTTATTAGGTAACTATCACCTTCAGATCATCTGACCAAGGCATTCATGATACTTGTTACACATGCATCACACCTATCTCACAAGGCCATGAGATATCTTGTCACCTCTTTCTAGGTAACAACTTACTCATATGACTCATAAAAGTCCATGCACATTTGTTACTTTTATTAAGAAACAATAATATCAAGGCACAAAAGGCTAGTCAACATTTATTATATAAATTTCACCACTCAAACTAGCTATATACATCATCTCATAATATTTGTATGGTTATTAGGCATCATAACAGTCATACAAGATATTCATCACATCATGTGACACAATAGTAACACCATTATTCCTTTACCAGGAATTAGGGTTTACTATCAAATAGGGCTTTTCATTCCCTTTACCCAAATTAGGGTTAGGGTTCCCCATTTCTCATTAATTAGGATTTCATGATCACATTATCTGTCCAACCCTTAATTCATTATTCCATACCTCTAGGGCATTCAAGGATATCACATTTGATTATTCCAGAACATTACTTTCATCATATAGCATTAATGATCATCAACTCATGGTATGAGTTCATTTCTCATCCTCATCAAGGTATGACTATGTCATACTCATCATTTGGGCTTAACCCCATTCTCAAGGTACATTAATTAACACTCATCAAAGTGCAACAACTCATTACATTTCATTGTAATAGTTGCATAACACACTTCATATGTTTCTTACCCAATTACATTGGATTTGGAGTATATCAAGGTATATAAACCCTGGAGTGTTGAATGTGATAACTATCATATCTTGATGTATCACTTTCTCATCATTTCAAACTCTCTTGAGTTAACCAACTTATCTTGTATTAAAGTATTTCCCTCTTAATACATTCCATTACTAAACTCTCACCTTTACCATATAATACATAGGCCACACATTAGAATTGTCCAACTATCTTTAATGATATGGACTTGTCAAATGGTAAAGACATTGCTTACAATTAGGTTGCATATAATCAACTACATGAAATGTTTCACCTTTATAAGGTCATTCCTTCTATCTCATCATTAGAGTTTCCTTATACGCTTACTTAAAATTAGAATATGATTCATTATCATACTGCCCAGGATTAGGGCTTTATGCATTATGACTTCACATTAGAGTCTCATATACCTTCACCCTACATGGGGCCTGTCATCACAACATAGCATTAGAACATCATGTGGTGTTAGTACTTAGTCAGGGTTTCTCATGGAATCACCCTCAACTAGGGTTTCTCATGGATTCACCCTCAATTAGGGTTTCACATGGAATCACCCTCAACTAGGGTTTTACAAGTCATTACATGACATCACCCTAAGTTTGATTCTCATATCACATCACCACATCAATGTTCCATATACCTCATTCTAACTTAGGGTTTCTCATAACATAACCCTATAATAGGATTTCACATGGAATCATCCTTAATAAATATTTCCACTATCGTCACCCACAATTTGGGTCTACAATTCATCTCCATTAGGATTTCATTCAAATATCCATAATTAGTGATTCACTATTCATCCCAATTAGGGTTTTACATCTCATTTCCCTAAATTGAAATTTCACACATCACTACCCTAGATTAGGGTTACATCCTCACCCTGGGTTAGGGTTAGATTTAGAATTGCCCTCAATTAGGGTTAGGACTCAATAGACCTGTCAATTAGGGTTTATGTTCATGATTAGGGTTTCATGATATCTATACTTAAGGATCATACCCTTAAACACCACATGAATCATATTCATGTATGAATTCATGTTAACATCCTCTCAACTTGATTAGGTCATATCAACCCTTCAATCAAGTACATACAACTATGATTAACATAGTGTACCAAGTTATTGATTTTATAAGCAATTAGGGTTCATCCCTTAATTGGCATTAATCAGATAGGTACTATTAGAGTTTCAACCTTTGTACCTTCATTGATTATCATTACTAATCATCATTGGATCAATAAATCATTCATCATCTTTAATTCTCAAGAGATTCAATCACATTGGACCTTCATTTCATAAGGTATCCAATTGAATTGACCAATTGAATCTTCAATTACAATAGGTGTCCAAGTGGATTAACCAATTGAATCCTCAATCAACCTTGACTACTTGAGGACCAAACGGTCTTGGTCTTTCAAAGTTCAAATGGTTTGAAACCGTTTGGTAAACTTGCACACTCAAGACCGTTTTCTAAAGTAGTAGGTGAAGAACGTTTGCCCTAGTTTGATTTTTGAAACTGCATGGGCACAAACGGTTTGGGATCGTTTGATCCCACACGGTATTGAGACCGTCTGGCCCCACACGGTCTTGAGACTGTTTGGACTCAAATGGTCTAGATACCATTTAGTCCAAACCTCCTCAAAACCGCATGGACCAAATATGGTCTCAACCAATTGAATTGGATTAGGATTTCCAATGTTAATTCCTTCAATCATTGAATTCATGGGACCAATCATCAATTGGACCTATCCTCATTCTTCAATTGAGTTTAATAGGTCAACCTTCAACTGATTTGACCCTGAATTGACCCTGAATTGATTATCAATTAGGGCTTGAATCAATTGAATTAGGGTTTCAAATCGATAATTCTTCAACACTATTCAATGCATGATTAGTTACTTTGAAACCATTGAACCATCATCCAAATTGAACATGACCTGACCCCAAATGGTCTTGCGGTCATTTGGATGACCACCAAATGGTCTTGAGACTGTTTTCCCATGACATCATCAAAATTCAAGTCAACCAATTAGGGTTTGGATCATTGGATTGATCACCAAATCATCAATTGATTACACTCCAACTTAGTATTAATGGATCTTCAATTGCTTAACCATACCCAACCCTAGACCTCCAAACGGTCTTGAGACCGGTTGGATGAGCTCCAAACGTTCTTGAAACCGTTTGACTCATCCAACCCTTGGATTCTAGTGAAAAATCATTGGGGTTTGAGCTATTGAGTTGATCATCAAATTAACACTTAATTGCAAACTGATTTGGTACCTTTAGACCTTCAATTGGTCAACCATGTTTAACCCTAGACCTCCAAACGGTCTTGGGTGATCCCCAAACGGTCTTGAGACCGTTTGGGTAATCCCCAAATGGTTTTGAAACTTTTTGGGCCAATCAACCCAAAGTATCAACTCATTCAATTGCAAAATCAGCACTTAGCCGATTAGGATTTATACCATATGTTTGAATCTTCAAATACTTAACCATAATAAACCACGGACCTCCAAATGGTCTTTGTTGACCTCCAAACGGTTTTGAGACCGTTTGGGTGATTCCCAAACGGTTTTGAAACCGTTTGGGCTAATTAACCCAAAAAGTCAAATCAATCAAGTTGAAAATCAACACTTAATCCATTTAGGGATTGCCTAATTCATTAGCCTTCAACTCATGATTCCTTTGGAATTAATCCATCAAATTTGGTGGGTTATCAACCAACAAAATTAGGAACAGGATTCTCAAACAGTCAACCCTTGGTCAACTCTTTCAAATGGTTTTGAAACCATTTTCTCTCAAACGGTCTCAAACTGTTTGCTCTCAAACAGTTTGGTGAAACCGAATGGGCAAACATGTTGAAACCGTTTGGAACAAGATTTCTTTGGGAAAAGTGTCCAAGATGATGTAATAATCATCTACCTTCGTCCCTGCAACTCCTAATGCATCTTATTTCATGGATTTACCAATTACAACAAGCAATTAACCAAAAAGTTGAAGAAATCAACGAAATTGCAAGATTGATAGTTGAATAACAATGTAGAAGGGTTCAAGTTATAAAACCCACATCCAATTGAGATCCAAAGCTCCATGTTCATGGAAAAAATGGTTGATGCAACTCCCTTCACCATTCCAAGGCTCGTTCTCAAGGTTTGAGTGAAAAGGAATGGTTAGAATTGAAGAGGAGATCAAAATAGGAAGAAATCATGCATTGATTTGTGATTTCCACCATGAAATCATGATGAACCAAGGTCAAGAAGCTTACCAACAGGTTGGGGGTCGTACGCCTGACCCTCTTAAGCTCCCTTGGTCGTTCCCCAAGAAAGGAGAAGAATTGGGGTCGAAAAAGCCTTTCATTTGGCTTGTAAAAGGTTCTTTTATAAAAAAATCGATGAGAGAATATACTTTGCAAAAAATCCAAATAATACCAAAAATGTGCCGCCTCTTCACCCTCATCTTCCTTAGGGACGAGTCTATGCCTCTTATCCCTCTCAATTATCCATGATTTAAAGAAAAGAAAATGAAGCACCTTAAATCATATTATATTAATATCCATATGTGAGTGGAAATTTCTTTTTCTTATAAAATTGTGTGTGAGTTATCCACTCCCTTGGATATTTCGTGGTCCTTGCAAAGCTCAAGGAAGTCACACACACATCTGAATCCAACCATTTTAATTTTGGTTGAAGTCCCTTTAATTAATACATTTATTTTTTCCCTAAATCAAATTAGGGTTTCAATTAGGATTAAATCTTGATTATTTCAATATCATGATTCTCTCTCCTCCAACTTAATTCAAATGAGGCGCCCCTCTCATTTTCTTTGCTCTACTTGATGCCAAGCAAAATTGGGGACCTTATGGAAGTGTTAATTTACATATTGCACCCTGGGTTTTGGGTAAATTGCACATTACACCAAAACTAGGTTTTCATGCACATACATTGCTTTATCAGCTCTTTCTTAATATTCAGGCTTCCATAAGCCATACCTCAGCATCATCTTTACTCTCATGATGCATCAACACATGAGGAACATATTATCATGCACAATTTGCACTTAAACCCCTCAACTTCGGTAAGTTGCACTTTAGTCCAAAATAGGCAAAACATTGATTTCAACAATGTTCAAAAAGGACTAGAATTGCAACATAAGTTCCTCTTGAGCCCTAATTACTTTTCACAAGATGAGATTAATCATTTAATCACCTTTCTCAATCAATACACCTAGGGTTAGAGTATAACCCAGGCCGGGGATGTTACAAATCATAAACCCCTAACAAGGATTTCGTCCTCAAAATCTAGATAAAGGAAGACAGATGTATTTCATTCATCATACTATCTAGTCTTCACATATCATCTCCTTATTATGGAGACACCATCAAACTTTGATCAGCACAAGGTGTTTCTATACAAGATTCTCATAGAATCAACACACCAGGCACATGCTCCATTGTTCCTCATCATTGACTATAAAGTCAACTTTGCGTCAAATAACACTTTTCTTGTTCAGAGAAACATCATGCATTCTTTATTAATACATGTTTATGCAGAGCATAAACCCCTAACATATGATGTTCATATTGTTTTATATATCCAGACTAATTTCAAAGTTGACCACTCCAGGTAGCCAACCTAACCCATCTGATAAATCTCAGATACCAGAATCTTTCACCTTGGTATCTATCACATGTGTTGGAAACACATCATATATATCTCTTCCTTTCATCTTGGAACATTTATTGTTTCATATGTCCTTATCTTAGGACCAAAGTCCAAGATAATTGATACTTTTCTAAGTATCCATCACATGAACATATTTATCTTATGCACATCAAGTGTCCATAGACCCACTTGATTGCCATGTCCCTGAAAGGAAAGAAAACAAGGATTCATATTCTTCTTATTAATTCATGTATTTTTAGCTATTCATGGACCATTTACTCTTTATCTCATCCTAGGTTCCTTTCCTTTAGCATTGGAATTCTTAAGGATGATTACATGTCATTATCCCTTTCCTTATTATTATCTAGCATGTTTATGATCATCTCATGATCTCATCACATTTCCCATTTCCTCATTATGGGAAAGATCTTTATTATGCTGGCAGCATTATTGAATAGGGTTCATCTCCCTCATTCTTATTCTTATCTTATGAGGAGTACATTTTTAGTTCCTCATACAATATGCTCATATGAGATTATCTCAGGCTTCTCTTTCTTATGCATAGGATATGACACATTTATTCATTCCATATTCTTGATTCGTGATACTCATTAGATTGTCTCAGAATGACTACTTGATCAGAGCAATCAAAAAGACAACAATCTAAGAGTTTCCATACCCACTTTATCATCAATAGTTTTATACCTGGACAGGGTATATAAATACTGAGATTAAGTGGTATGCACTTTGTATACTATCGTATTCCTTCTTTTCATATTATCACAAGCATGAGGCTTAACATCCCTGGATTTTGTCCAGGCACCTCTTATATACCTCATCTTTTCTTATAGAGGTAAGGACAACATAAAACATTTGTAATGTTTTACTATGCAAAACATAAGTCCTCACAGGTCTAAACAAGGAAAGTTCAATCATTTCCTTTCTCAGTTAATCCATGAATTCATAAATTAACATATTTGTATGACATTATCTTGTCTAACTTGTCATAATTCATGAATTATTCACTTCCTCAGGCTAACTCTGCCTCAAAGGCTGATTCAACAGGCTATGGTTGAGCACAGACTCAATTTAAGTCCAGAAATTCATCATTTCCTTTTTCTTCAACTTGTTGATGCTAATTACAAATCCTGTTGATATCTATAACATCATCATTGGGACTGGTAATTTAGGTTACACTGCCAAAACTTGATCCACTATATACATTATTGTTGCCCTAAGTTCTCCAACAGTAATACTTAAAGAAGGATTTTCTTATTATAGTTGGATCAGCTAGGGGATTCTCAGGCAATTGTCTCTCTCTCTTGCCTATTCCCATGCACCTCTTCTTGGTACAACATTGCAACTTTCAGCAACAACCTCCTCATGTGACCCAGTCATCTTTAAGTTCTTCTTCTCTTATATGAGAAGAAGACACTTATCAGATACACTGGATGACACTAAAACAGACTCTACTATCTTAGTCCTATGTCTCTGTAGACTCAGCAAACCTAAAGCTCAGATACCGCTAAGTTGTGGCATCCAACTCACAAAAACAAGATTAACTTAAGCGGAAGCGAATTATTTGCAGTGGATTACTGAAAATCACTAAAAATTAAAACTTTTTGCAAAGTGATCCATACATAGGAAATCTTTCCCATCAAGAACCATTGTATAACATTTACATTCTGGTTCAAACGTACATAACATGTACCATCTCTTTTCAGAGACTACATCATCAACTGTCTTATAAACATTATATACAGACAGTATACGAATCTCGAGGCATCAAGCCAAAACCTCAGATTGATTCATAAAACACTGACTAAAAACTCTGAGGACCTGAGAGTACAGAGACGACACATAGGACTTTCTAACTACATAACTTGACAGGCAGTATCTCCACATGAGAAATTACTGTTATCCTTGTTGTCACTGCTATTGTCTATTCCCTACAATGGAATTCTGCTTCATTGTCCGCGTCCACCTAAAAAGTTGGATCCCAAGGGGGTGAGACAATTGTAAATTGGCCCAGCGGGAGATATAACTCTCGCCAAAACATTGTTATAGCAGTTTATTAAAATAAACAGAGCAGAAAGATTCATATATATAATCAACAGCAGGTAAGTCATTATATGAACAAAGTGAAGTAATTATCCTTTTCCAAGGATAACATTGTATCTACTCATGGTAGACTCATAGTTCATTCATCTACTTGTAATGAATACAAACAAATATGAATAACATCAATGAACTACCGATATATAACAGAAAGGTAACATCAGCCAATGAATTTCCATATTCAATCCTTAAGCAAACATGTTATACGGTTGATTTCATTTTACAAACATATTTATGCCCTAAGGAGATGAGGTATACCGCTCATACTCCAACTGACCACTGTGAAGTCGAAATCGGTACCATACATAGGTCAATGGAAGAGCCAGAATCCAAGACCTCAACTTTCTCGGTCAGTACGAGATAACATGCATGACATCTTGTGTCTCTACTAGATAGCTTTCCAGGGTATACTGGCAACATCGCTATTAGAGTTATAGCCCGTAGATATACTCTTTTCAGGATAAGTCCCGTAGCCAATGTCTGATATTATGGAGTCATGGCTCGTAGCCATACTCTTATTGGGGTATGGTCCGTAACCAATCTCGTACATAGGACATAGCATGTGGCCATTCCTATGGGGCATAAGGATATAATTGCCCAATTACCCCCACATATTCAAAAATATGTGTTCCGGGTTTTGCCACGGAGCACCCATTTCACCATCACCTGTTCCTGACGATGATGGATCTATGGTCAGGGCTTCTACATGAAAAGATTTCACTTGATTAATTAAGTCCATTTTCATATTCTTTTAGCATCAGTTAGTTTCTCAAACAAGACTTATTACAACAATGCTATAAAGAGACATGTACTACTTTCATCAGATACTTATCAGTCTTTCAAAGACCTTGGGAACTCAGTCCCCCATTTCAAAACTAGGAATTCTCATACCTTCACATTCTCATCACCATAATCATATGGTTCTGGGTATTCAAACCCTTAACTCATCATTGAGTACCATTACCATTTATTAGGTAACTATCACCTTCAGGTCATCTGACCAAGGCATTCATGATACTTTTTACACATGCATCACACCTGGCTCACAAGGCCATGAGATATCTTGTCACCTCTTTCTAGGTAACAACTTACTCATATGGCTCATAAAAGTCCATGCACATTTGTTACTTTTATTAAGCAACAACAATATCAAGGCACAAAAGACTAGTCAACATTTATTATATAAATGTCACCGCTCAAACTAGATATATACATCATCTCATAATATTTGTGTGGTTATTAGGCATGATAACATTCATACAAGATATTCATCACATCATGTAACATAATAGTAACACCATTATTCCTTTACCAGTAATTACAATTTATTATCAAATAGGGCTTTTCATTCCCTTTACCCAAATTAGGGTTACGGTTCCCCATTTGTCATTAATTAGGATTGCATGATCACATTATCTGTCGAACCCTTAATTCATTATTCCATACCTCTGGGGCATTCAAGGATATCGTATTTGATTATTCCAGAACATTACTTTCATCATATAGCATTAATGATCATCAACTCATTGAATGAGTTCATTTCTCATCCTCATCAAGGTATGACTATGTCATACTCATCATTTGGGCTTAACCCCATTCTCAAGGTACATTAATTAACACTCATCAAAGTGCAACAACTCATTACATTTCATTGTAATAGTTGCATAACACACTTCATATGTTTCTTACCCAATTACATTGGATTTGGAGTATATCAAGGTATATAAACCCTGGAGTGCTGAATGTGATAACTATCATATCTTGATGTATCACTTTCTCATCATTTCAAACTCTCTTGAGTTAACCAACTTATCTTGTATTAAGGTATTTCCCTCTTAATACATTCCATTACTAAACTCTCACCTTTAGCATACAATACATAGGCCACACATTAGAATTTTTCAATTATCCTTAATGATATGGACTTGTCAAATGGTAAATACATTGCTTACAATTAGGTTGCATATAATTAACTACATGAAATGTTTCACCTTTATAAGGTCATTCCTTTTGTCTCATCATTAGGGTTTCCTTATACCCTTACTTAAAATTAGAATATGATTCATTATCATACTGCCCAGGATTAGGGATTTATGCATTATGACATCACATTAGAGTATCATATACCTTCACCCTACATGGGGACTCTCATCACAACATAGCATTAGAACATCATGTGGTGTTAGTACTTAGTCATGGTTTCTCATGGAATCACCCTCAACTAGGGTTCTCATGGATTCACCCTAAATTAGGGTTTCACATGGAATCACCCTCAACTAGGGTTTTACATGTCATTACATGACATCACCGTAAGTTTGATTCTCATATCACATCACCACATCAATGTTCCACATACCTCATTCTAACTTAGGGTTTCTCATAACATAACCCTAGAATAGGATTTCACATGGAATCATCCTTAATTAAGATTTCCACTATAGTCACCCACAATTTGGGTCTACAATTCATCTCCATTAGGATTTCATTCAATTATCCATAATTAGATATTCACTATTCATCCCAATTAGGGTTTTACATCTCATTTCCCTAAATTGGAGTTTCACACATCACTACCCTGGATTAGGGTTACATCCTCACCCTGGGTTAGGGTTACATTTAGAATTGCCCTCAATTAGGGTTAGGACTCAATAGACCTGTCAATTAGGGTTTATTTTCATGATTAGGGTTTCATGATCTCTCTACTTAAGGATCATACCCTTAAACACCACATGAATCATATTCATGTATGAATTCATGTTAACATCCTCTCAACTTGATTAGGTCATATCAACCCTTCAATCAAGTACATACAACTATGATTAACATAGTATACCAAGTCATTGATCCTATAAGAAATTAGGGTTCATCCCTTAATTGGCATTAATCAGTTAGGTACTATTAGAGTTTCAACCTTTGTACCTTCATTGATTATCATTACTAATCATCATTGGATCAATGGATCATTCATCATATTTAATTCTCAAGAGCTTCAATCACATTGGACCTTCATTTCATAAGGTATCCAATTGAATTGACCAATTGAATCTTCAATTACAATAGGTGTCCAAGTGAATCAACCAATTGAATCCTCAATCAACCTTGACTACTTGAGCCCAAAACGGTCTTGGTCTTTCAAATTTCAAACGGTTTGAAACTGTTTGGTAAAGTTGCACACTCAAGATCGTTTGCTAAAGTAGTAGGTGAAGACCGTTTGCCCAAGTTTGACTTTTGAAACCACATGGGCACAAACGGTTTGGGATCGTTTGGTCTCAAACGGTCTTGAGACCATTTGGTCCAAACCTCCTCAAAACCGCATGGACCAAATATGGTCTCAACCAATTGAATTGGATTAGGATTTCCAATGTTGATTCCTTCAATCATTGAATTCATGGGACCAATCATCAATTGGACCTATCCTTATTATTCAATTGAGTTTAATAGGTCAACCTTCTACTTATTTGACCCTCAATTGATTATCAATTAGGGCTTGAATCAATTGAATTAGGGTTTGAAATCGATAATTCTTCAACACTATTAAATGCATGATTAGTTACTTTGAAACCATTTAACCATCATCCAAATTGAACATGACCTGACCCCAAACGGTCTTGAGGTCATTTGGATGACCGCCAAACGGTCTTGACACCGTTTTCCCATGACATCATCAAAATCCAAGTCAACCAATTAGGGTTTGGATCATTGGATTGATCACCAAATCAGCAATTGATTACACTCCAACTTTGTATCTTTGGATCTTCAATTGCTTAACCATACCCAACCCTAGACCTCCAAATGGTCTTGGGTGACCTCCAAATGGACTTGAGACCGTTTGTCTCATCCAACCCTTGTATTCTAGTGAAAAATCATTAGGGTTTGAGCTATTGAGTTGATCATCAAATCAGCACTTAATTGCAAAGTGATTTGGTACCTTTAGACCTTCAATTGGTCAACCATGTTTAACCCTAGACCTCCAAACGGTCTTGGGTGATCCCCAAACGGTCTTGAGACCGTTTGGGTGATCCCCAAACGGTTTTGAAACCGTTTGGGCCAATGAACCCAAAGTATCAACTCATTTAATTGTGAAAATCAGCATTTAGCCGATTAGGGTTTATACCATACGTTTGAATCTTCAAATACTTAACCATACTCAACCCTTGACCTCAAAAAGGTCTTGGTTGACCTCCAAACTGTCTTGAGACCGTTTGGGTGATTCCCAAACAGTTTTGAAACCGTTTGGGCTAATTAACCCAAAAAGTCAAAGCAATCAAGTTGAAAATCAGCACTTAATCCAATTAGGGATTGCCTAATTGATTAGCCTTCAACTCATGATTCCTTTGGAATTAATCCATTAAATTTGGTGGGTTATCAACCAAAAAAAATAGGAACAGAATTCTCAAACGGTCAACCCTTGGTCAACTCTTTCAAACGGTTTAGAAACTGTTTGCTCTCAAACGGTCTCAAACCGTTTGTTCTCAAACATTTTGGTGAAACCGAATGGGCAAACATGTTGAAACCATTTGGAACAAGATTTCTTTGGGAAAAGTGTCCAAGATGATGTAATCATCATCTACCTTCGTCCCTGCAACCCCTAATGCATCTTATTTCATGGATTTACCAATTACAACAAGCAATTAATCAAAAAGATGAAGAAATCAACGAAATTGCAAGATTGATAGTTGAATAACAATGTAGAAGGGTTCAAGTTATAAAAATCGCCTCCAATTGAGATACAAAGCTCCATGTTCACGGAAACAATGGTGTATGCAACTCCCTTCACTATTCCAAGGCTCGTCCTCAAGGTTTGAGTGAAAAGGAATGGTTAGAATTGAAGAGGAGATCAAAATAGGAATAAATCATGCATTGATTTGTGATTTCCACCATGAAATCGTGATGAACCAAGGTCAAGAAGCTTACCAACAGGTTGGGGGTCGTCCTCCTGACCCTCCCAATCTCCCTTTGTCGTTCCCCAAGCAAGGACAAGAAGTGGGGTCGAAAAAGCCTTTCATTTGGCTTGTAAAAGGTTCTTTTATAAAAAAATCGATGAGAGAGAATATACTTTGCAAAAAATTCAAATAATCCCAAAAATGTGGCCGCCTCTTCACCCTCATCTTCGTTAGGGACGAGGATATATTGTTTCCCTCTTATCCCTCTCAATTATCCATGATTTAAAGAAAAGAAAATCAAGCACCTTAAATCATATTATATTAATATCCATATGTGAGTGGATATTTCTTTTTCTTATAAAATTGTGTGTGAGTTATCCACTCCCTTGGATATTTTCGTGGTCCTTGAAATGCTCAAGGACGTCACACACACATCTGAATCCAACCATTTTAATTTTGGTTGAAGGCCCTTTAATTAATACATTTATTTTTTCCCTAAATCAAATTAGGGTTTCAATTAGGATTAAATCTTGATTATTTTAATATCAAGATTCTCTCTCCTCCAACTTAATTCAAATGAGGCACCCCTCTCATTTTCTTTGCTCTAATTGATGCCAAGAAACATTAGGGACCTTATTGAAGTGGTAACTTAGATATTGCACCGTGGGTTTTGGGTAAATTGCACATTACACCAAAACTAGGTTTTCATGCACATACATTGCTTTATCAGCTCTTTCTTGGTATTCAGGCTTCCATAAGCCATAACTCATCATCATCTTTACTCCCATTATGCATCAACACATGAGAAACATATTATCATGCACAATTTGCACTTATACCCCTCAACTTGGATAATTTGCACTTTAGTCCAAAATAGGCAAAACATTGATTTCAACAATGTTCAAAAAGGACTAGAATTGCAACATAAGTTCCTCTTGAGCCCTAATTACTTTTCACAAGATGAGATTAAGCATTTAATCATCTTTCTAAATCAAAACACCTAGGATTAGAGTATAACCCAGGTCAGGGATGTTACAAATCATAAACCCCTAACAAGGATTTCATCCTCGAAATCTAGATAAAGAAAGACAGATGTATTTCATTCATCATACTATCTAGTCTTCACATATCATCTCCTTATTATGGAGACACCATCAAACTTTGATCAGCACAAGGTGTTTCTATACAAGATTCTCGTAGAATCAACACAGAAGGCACATGCTCTACTGTTCCACATCATTGACTATAAAGTCAACTTTGTGTCAAATAACACTTTTCTTGTTCAGAGAAACATCATGCATTCTTTATTAATATCATGTTTATGCATAGCATAAACCCCGAACATATGATGTTCATATTGTTTTATATATTCAGACTAATTTCACAGTTGACCACTCCAGGTAGCCAACCTAACCCATCTGATAACTCTCAGATACTAGAATCTTTCACCTTGGTATCTATCACATGTGTCGGAAACACATCATATATATCTCTTCCTTTCATCTTGGAACATTAATCATTTCATATGTCCTTATCTTGGGACCAAAGTCCAAGATAATTGATACTTTTCTAAGTATCCATCACATGAACATATTTATCTTATGCACATCAAGTGTCCTAAGACCCACTTGATTGCCATGTCCCTGAAAGGAAAGAAAACAAGGATTCATATTCCTCTTATTAATTCATGTATTTTTAGCTATTCATGGACCATTTACTCTTTATCTCATCCTAGGTTCCTTGCCTTTAGCATTGGAATTTTTAAGGATGATTACATGTCATTATCCCTTTCTTTATTAATATCTAGCATGTTTATGATCATCTCATGATCTCATCACATTTCCCATTTCCTCATTATGGGAAAGATCTTTATTATTCTGGCAGCATTATTGAACAGGGTTCATCTCCCTCATTCTTATTCTTATCTTATGAGGAGTACATTTTTAGTTCCTCATACAACATGCTCATTTGAGATTATCTCAGGCTTCTCTTTCTTATGTATAGGATATGACACATTTATTCATTCCATATTCTAGATTCATGATACTCATTAGATTGTCTTAGAATGACTACTTGATCATAGCAATCAAAAAGACAACAATCTAAGAGTTTCCATACCCACTTTATCATCAATAGTTGTATACCTGGCCAGGGTATATAAATACTGAGATTAAGTGGTATGCACTTTGTATATTATCATATTCCTTCTTTTCATATTATCACAAGCATGAGGCTTAACATCCCTGGATTTTGTCCAGGCACCTCTTATATACCTCATCTTTTCTTATAGAGGTAAGGACATCATAAAACATTTGTAATGTTTTACTATGCAAAACATAAGTCCTCACAGGTCTAAGCAAGGAAAGTTCAATCATTTCCTTTCTCAGTTAATCTAGGAATTCATAAATTAACATATTTGTATGGCATTATCTTGTCTAACTTGTCATAATTCATGAGTTATTCACTGCCTCAGGCTAACTTTGCCTCAAAGGTTGATTCAACAGGCTATGGTTGAGCACAAACTCAGTTTAAGTCCAGAAATTCATTATTTCCTTTTGCTTCAACCTGCTGATGCTAATTACAAATCCTATTGATATCTATAACATCATCATTGGGACTGGTAATCTAGGTTACACTGCCAAAACTTGATCCACTATATACATTATTGTTGCCCTAAGTTCTCCAACAGTAATACTTAAAGAAGGATTTTCTTATTATAGTTGGATCAGCTAGGGGATTCTCAGGAAATTGTCTCTCTCTTGCCAGTTCCCATGCACCTCTTCTTGGTGCAACATTGCTGCTTTCAGCAACAACCTCCTCATGTGACCTAGTCATCTTTAAGTTCTTCTTTTCTTATATGAGCAGAAGACACTTATCAGATACACTGGATGACACTAAAACAGACTCTACTATCTTAGTCATATGTCTCTGTAGACTCAGCAAACCTAAAGCTCTGATACCACTAAATTGTGGCATCCAACTCACAAAAACAAGATTAACTTAAGCGGAAGAAAATTATTTGCAGCTAATTAATGAAAATCACTAAAAATTAAAAAATTTTGCAAAGCGATCCATACATAGGAAATCTTTCCCATCAAGAACTATTGTATAACATTTATATTCTGGTTCAAACATACATAACGTGTGCCATCTCTTTTCAGAGACTACATCATCAACTGTCTTATAAACATTATATACATATAGTATATGAATCTCGAGGCATCAAGCCAAAACCTCAGATTGATTCATAAAACACTGACTAAAAACTCTAAGGACCTGAGAGTACAGAGACGACACATAGAACTTTCTAACTACATAACTTGACAGGCAATATCTCCACCTGAGATATTATTGTTGTCCTTGCTGTCACTGCTGCTGTCTATTCCCTACAATGGAATTTTGCTTCATTGTCCGCGTCCACCTAAAAAGTTGGATCCCACGGGGGTGAGACAATTGTAAATTGCCCCAGTGGGAGATATAACTCTCTGCTAAAACATTGTTATAGTAGTTTATTAAAATAAACTGAGCAGAAAGATTCATATATATATCAACAGCAGGTAAGTCATTGTATGAACAAAGTGAAGTAATTCTCCTTTTCCAAGGATAACATTGTATCTACTCATGGTAGACTCATAGTTCATTCAAATACTTGTAATGAATACAAACAGATATGAATAACATCAATGAACTACAGATATATAACAGAAAGGTAACATCAGCCAATGAATTTCTGCATTCAATCCTTAAGCAAACATGTTATACGGCTAATTTCATTTTACAAACATACTTATGCCCTGAGGAGATTACGTATACCGCTCATACTCCAACTGACCACTGTGAAGTCGAAATCAGTACTATACATAGGTAAATGGAAGAGTCGGAATCCAAGACCTCAACTTTCTCGATCAATATGAGATAACATGCAGGACATCTTGTCTCTCTGCTAGATAGCTTTCCAGGGTATTGGTGCGCCTCTGCTAGTGGTGCTTTTACACCCCACGAGGTCAGAGCGCACGGAATATGGGATTGTGCTTTCAAAATTTATATGGTCCCACACTAGCTACCTACGTCTACTGAGACACTACACCCGCAAGCGCACGGGGTCGTGTCATAGTATAGGTGCGGCGGAAAGTACGGGGTTGATCCGCGGGGATAAAGGGGGCGCTAGAGTTAGACAGCGTGAGCTACATTCCTAGTGCGGAGAGTAGGGTTTTTAGGGTTTTAAGGTTGATTGTTGGTTGATTACACTAATGAGCAAGTAAGAGATGCGAAAAGGAAACTAAATTATGGAAGAGCAAGCAAATTAGCAAACTAAGTTATCAAACTAGCTAAGCAGGAACAAGCAAGGTTACACTATTCTAGCAAGCCAAGAAGCAAATAAGAACTAAACTAACCACTAGCAAGAGCAAGAGCCTAGGTTAACACTGAAGAATAAAACTAAGCAATTGACTAAGTTAGACTAAAGCAATTGAACTAAGCTACCATTAACAAGCAAACTAAGCGATTAGGATTTTAAGCAAGGTGATTAAGGTGGGTGGGCCGTTTGGGGAATGTCACTTTGATTTTAGTTGGGGGATTTCATTAAACATGCATGGTGCTCAATTCATATCTAGATTACCAAACCAAACAACAAGGGCAATGCCATTAGAACATACCCTATACTACTAGTAGAAGACTAGGGTTAGGTGTAGTTCTAGTGAGATTGGCCAAATCTAGGTTTCTAGGGTAAGTGATAGTGGACAATTGAGGGTTGAGGGTAGAGATGGCAGTGGAGATGAAGGAGTTAATCCTCATGCCACTAGCCACTCTAGCCTTTAGAAGGCCCTAGGCAATTGCATCACTCTCACTTATAATAGCCACTTAAATCTCACACTCATTTGTAAGAGGAGGGGTGTGTATGTAGGAACAAAGGGGGCTAGCTAGGGATCCACTAATTGGACCTAGGAGCCATTCCTAAGATTGCCACATACACCCCAATTCCTCCTAGAAATGAAGTGTCATCAAAAACCTCAAAACAAGAAATTCATACAAGAAGCACAAACCACATGCAATAAGATAGGAAAAGAGATGGAAGCAAGAAGTAATCATCATAAATATGAATTGAGTTCATTACAAGAATTTATCCCCCAACATGGTATCAAAGTAACATTTTAATCCCAAACAGCCCACCACAAGGGGGCTTATCTAGACATAGTCATGAAAACAGGAAAAGAAGAGGGTAGAAGAGGAAGAAACTCCATGAAGCTTGATGAAGTGGCCTTCTTCTTCACCTCCAAGCAGCTGCAGACGTCCTCCCTCCTCCAATGGTGCAGGGGTGCATGAAAATGGTGGAATGGATGGATGGAAACCTAGAGAAACTAGGTTTCTATGGTGGAAATGAGTGGAAAGTGGGTGGAAATGGGGTTGAATGCAAGGAGATGGGTGGATGGGAGCAAGGGATGCAAGGGAGCAGCTAGGGTGCAGCTAGGGTGTTCTCTCTCCTGAGCCCTAGAAGCAACTAGTGCTTATATAGGGGCTAGGGCTAAGTGGGGGCAAAATGGGAAAAACAGTGGAAAGTTATATAGGGTAGGTGATCACCACGGTCGTGGTGGGTGTGCCACGGCCAGGGTGAGGGTAGTGGGGGATGACCGTGGAGTGGTGAATACGGTCGTGGGGTGAAGGAAGTGGTGAGATGGTGGTGGCCACGGCCATGGCGGAGTGCCACGGTCGTGGTGGGTAGCATGCACCACGGCCGTGTTGGTTAACACGGACATTTTGGAGGAGTTGGACCTGACTGTGGGGAGGGGCCACGGGCGTCTTGATCAGCATCGGCCACGGTCGTGGCGGGCTGGCCACGGTCATGGTTAGTGAGGCCAATTCCCTGTTGCAACCTGACTTCTTGCACTTTAATTCCCACGACCGTGGCAGGGTGCCACGGCCGTGTTGTCTTCAGTGGCCACGGTCGTGGCTGGGAGGCCACGATCGTGGGCGATCTGTGGATTTCCCTATTGCAACATGTTGGTCTTTAGCAAAAAAGTCACGACCGTGGCATTGTGGCCACGGCCGTGGTGAGGCTTGACTTCATGATTTTGCTTCTTACTTTGTCAATTTCGGATGTCTTTGCTTGGAGATGATTCTTGGCCACTGGAGGTAGGTTGAGGGAGACTTTGGGGCCTTCTTTGGGTCCCTCCTTGAGTGGGGGAACCCTAGAACTCCCTCCCTCTCTCTCATCCATCTAAGCATGGTTCAAGTACGTGAAAAACAGTGCAAAGAACATCCATAAGCATATTTGTAATGATAACCAAATTAGGGGTAAACGCTTGTAGTATAACATGTCTAGATGTGATTTGAGTGCAAAATGACACAATATGGAGCCCTAAAATGGGGCTACATCACCACCCCAAACTTAAAACATACTTGTCCTCAAGTATGCTCCAACTTAATCTCTCTTTTCAGTTCTTTTCAATCAGAAACAAATGACAAATGCAAAGCAACAGCAAATTATTGAATACATGGTCTTGGAGGTGACTAAGTGCATGTGTTTCACATCTCTCCCTTCCTTCTTTCACAAACCATTCATGAGTTGAGCATTGAGCATAAAAACTTCAAATATAAAGCATAGAAACATAAGTTGTCCATATGTCCTTTATGTCATTCTGGGTAAACCGTATCATGTTGGTGTTAATCACAGGTGACTAGGAGTATTGCTTCACTTTCATGCATTCGATCTTATGCTTCAAACCACACTAGATGATCCACTTGGATGTAGAAAGGGTAAAGTGAGCTAGATTTGATGTTTTCTAGCTCAATGGGCATAAAAGAAGAAGAAAGGGTTGCGGTAAGATTTGGGGTGCTTTTACACACTCCTCTTTTCTTTATTTGAATGCTCTTAAACAGGAGCATCCTTTTATTTTATTTTTGCTTTTATTTTATTTTTCTTTGCCCTTGGTGTAGGTAGGGCATATGGTGGATAGAGTGAAATGGGGAGATAAAGATGTGGCCACCCCAAACTTTTAGAGGTGGCCACGGCTAATATGTGCACTTTGGCATCTTTTTATGAGGCGGAGGGGTATGAAGATGGTGGAAGAATAGTCGGATCAAAGATGGGTCATCAATGTAGTTCTCAACATAAGATTCCCTGCACGAAAGCTAATTCAACACTTCACCAAGTAATATCACACCACATGATAGAATTAACACAAAGTTCATATTTCTACCAAGTGATTTCATTGGCTTTAAGCATTTGTCGCTTGCTCAATTCATGATTCAACCAAAGCATTCACAGACTTAAGAGATGTGGTTCACATGTAGAAAGTCACAAACAAGATCATATATCAATAAGATCTATGAATGTAGTATGCATTTGTCACAAGAGTAAACCTTTTCATTTCAAACATTGGAGATTAAGTCAAAACATCCTATCGGAGCAAGAATATTCAAATCTGGGCAAAAATGGCTAAAATGGTGCCAATTTGCACTAAATCACATCTAAACCTACTTTATGGAATTTTAAAGACATAAAGCAGCAAATCCTACTTAACATGCACAAGAAATTATCAAAACTACATGAGAATGCAATGCATGGTATGGAAAAGCAAAAATTTTGAAAAATACTCAAAAATGCAACAACTACATGAATGCGTGAATGCAAGCAGGCACACAAGGTCAAGATAGACAAAAGTGAAGGTTGGTCGAACTATTTGATCATCATGCAAAAAGTAGCGCGAGTCACATAGAGAAAAATGCGGCGAAAGAAGGCTTACCTCCCTACCATCCCAAACTTTTAAATCATGATGTCCTCATCATGAAATAGAAGTTTAGACTAGTAGGGTGAAAAGGTGTGGGGTTGCGAAAGGCAACCGACGAGAACTGGAGTGGTCAAAGTAACTTTAGGTGGGCAGGATAGGGCCACCACAGCCGTGCTGAGCAGCATGGACATTCTGGCCTTCTTCTTGTAGCTCCTCCATTGAGTTGCAATCTTTTCTTCCACTTTGACATCCGTCTCAGCTAAACCCTTCAACATCGTCTTTTCTTTCTTGTTCCTGTGCTAAAATGATTCACAAACAGAAAACTATCAAGTATAGTGTGTGTGTGTGTGTGTTTCTTGGAAACCAAAAGAAAGTATGGTAAAACAAGGTTCGAGAATCTCAAACCACGTGGGTTGCCTCCCACTAGCACTAAATTTATAGCCTTCAGCCGGGCTTGTTGCTCTTGTCACTAAGTGTCGACACCTATGGTGTCCTCCTTCTCTTCAACGGTGATCCTATCAATCGTCTTTACGACATGTCCTTCATACCACGGGGTGTACATCGAACGGAAGTATGGACTCGATTTCCACATCTCTAGGGGATCATTGTAGCACAAACTCTCTCTGAAGTCTTCATTTGCCAGCTCGTCTCTCTCTTCTTCGGTGAACATGAAGAAGTCAAACTTTTTCCTCTTATAAGTAACCGTCAGCGTACCCTTACGGATGTTGATTTCTGTGCATGCGGAGGATAGGAAGGGCCTACCCAATATGAGGGACTCTTCTCCATCAATAGGTGCGGTATCCACTATCAAGAAATCAGTCACATAGGCAATGTTCACCCTTTCATCCATTGACACTATTGTGTTCTGCATGATTCCCAAGGGCTTCCTCTTGGTTCTGTCACCCAAGATATGGCACACTCCACTGGTTTCATTTTGTTTAGGCCAAGTCGTAGGTACATGCTCCATGGCATGAGGCTTGTCCCTGCACCTAAGTCGATGAGAGCGTGCTGGACGGGTTGTGTGCCAATGAAGCAAGAAATCAGAGGTACTGTCGGATCACCTTTCTTTTCTGGGAAGCCATTGTCATAGATGAAGTTCACAAATCTTGAGGCAACAATCTCCTCGGTCGGCAGTAGTACTAACTTTTTCCATCCCATGCATACATCCTTCATCAATGAAAAGAGTGATGTGATGCCTATTGTTCCCCGCTTCCAGTTTCCTAGGAAATGCATGATGTCTCTGCCCCTTTTTTGGAGAGTCAAACTTTCATGGAATTTCTTTCTGTCTTCATCGACTATCTTCACTGTACTAGCTGGAACTGGCGGAGGGTTGATGGTGACGCTCATCTCATGTAAAGGTCTTGGTTCCCATAAGGATATGGCTTCAAACGCTGCTATGTCTATGGTAATTTCCGCATCCCCGAGTGAGGGTGGAACCAATGAGGGTGCCTCTACATTCACGTCTGGTGCAGTAGCAATCCGGGTGCACTTATCATTCCCTGGTGGTGCTTGGGTGGCACTTTCTTTGGAGTATTCTTTATCTTTTCTAGATCCCTCAAGCATTGGGACTTTGTTTCCAACCTCAGTCACTTTCTTTTCCCTTTTTCCGCAACCTTGAGAAGTTTCTTCACCCCATATGATAGTGACCATACTCACTTGCTCATGTGAAGAAGGGGGAGCTTGTGAGGACGGAGGTGGTGGTGGTCTTTTCTGGGGAGGATTAGGATTTTGGAGTATGCAAGTTGGTTGTGGTGGAGGTGGAGGTTGGTAAGTATGTGGAGGTGGTGGTGGGTATTGGTAGTTTAGCGGGGGTTGGTGGGATGGCGGAGCATATGGGTGCGGTGGCCCTTGGTATTGTGGAAGTGAGGTTGCTTGGCCATGTGGTGGGATGTATGCGGATTGGGTGGCAGTCACACAACTACCATCGCTGTTAGGATTTGTCATAGGTTGAGATGGCAGTCTCCCCTCTTCACGGCGAGCAAGTGAAATGGAAATTTGATCGAGCCTTTGCTCAATACGGCTGATGTATAGTCCTTGAGAAGACACCTCTCTCTTTACCTCATCTAGATTCCTCAGTCTCCCGAGTACTTCCTCTTCGAACTTTGAGTTGTAGCGTGGCTTTTGTTGCCCCTGTCCTTGCCCATCCTCATTCTGTTGTTTCTAAGAGAATTTTGGGTGGTTCCTCCACTGGGGAGTGTAGGAGTTGGACATTGGTCCCTGGTTGTTGCGGCCACCAAAGGAATATAGAGCATTGGCCTCCTTGTCTACAGTATCAACTGCCCTTTTGGGCTGGTTAGAAGAGCCACCAACTTGATTCTTCATCCACTTCATCATCTCGGTCATCATTGTCATCATATCGGGGTCGGTGACATTGCGTGCGGGAGCCATGGAGGAAGGCGGAGGAGTGTAGTTCCGGCCGCAATGCCCCCCTTTAGTGGAAGCTCGGTGGTGAGAATTCACGGCGAGATGCTCAAACAGCGGCCATGAGTCCTCGGGTGGCTTTTCCATGAACGTGCCCCCGCAGGAAGAATCTACATTGTTTTGGCTCTGCTCCTCAAGCCCGGTGTAGAAGGCTTGAACCAGCTGCCAAAGTGGAACCTCATGATGAGGGCAGTCACGGAGAAACTTCTGGAACCTCTCCCACGCCTCATGGAAGGGTTCGTTCTCTTTTTGGGCGAAGGACGTGATGCACCTTCTCATGTAGGATAACTTGGCTATTGGAAAAAATTTCTTCAGAAACTCATTCTTTACTTCATTCCATGTGACGAGCTCTGGCCTCGAAACATACCACTCCTTGGCCTTCTCTTTGAGAGAGAAGGGGAAGAGCCTCCTCCTGATCGAGTCGTCTGTAGCGGCAGGCGTGCGGAAGGTGGAGCACGTTTCAAGGAACGCGTCTATGTGATGATAAGGATTTTCGTTCTCCATTCCGTAGTATGTGGGAAGAAGTCCCAAGAGTGCCGGCGGAATGGAGAACTGCTGACCGGGCATCTGGTCCACCAGCGTGGCTATGGGGGAGTTGTAGTTCCCCGGCGTGAAGTACTCGTGAAGCGGGCGATGCGGCGGTGGTGGTGGAGCATCCGGTGGTGGGTTGTTCTCAGCCATCTCGGCCTCTCGGTGTAGGTTGCGGCGAGCTTGATGTCTTCTTCTCCCAATCTCGGGGTCGTAAACCACCAAGTCGGTGCAAGTCGAACGCGTACTACGCATGCACAGCTGTCACCTGCGCAAATCACAAGAAAACAACAAGGAGCCAAGTTAGATAACCAATATGCAAGAGTAACACAAAGAATAAATAATAGCAATGGTGAGGGCAAAAGGAAAGGCTAAGCTACA
This sequence comes from Alisma plantago-aquatica, assembly GCA_963693085.1. NCBI lineage: Eukaryota > Viridiplantae > Streptophyta > Magnoliopsida > Alismatales > Alismataceae > Alisma > Alisma plantago-aquatica. The sequence continues at coordinate 350,379,491 of OY856412.1, forward strand.
CTATCTAACTAGGCCGAGCGCCTCTATCCCCGACAACGGTGCAAGAAAGCTTGGTGCGCCTCCGCTAGTGGTGCTTTTACACCCCACGAGGTCGGAGCGCACGGAATATGGGATTGTGCTTTCAAAATTTATATGATCCCACACTAGCTACCTACATCTATTGAGACACTACACCCGCAAGAACACGGGGTCGTGTCGTAGTATAGGTGAGGCGGAAAGTACGGGGTCGATCCGCGGGGATAAAGGGGGCGCTAGAGTTAGACAGCGTGAGCTACGTTCCTAGTGCGGAGAGTAGGGTTTTTAGGGTTTTAAGGTTGATTGTTGGTTGATTACACTAATGAGCAAGTAAGAGATGCCAAAAGGAAACTAAATTATGGAAGAGCAAGCAAATTAGCAAACTAAGTTATCAAACTAGCTAAGCAGGAACAAGCAAGGTTACACTATTCTAGCAAGCCAAGAAGCAAATAAGAACTAAACTAACCACTAGCAAGAGCAAGAGCCTAGGTTAACACTGAAGAATAAAACTAAGCAATTGACTAAGTTAGACTAAAGCAATTGAACTAAGCTACCATTAACAAGCAAACTAAGTGATTAGGATTTTAAGCAAGGTGATTAAGGTGGGTGGGCCGTTTGGGGAATGTCACTTGGATTTTAGTTGGGGGATTTCATTAAACATGCACGGTGCTCAATTCATATCTAGATTACCAAACCAAACAACAAGGGCAATGCCATTAGAACATACCCTATACTACTAGTAGAAGACTAGGGTTAGGTGTAGTTCTAGTGAGATTGGCCAAATCTAGGTTTCTAGGTTAAATGATAGTGGACAATTGAGGGTTGAGGGTAGAGATGGGAGTGGAGATGAAGGAGTTAATCCTCATGCCACTAGCCACTCTAGCCTTTAGAAGGCCCTAGGCAATTGCATCACTCTCACTTACACTAGCCACTTAAATCTCACACTCATTTGTAAGAGGAGGGGTGTGTATGTAGGAACAAAGGGGGCTAGCTAGGGATCCACTAATTGGACCTAGGAGCCATTCCTAAGATTGCCACATACACCCCAATTCCTCCTAGAAATGAAGTGTCATCAAAAACCTCAAAACAAGCAACTCATACAAGAAGCACAAACCACATGCAATAAGATAGGAAAAGAGATGGAAGCAAGAAGTAATCATCATAAATATGAATTGAGTTCATTACAAGAATTTATCCCCCAACATGGTATCAAAGTAACATTTTAATCCCAAGCAGCCCACCACAAGGGGGCTTAGCTAGACATAGTCATGAAAATAGGAAAAGAAGAGGGTAGAAGAGGAAGAAACTCCATGAAACTTGATGAAGTGGCCTTCTTCTTCACCTCCAAGCAGCTGCAGACGTCCTCCCTCCTCCAATGGTGCAGGGGTGCATGAAAATGGTGGAATGGATGGATAGAAACCTAGAGAAACTAGGTTTCTGTGGTGGAAATGAGTGGAAAGTGGGTGGAAATGGGGTTGAATGCAAGGAGATGGGTGGATGGGAGCAAGGGATGCAAGGGAGCAGCTAGGGTGCGGCTAGGGTGTGCTCTCTCCCGAGCCCTAGAAGCAACTAGTGCTTATATAGGGGCTAGGGCTAAGTGGGGGCAAAATGGGAAAAATAGTGGAAAGTTATATAGGGTAGGTGATCACCACGGTCGTGGTGGGTGTGCCACGGCCGTGGTGAGGGTAAAGGGGACGACCGTGGAGTGGTGAACATGGTCGTGGGGTGAAGGAAGTGGTGAGATGGTGGTGGCCACAGCCGTGGCGGAGTGCCACGGTCGTGGTGGGTAGCATGCACCACGGCCATGTTGGTTAACACGGCCGTTTTGGAGGAGTTGGACCTGACCGTGGGGAGGGGCCACGGGCGTCTTGATCAACATCGTCCATGGTCTTGGCGGGCTGGCCACAGTCGTGGTTAGTGAGGCCAATTCCCTGTTGCAACCTGACTTCTTGCACTTTAATTCCCACGACCGTGGTAGGGTGCCACAGCCGTGTTGTCTTCAGTGGCCAAGGTCGTGGCTGGGAGGCCACGGTTGTGGGCGATCTGTGGATTTCCCTGTTGCAACCTGTTGGTCTTTGGCAAAAAAGCCACAACCGTGGCATTGTGGCCACGGCCGTGGTAAGGCTTGACTTCATGATTTTGCTTCTTATTTTGTCAATTTCGATGTCTTTGCTTGGAGATGATTCTTGGCCACTGGAGGTAGGTTGAGGGAGACTTTGGGGCCTTCTTTGGGTCCCTCCTTGAGTGGGGGAACCCTAGAACTCCCTCCCTCTCTCTCATCCATCTAAGCATGGTCCAAGTACCTGAAAAACAGTGCAAAGAACATCCATAAGCATATTTGCAATGATAACCAAATTAGGGGTAAACGCTTGTAGTCTAACATGTCTAGATGTGATTTGAGTGCAAACTGACACAATATGGAGCCCTAAAATGGGGCTACATCAGGTATACACCCAACATCTCTATTAGAGTTATAGCACGTAGCGTATACTCTTTTCAGGATATGGCCCGTAGCCAATGCCTGATATTATATTGCAGAGTCATGGCCCGTAGCCATACTCTTATTGGGGTATGATCTGTAACCAATCCCGTACATAGGACATAGCCCGTGGCCATTCCTATGGGGAATAAGGATATAATTGACCAATTACCCCCACATATTCAAAAATATGTGTTCCGGGTTTTTCCGTGGAGCACCCGTTTCACCATCACCTGTTCCTAAAGATGATGGATCTATGGTCAGGGCTTCTACATGAAAATATTTCACTTGATTAATTAAGTACATTTTCATATTCTTTTATCATCAGCCAGTTTCTCAAACAAGACTTATTACAACAATGTTATAAAGAGGCATGTACTACTTTCATCAGATACTTATCAGTCTTTCAAAGACCTTGGGAACTCAGTCCCTCATTTCAAAACTAGGAATTCTCATCCCTTCACATTCTCATCACCATAATCATATGGTTCTGGGTATTCAAACCCTTAACTCATCATTGAGTACCATTACCATTTATTAGGTAACTATCACCTTCAGGTCATCTGACCAAGGCATTCATGATACTGGTTACACATGCATCACACCTGGCTCACAAGGCCATGAGATATCTTGTCACCTCTTTCTAGGTAACAACTTACTCATATGACTCATAAAATTCCATGCACATTTGTTACTTTTATTAAGAAACAACAATATCAAGGCACAAAAGGCTAGTCAACATTTATTATATAAATGTCACCGCTCAAACTAGCTATATACATCATCTCATAATATTTGTATGGTTATTAGGCATGATAACAGTCATACAAGATATTCATCACATCATGTGACAAAATAGTAACATCATTATTCCTTTACTGGGAATTAGGGTTTACTATCAAATAGGGCTTTTCATTCCCTTTACCCAAATTAGGGTTAGGGTTTCCCATTTCTCATTAATTAGGATTTCATGATCACATTATCTGTCCAACCCTTTATTCATTATACCATACCTCTGGGGCATTCAAGGATATCATATTTGATTATTCCATAACATTACTTTCATCATATAGCATTAATGATCATCAACTCATGGTATGAGTTCATTTCTCATCCTCATCAAGGTATGACTATGTCATACTCATCATTTGGGCTTAACCCCATTCTCAAGGTACATTAATTAACACTCATCAAAGTGCAACAACTCATTACATTTCATTGTAATAGTTGCATAACACACTTCATATGTTTCTTACCCAATTACATTGGATTTGGAGTATATCAAGGTATATAAACCCTGGAGTGCTGAATGTGATAACTATCATATCTTGATGTATCACTTTCTCATCATTTCAAACTCTCTTGAGTTAACCAACTTATCTTGTATTAAGGTATTTCCCTCTTAATACATTCCATTACTAAACTCTCACCTTTAACATATAATACATAGGCCACACATTAGAATTGTCCAACTATCTTTAATGATATGAATTTGTCAAATGGTAAAGACATTGCTTACAATTAGGTTGCATATAATCAACTACATGAAATGTTTCACCTTTATAAGGTCATTCCTTCTATCTCATCATTAGGGTTTCCTATTACCCTTACTTAAAATTAGAATATGATTCATTATCATACTGCCCAGGATTAGGGCTTTATGCATTATGACTTCACATTAGAGTCTCATATACCTTCACCCTACATGGAGCCTCTCATCACAGCATAGCATTAGAACATCATGTGGTGTTAGTACTTAGTCAGGGTTTCTCATGGAATCACCCTCAACTAGGGTTTCTCATGGATTCACCCTCAATTAGGGTTTCACATGGAATCACCCTCGACTAGGGTTTTACATGTCATTATATGACATCACCCTAAGTTTGATTCTCATATCACATCACCACATCAATGTTCCATATACCTCATTCTAACTTTGGGTTTCTCATAACATAACCCTGGAATAGAATTTCACATAGAATCATCCTTAATTAATATTTCCACTATAGTAACCCACAATTTGGGTCTACAATTCATCTCCATTAGGATTTCATTCAATTATCCATAATTAGAGATTCACTATTCATCCCAATTAGGGTTTTACATCTCATTTCCCTAAATTGGAGTTTCACACATCACTACCCTGGATTAGGGTTACATCCTCACCCTGGGTTAGGGTTACATTTAGAATTGCCCTCAATTAGGGTTAGGACTCAATAGACCTGTCAATTAGGGTTTATGTTCATGATTAGGGTTTCATGATCTCTCTACTTAAGGATCATACCCTTAAACACCACATGAATCATATTCATGTATGAATTCATGTTAACATCCTCTCAACTTGATTAGGTCATATCAACCCTTCAATCAAGTACATACAACTATGATTAACATAGTATACCAAGTCATTGATCCTATAAGAAATTAGGGTTCATCCCTTAATTGGCATTAATCAGTTAGGTACTATTAGAGTTTCAACCTTTGTACCTTCATTGATTATCATTACTAATCATCATTGGATCAATGGATCATTCATCATATTTAATTCTCAAGAGCTTCAATCACATTGGACCTTCATTTCATAAGGTATCCAATTGAATTGACCAATTGAATCTTCAATTACAATAGGTGTCCAAGTGAATTAACCAATTGAATCCTCAATCAACCTTGACTAATTGAGCCCCAAACGGTCTTGGTCTTTCAAATTTCAAACGGTTTGAAACCGTTTGGTAAAGTTGCACACTCAAGATCGTTTGCTAAAGTAGTAGGTGAAGACCGTTTTCCCAAGTTTGATTTTTGAAACCACATGGGCACAAACGGTTTGGGATCGTTTGGTCTCAAACGGTCTTGAGACCGTTTGGTCCAAACCTCCTCAAAACCACATGGACTAAATATGATACTATTAGAGTATCAACCTTTGTACCTTCATTGATTATCATTACTAATCATAATTGGATCAATGGATCATTCATCATATTTAATTCTCAAGAGATTCAATTGTTGGGTTTTAAGGGAGACAGAGATGGCAGCGGAAACAAAAATTTTCTCTCCCCAAACCCAGAATAAGGAAACGCGTCAACGTCTATATAATAGGAAAGGATGGTTTGTGGAATCATACCTTGTCCCGAGGCTTGCTCGGAGACAATACCTCGCGCCTTGCGCGATATTCAAATTTGATCTTCGACGGTGTCTGTGCAGCTCCTGGTCGCACCGGGACTGACGACTCTTGATTGCACCGGACTGTCGGGTTGACAATTGTCCTCCTGAGTGGCAGTAACCTCCCGCCTCTGAAGTAGTCCACAAGGACCACCTCGAACTCCACACTCCTTGTCCCACAAGGAATTTGAAGGATTCACACCCTCCTATTGACGTACTAGTCTCCAACACACTCTCCTGCCTCCAGTTGCAACTATAGTTGTCTTTCCCTTGTTGCACCTCCCTTTCCGGGGAGCACTTGCTCAGGCTCTCTCAGTTACCAAAACCAGAGAACGACAACTTTGCAGAGCAACTGGTTGCACTGAGCTGTACTTTGAGAAGCCCCCAATACCCCTATATATAGGAGGGTCATGGGACAGGGTTCTCCATCCCGGGCAATGCGGGACTAAAAGTAGGAGTAGAAGGGTTCGAGATTTTCCACAAAAGAAACCAACTCGCAACCTAAACGGATCAGTTCACAAGTGAACCGGTCGGTTGGGGACCTGAACCGATCGGTTCATAAGTGAACCGGTCAGTTGGGACACCTCAACCGGTCGGTTCACAAGTGAACCGATCGGTTGGTGGTCCTGGTTGGTTCCCGATTGACTTTCCTTCTTTTGTTTCTAATTGGTATCGAATATCAATCCTATTTCCCAATCAAATTGGGCAATTGAAACAAAAGGAAAATTCTCACCAATCCTACTTTCCCAAGTTGCTCGGTTGCACCAGTTGAATCGATTGTTTCAACACTTGAAGAAATCGGTTCACCCTGGACTTGAGCCGATCGGTTCAACACTTGAGCCGACCGGTTCAGCAACCTCAGCCGATCGATTCATCACATGAACCGATCAGTTGGGAGTGCATGTTGTGCAGAATCAGTCAATTGCGATTTCAAACAATCCGATACTCTAATCAATCTGTCCAACACCTTGAACACTGTGATTTTGAGCTATTAATCAATTGAGTGTTTAATTGAACTACTAAACTCCTTTAGTAATCAATCTAAACATTGCTTGTGGAAAAAACTCCTCTTCCAAGTTAAATCCTATGTGTGTGACCCTACAGCTCCATTTCACGTTGGCAGTGAAAGTCCATAACACTTATGACTTCACAAGCAAAGAGCGGTGCCTAGTCACACATCAGTTCTACCCAAGTGAAAGTAGAAAGTTGGAGAACAACTTTCAATCCTACAATCCGTGAATGGTGTTACAGTGAATGTATATTCCTTTGTCACTGATATCCCGAATGAACTCGAGGCACGGAACAATCATCCTGTCAATGTTCATTCACTTTCTTGATCTCAGAGCAGATTGAACGAGATATGTATGACATCAATATCACATACTGATTCACACATGCATGCGCATGCCTATCTCAATCCTACTCATCAAGTGGCCCTGGATATCAAACTCCCTCAGGAGGGACAAATCCCATATCTATCACTCACCCCTCAAAAGCCCCATGTGTCAAAGCCACCCAATCATCACCTTTATAACAACCCATGTTTCAGGACTGCGTTTGATGATGTCAAAGTGTGTCCAACGACATGTGTTGAGTGTAGTGATTTCAGGTCAAAGAATCACACTCACCACCATCACTATGAGTATTGACTGTGACTACCATATCATGGTTCCATGTGTCAAACTCACGGTGCGTCTATCTGGTACACTTGTTCTCTAACAAGTACATATGTGTTTGGTTTGATATATCTATATCATGACTAATGAGATTCTGTCATCAACCAACAACACAATCTAGTCTTGTGTGTCATTGTTGTCTATCTACCTTCCACAATGACATCCGATTAGGGACATAACAAGAATGTACAAACTCTTATCATTCGTATGATCTCATCGTTCAGGTCCTTAACCTGAAGGCATACGTCATTGAGTATTGTCATTCTCTAGACATTCAATTTGTTCTATCACTATCTCATATGACTGAACCAGAAAGAATTGGAAGCTTGCCTTTGATGTTTATCAAATCAATCTTAATGTATCCCACCAATCATCCCATGATTGGCTCTCAGGGCATACATACCAATAGACTCCCACTTGCACTGCGAGCCAATCACCCATGAATCATATTCATAGTGATCTTCAAACATGTCCCACATGTTACTGTGCTCTAGTGCCAACATAGTGATTAATGGAAACACCTTGCCAAAGTCAGTTTAAATTGCATGCCTCTCATCTCTTCGTTGTATGTCACACGTATGAGATGGAGTTGCCGTAATATGCGATCTAGTATTCCTTTGCTAACCTTTAGCCACATTGCATGATAAAGGATTCCATACTTGTCATCAATGAGCGGAATATAAGTTCATCTCATGAAATTCCAGATCCATATAGTATCAACTATTTTTCTCTAACACATAGATACTCGGCATTTCCTTTTAAATGGTTTTATTGGAACATTTCCAATTATCAACAAACTTTCACTTTTATATATCCTATATATAATTTGTGATTAATTTTCTGTCCTTTTGGAAGTTTGCATCAATGTAACTCTTTACATTGAAATCTTCCTTATCTCCATAGAACTAGTACTTCCCAAGTACTTATCAAGTTCTCATGGTATTCCAGTAACCCTTACTGGAAATAGACAGACATCCACTCGTCATGTCCCACATACGAGTTATCAGGATGAGCACATCATATTTTCATGTCATACATACTACATGATGAATGCATTTTGTTCTTTCCATGTCGATACATGCAAGATAATGGGATGATTACATACATGATAGATCTGTATCTATTCTTAATGTTCCCATTCTTCATAAGAAATGGACACTTGGCTTTGGGATACTGACTCCATGTAACATGGACAAGTTTTCTCCCACTGAATCTGTGCATACTGAACACTTCAAATTGTCAATGTATGCTTTCTCTTTTTCAGGTCAAGAGGTTTTCGAGAACTATCTCTATAGATCTCTATTCCTATCACATAGGAAACATCTCTATCTTCCTTAAAGATAATTTCCACTTTTGGATTTCCATTCTAGAACATTTCCATTTCACATCAACATGTGGAATGTGAATACGCTCCCACTAAATCATAGATCCCTTCTTTATCTTTGACATATCAGTCAAACCCTTTGACTATATCATCAAAGTAAAGATCCAATTCTGAGTTGCTTGTACTCAATCAATCACATTGATTAGTCCATTGTAACTTATAGACTTCATTTTCATTAGTGGATTCATAAACCTTATAGGTTGTGTCATGTACACATCCTTGTTTTATTCCTCATGGGAATGCACTTTTAGTATCCATATGCCAAATATCTTAGTCATTAAGTTGCAATCAACAAGCATCATCCTTCTCAAAATGTTATCCATGTGTCTTAACATTTAAGACTCAATTGCACTTATGGATTTCATCCAATGGGTGCTACCATCAAGGTCATACCTTATGGTTTACATGGATGTCATTTAGGATGTAATGGTCATAAACCATAACTCAAAATCCAGTTCCTCACATTCATCTAGATAGTTGACTCATCACATGAACAACTCATCACATAGACAATTGAGGTGTATCTGTTAAGGATATAAGAACTCACAACCCTTGTGATTCTTAATTTCTTTTATTAGTGTGGGGTATTCTTAAGAAGAATCCAGTTATTTGATAATCATCCTCTAACTCCTTAGAGTATGATTCCTTCTTGATTTAGACATCACCATGCCTTAATCATGAGTTCACTATGATACACTATCATAATCACTCATAAGGATCTCAAACATTTGGTCCAAGTATTTCATTCATTGATCTCATCAAGAATTAACACTTTACCAAATTTTTCACTTCATCTATGATAATCTTGAACACTTCAAGATATTCATATTGGTATTTCTCTAAACACCATTTGAAGTATTAGCATTTGTTCCAATAGGTATGTAAATGCATCACATGTATCATACCTAATTGGATAATCATTCTCCCACTACCATTAGTGAAGATTGATTAATCATGTACAAGAGATTCATGTCTCTTACTGGTTCTCTAACCAAAAGATTCTAGATTTATCCATCACATGGAAACTAGAAATGAAATTCTCATAATTGATGTTAATTTCATTGTTTGAGTTATCTATAACTTTTAGGTATCATTTTATCTTATGCATATAAAATACCACAAGATAAACAAGGCATTGCCACAAAGATCATATCTTTATAAATTGAAACATCTCTTTATTAATTGCCATCATTGTCATACAATATGAAAAAATAAAGTGTTTCTATCTATTGGCAAATATGAAATAGCAGTTCTCAACTCTATTTCGTGCCCTTTAGGCTGAAATAAATTGAAAAATACTCCTATCTATGGCAGAAACACTTGATCCAATGATGGGTACTTCTTTTTTGGTCCTTTCACAAAGGCCATCACTTCTTTGCGGATCTTGCATATCATATATGATAGATCCATATCTTGGTATCATATACCTCAGATAAAGAAGCAGTTCATTTCATGATACCTTAGGTGGAGATCTCCATCCCCTCCTTCATCTTCTTTTGTTCTTCCAGATATAGAGGGCAATCCCTCATACACCCTTTCCCCATGTGCCTTGAGGCTGAAGACGGCTTGGATTGCTAGCTAGCATCAAAACACTTCTTTGCTTTGCCCTTGCCCTTGCCTTTAAGACTTACCTTTTCTTTGATCACATCAAAGATTATGATTTGTCTTTCTTCATCTTTGCCTCTACTATCCTCAACATGTCCAACAACTCTGTCAACGCTTGTCAAAGTTGTTCATGTTGTAGTTTATCATGAACTGTATGATTCTCACAACATTTGTAGTATCATACCAATAGCCAACTATTGGCTCTGAGGGAATCCTTCTTAGTCAGGTTTTCACATACCCAATCATATTGAGTGTGTGAATACCTTACTGTATCTCCTTCTGTCATGACATACAAGGGCAGTGTCTTGGAGACATCATATGTCTCATGTTGTCTCTGCAACTCATAGTTCAGAGAATACAACATCAAGCATTCCTCATCAATGTCATCCTCGATATGCTTCCATAAGCATACTTTTAGCCATTGATGTGGTGGGATTGAGTTCATCTGGTCTTGGTATAACTAGGACTTAGAGCTTTCTCTCTTTTGAGAACACTTCTCATCATCCTAACCAGTCGTGGAATTATTCCCATTTAATTTGTTGGTCTCAAAGACCGATCGCAAAGAAAAGTGATTGTTGTTTGTTGCCATTTGAACTACAAAAGGAAAATATGCAATTTTTAGTCCAAAACTCTTTTGACTTGTTTGATTGATTTGAAAAGTTGACGATAAAATTAGGCCTTTAATTAATTATCGCTCCCATATTTTACTTAAAATTGATAGCCCTCACCATCAATTCAGAAGATTGCAGCGTACAACCTTCTAGTGGGCAAGATCCTGAAATCCTCTAAGTCATGGACCAACTTGGGCTGTCACCCACAACATAGATCTCTCAGGTAGGCAACTCTTGTCAATTGCATCATATGCAACTCTTGATAAGATGTCATATGCAACTCCTTGCCATGATCATCTCCATGCCTAAAGGTGCTAGATCCTATCTAGGTCACCTTGTTAAGTCCGACCCAAAGCAAAAACGATGAATATGCACCCTGCTTGGGCAGACCCACACATTCATCCTTCACGCTTCCACGAGATAGACGGTGCACCACGCTTGGGCGTGCCCACACTTGGTCGATCAAGTTTTTCACATGTGTCGCATTTGGAAGGCATCTAAAACTTAATATTTAATGAGGGATTTGGTTTTTATATACATATACATATCCAATCACCACAATACATAGTATGTATCATATACATGCTATATCCCACAGAAAACATGCAAAGCGATAAAAGCGATGATTATGGCCATCCGAATGTGATTCCTCGAGCTAAGAGGAATCACGATCATCTAGGTCTACATCACATGCAACCTGTACAAGATGAACTATGTGCTTTGCCTTTGGAGTAGATCAATTCATCACATGAACGACTTGCTCAGTCCGGCCCGGTCGTCTGGGTGCCACCAGTCGATCGGTTGGCTCCTCCAATCGATCGGTTTGCCTGGTCATCCTGCATCTCGTCATGTCCGCCACTCGCTCGTCTCGCTCCTCGAATCGGTCATCAACTGGTCAGTTCACTCCTTGAACTGATCGTCTGGAACGTCAACCGATCGGTTCACGCCTTGAACCGATCGTCTCAGTTGTCGTCAGATGTCCGCCGGTCTTCGACATAACAGAAAATAAAAGCTATCCTAATTTTACATTGCTTAAAAGGGAAACCCCAAGTTACATTCATGGGGATCAAAGGTAGGAAAGAATCTCGAATTATTTTGAGTTACATCAGGAATAGGAGAGGGAAGATCGGTGTGCAGATCGAGATGCAAGCAACCACATACAACCATACACAGATAGGGTTTATTGGCCATAACCACGCATTCATCCACCACAAAACTCGTTTAAGGGCGACGCGTATCGAGTGCATTAATAATACATATCATATATGTCATTGGGATTTGTGGATTTAGGATTCGACATGCATAAAGCCAATATTATTCACATCGTATGCAATAAATAAAGGCGAAAAACCAAAAATCGATCATATCGATGTTCCTAAAATATAGAGCAGTTGACGTGGCTCTGATACCACTGTTGGGTTTTAAGGGAAACAGAGATGGCAGCGGAAACAAAAATTTTCTCTCCTGAAACCCGGAACAAGGAAACGCGTCAACGTCTATATAATAGGAAAGGATGGTTTGTGGAATCATACCTTGTCCTGAGGCTTTCTCAGCGACAATACCTCGCGCCTTGTGCGGTCTTCAAATCCGATCTTCGACGGTGTCTGTGCAGCTCCTGGTCGCAATGGGACTGATGACTCCTGATCGCACCGGACTGTCAGGTTGACAATTGTCCTCCTGAGTGGCAGTAACCTCCTACCTCTGAAGTAGTCCACACGGACCACCTCGAACTCCACACTCCTTGTCCCACAAGGAAGTGGAAGGAGTCGCACCCTCCTGTTGACGTACTAGTCGCCAACACACTCTCCTGCCTCCAGTTGTAACTACAGTTGCCTTTCCCTTGTTGCGCCTCCCTTTCGGGTAGCACTTGCTCGAGCTCTCTCGGTTACCAAAACCAAAGAATGACAACTTTGCAGAGCAACTGGTTGCACTGAGTTGTACTTTGAGAAGCCCCCAATATCCCTATATATATAGGAGGGTCATGGGACAGGGTTCTCCATCCCGGGCAATGTGAGACTAAAAGCAGGAGTAGAAGGGTTCAAGATTTTCCACAAAAGCAACCAACTCGCAACCTGAACCGGTCGGTTGGGGACCTGAACCGGTCGGTTGGGACACCTCAATCGGTCGGTTCACAAGTGAACTGGTCAGTTGGTGGTCCTGGTCGGTTCCCAATTGACATTCCTTCTTTTATTTCTAATTAGATTCAAATACCAATCCTATTTCCCAATCAAATTGGGCAATTGAAACGAAAGGAAAATTCTCACCAATCCTACTTTCCCAAGTTGCTCGGTTGCACCAGTTGAATCGATCGTTTCAACACTTGAAGCAATCGGTTCACCCTGTACTTGAGCCGATCGGTTCAACACTTGAGCCGACCGGTTTAGCAACCTCAACCAAACGGTTCATCACATGAACCGATCAGTTGGGAGTGCATGTTGTGCAGAATCAGTCACTTGCAATTTCAATCAATCTGATACTCTAATCAATCTGTCCAACACCTAGAACACTATGCTTTTTAGCTATTAATCAATTGAGTGTTTAATTGAACTACTAAACTCCTTTAGTAATAAATCTAAACATTGCTTGTGAACAAAACTCCTCTTCCAGGTTAAATCCTATGTGTGTGGCCCTGCAGGTCCATTTCACATTGGCAGTGAAAGTCCATAACACTTATGACTTCACAAGCAAAGAGCGGTGCCTAGTCACACATCAGTGCTACCCAAGTGAAAGTAGAAAGTTGGAGAACAACTTTCAATCATACAATCCATGAATGGTGTTATAGTGAATGTATAATTCCTTTGTCACTGATATCCCGAATGAACTCGAGGCATGGAACAGTCATCCTGTCAATGTTCATTCACTTTCTTGATCTCAGAGCAGATTGAACGAGATATGTATGACATCAATATCACATACTAATTCACACGTGTGTGCGCACGCCTATCTCAATCCTACTCATCAAGTGGCCTTGGATATCAAACTCCCTAAGGAGGGACAAATCCCATATCTATCACTCACCCCTCAAAAGCCCCATGTGTCAAAGCCACCCAATCATCACCTTTATAACAACCCATGTTTCAGGACTGCGTTTGATGATGTCAAAGTGTGCCCAACGACATGTGTTGAGTGTAGTGATTTCAGGTCAAAGAATCACACTCACCGCCATCACTGTGAGTACTGACTGTGACTACCATCTCATGGTTCCATGTGTCAAACTCACGGTGGGTCTTTCTGGTACACTTGTTCTCTAACAAGTACCTATGTGTTTGGTTTGATATCTCTATATCATGACTAATGATATTCTATCATCAACCAACAACACAATATAGTCTTGTGTGTCATTGCTGTCTATCTACCTTCCACAATGACATCCGACTAGGGACATAACAATAATGTACAAACTCTTAGCATTCGTATGATCTCATCGTTCAGGTCCTTAACCTGAAGGCATACGTCATTGAGTACTGTCATTCTCTAGACATTCAATCTTTTCTATCACTATCTCATATGACTGAACCAGAAAGAATTGGAAGCTTGCCTTTGATGTTTATCAAATCAATCTTAATGTATCCCACCAATCATCCCATGATTGGCTCTCAGGGCATACATACCAACATCAATCACATTGGACCTTCATTTCAAAAGGTATCCAATTGAATTGACCAATTGAATCTTCAATTACAATAGGTGTCCAAGTGGATTAACCAATTGAATCCTCAATCAACCTTGACCAAGTTTGACTTTTGAAATCGCATGGGCACAAACGGTTTGGGATCGTTTGGTCCCAAACGGTCTTGAGACCATTTGGTCCAAACCTCCTCAAAACCGCATGGACCAAATATTGTCTCAACCAATTGAATTGGATTAGGATTTCCAATGTTGATTCCTTCAATCATTGAATTCATGGGACCAATCATCAATTGGACCTATCCTCATTCTTCAATTGAGTTTAATAGGTCAACCTTCAACTGATTTGACCCTCAATTGACCCTCAATTGATTATCAATTAGGGCTTGAATCAATTGAATTAGGGTTTGAAATCGATAATTCTTCAACACTATTCAATGCATGATTAGTTACTTTGAAACCATTGAACCATAATCCAAATTGAACATGACCTGACCCTAAACGGTCTTGATGTCGTTTGGATGACCACCAAATGGTCTTCAGACCGTTTTCCCAGGACATCATCAAAATCCAAGTCAACCAATTAGGGTTTGGATCATTGGATTGATCACCAAATCAGCAATTGATTACACTCCAACTTAGTATATTTGGATCTTCAATTGCTTAACCATACCCAACCCTAGACCTCCAAACGGTCTTGGGTGACCTCCAAATGGTCTTGAGACCGTTTGGCTCATCCAACCCTTGGATTCTAGTGAAAAATCATTAGGTTTTGAGCTATTGAGTTGATCATCAAATCAGCACTTAATTGCAAAGTGATTTGGTACCTTTAGACCTTCAATTGGAACGGTCTTGGGTGATCCCCAAATGGTCTTGAGACCGTTTGGGTGATCCCCAAATGTTTTTGAAACCGTTTGGGCCAATCAACCCAAAGTATCAACTCATTCAATTGCAAAATCAGCACTTAGCCGATTAGGGTTTATACCATATGTTTGAATCTTCAAATACTTAACCATACTCAACCATGGACCTCCAAACGGTCTTGGTTGACCTCCAAACGGTCTTGAGACCGTTTGGGTGATTCCCAAACGGTTTTGAAACCATTTGGGCTAATTAACCCAAAAGGTCAAACCAATCAAGTTGAAAATCAGCACTTAATCCAATTAGGGATTGCCTAATTGATTAGACTTAAACTCATGGTTCCTTTGAAATAAATCCATCAAATTTGGTGGGTTATCAACCAACAAAATTAGGAACAGGATTCTAAATGGTCACCCCTTGGTCAACTCTTTCAAACGATTTTGAAACCGTTTGCTCTCAAACGGTCTCAAACTGTTTGCTCTCAAACGGTTTGGTGAAACTGAATGGGCAAACATGTTGAAACCGTTTGGAACAAGATTTCTTTGGGAAAAGTGTCCAAGATGATGTCATCATCATCTACCTTCGTCCCTGAAACTCCTAATGCATCTGATTTCATGGATTTACCAATTACAACAAGCAATTAACCAAATAGATGAAGAAATCAACGAAATTGCAAGATTGATAGTTGAATAACAATGTAGAAGGGTTCCAGTTATAAAACCCGCCTCCAATTGAGCTCCAAAGCTCCATGTTCACGGAAACAATGGTGTATGCAACTCCCTTCACCATTCCAAGGATCATCCTCAAGGTTTGAGTGAAAAGGAATGGTTAGAATTGAAGAGGAGATCGAAATAGGAAGAAATCATGCATTGATTTGTGATTTCCACCATGAAATCATCCTGAACCAAGGTCAAGAAGCTTACCAACAGGTTGGGGGTCGTCCTCCTGACCCTCCCAAGCTTCCTTGGTCGTTCCCCAAGCAAGGAGAAGAAGTGGGGTCGAAAAAGCCTTTCATTTGGCTTGTAAAAGGTTCTTTTATAAAAAAATAGATGAGAGAGAATATACTTTGCAAAAAATCCAATTAATCCCAAAAATGTGGCCGCCTCTTCCCCCTCATCTTCCTTAGGGACGAGGCTACCTTGTTTGCCTCTTATCCCTCCCAATTATCCATGATTTAAAGAAAAGCAAATCAAGCACCTTAAATCATATTATATTAATATCCATATGTGAGTGGATATTTCTTTTTCTTATAAAATTATGTGTGAGTTATCCACTCCCTTGGATATTTTTGTGGTCCTTGAAAAGCTCAAGGAAGTCACACACACATACGAATCGAACCATTTTGATTTTGGTTGAAGGCCCTTTAATTAATACATTTATTTTTGCCCTAAATCAAATTAGGGTTTCAATTAGGATTAAATCTTGATTATTTTAATATCAAGAATCTCTCTCCTCCAACTTAATTCAAATGAGGCACCCCTCTCATTTTATTTTCTCTACTTGATGCCAAGAAACATTAGGGACCTTATTGACATGGTAATTTACATATTGCACCCTGGGTTTTGGGTAAATTGCACATTACACCAAAACTAGGTTTTCATGCACATACATTGCTTTATCAGCTCTTTCTTGGTATTCAGGCTTCCATAAGCAATACCTCAGCATCATATTTACTCTCATGATGCATTAACACATGAGTAACATATTATCATGCACAATTTGCACTTAAACCCCTCAACTTGGGTAATTTGCACTTTAGTCCAAAACAGGCAAAACATTGATTTCAACAATGTTCAAAAAGGACTAGAATTGCAACATAAGTTCCTCTTGAGCCCTAATTACTTTCACAATATGAGATTAAGCATTTAATCACCTTTCTTAATCAAAACACCTAGGGTTAGAGTATAACCCAGGTCATGGATGTTACAAATCATAAACCCCTAATAAGGATTTGTCCTCAAAATCTAGATAAAGGAAGACAGATGTATTTCATTCATCATACTATCTAGTCTTCACATATCATCTCCTTATTATGGAGACACCATCAAACTTTGATCAGCACAAGGTGTTTCTATACAAGATTCTCATAGAATCAACACACAAGGCACATGCTCCATTGTTCCTCATCATTGACTATAAAGACAACTTTGTGTCAAATAACACTTTTCTTGTTCATAGAAACATCATGCATTCTTTATTAATATCATGTTTATGCAGAGCATAAACCCCTAACATATGATGTTCATATTGTTTTATATATTCAGACTAATTTCACAGTTGACCACACCAGGTAGCCAACCTAACCCACCTGATAACTCTCAGATACCAGAATCTTTCACCTTGGAATCTATCACATGTGTTGGAAACACATCATATATATCTCTTCCTTTCATCTTGGAACATTAATTGTTTCATATGTCCTTATCTTAGGACCAAAGTCCAAGATAATTGATACTTTTCTAAGTATCCATCACATGAACATATTTATCTTATGCACATCAAGTGTCCTAAGACCCACTTGATTGCCATGTCCCTGAAAGGAAAGAAAACAAGGATTCATATTCCTCTTATTAATTCATGTATTTTTAGCTATTCATGGACCATTTACTCTTTATCTCATCCTAGGTTCCTTGCCTTTAGCATTGGAATTTGTAAGGAAGATTACATGTCATTATCCCTTTCTTTATTATTATCTAGCATGTTTATGATCATCTCATGATCTCATCACATTTCCCATTTCCTTATTATGGGAAAGATCTTTATTATGTTGGCAACATTATTGAACAGGGTTCATCTCCCTCATTCTTATTCTTATCTTATGAGGAGTACATTTTTAGTTCCTCATACAACATGCTCATTTGAGATTATCTCAGGCTTCTCTTTCTTATACATAGGATATGACACATTTATTCATTCCATATTCTTGATTCATGATACTCATTAGATTGTCTCAGAATGACTACTTGATCATAGCAATCAAAAAGACAACAATCCAAGAGTTTCCATACCCACTTTATCATCAATAGTTGTATACCTGGCCAGGGTATATAAATACTGAGATTAAGTGGTATGCACTTTGTATATTATCATATTCCTTCTTTTCATATTATCACAAGCATGAGGCTTAACATCCCTGGATTTTGTCGAGGCACCTCTTATATACCTCATCTTTTCTTATAGAGGTAAGGACAAAATAAAACATTTGTAATGTTTTACTATGCAAAACATAAGTCCTCACAGGTCTAAGCAAGGAAAGTTCAATCATTTCCTTTCTCAGTTAATCCAGGAATTTATAAATTAACATATTTGTATGACATTATCTTGTCTAACTTGTCATAATTCATGAATTATTCACTGCCTTAGGCTAACTCTGCCTCAAAGGTTGATTCAACAGGCTATGGTTGAGCACAGACTCAATTTAAGTCTAGAAATTCATCATTTCCTTTTGCTTCAACCTACTGATGCTAATTACAAATCATGTTGATATCTATAACATCATCATTGAGACTGGTAATCTAGGTTACACTGCCAAAACTTGATCCACTATATACATTATTGTTTCCCTAAGTTCTCCAACAGTAATACTTAAAGAAGGATTTTCTTATTATAGTTGGATCAGGTAAGGGATTCTCAGGCAATTGTCTCTCTCTTGCCTGTTCCCATGCACCTCTTCTTGGTGCAACATTAGTGCTTTCAGCAACAACCTCCTCATGTGACCCAGTCATCTTTAAGTTCTTCTTCTCTTATATGAGCAGAAGACACTTATCTGATGCACTGGATGACACCAAAACAGACTCTACTATCTTAGTCCTTTGTCTCTGTAGACTCAGTGAACCTAAAGCTCTAATACCACTAAATTGTGGCATCCAACTCACAATAACAAGATTAACTTAAGCGGAAGCGAATTATTTGCAGCGGATTACTGAAAATCACTAAAAATTAAAACTTTTTGCAAAGTGATCCATACATAGGAAATCTTTCCCATCAAGAACCATTGTATAACATTTACATTCCGGTTCAAACGTACATAACCTGTACCATCTCTTTTCAGAGACTACATCATCAACTGTCTTATAAACATTAAATATAGACAGTATACGAATCTCGAGGCATCAAGCCAAAACCTCAGATTGATTCATAAAACACTAACTAAAAACTCTGAGGACCTGAGAGTACAGAGACGACACATAGGACTTTCTAAATACATAACTTGACAGGCAGTATCTCCACCTGATATATTACTGTTGTCCTTGCTGTCACTGTTGCTGTCTATTCCCCACAATGGAATTCTGCTTCATTGTCCGCGTCCACCTAAAAAGTTGGATCCCACAGGGGTGAGACAATTGTAAATTGCCCCAGCGGGAGATATAACTCTCTGCCAAAACATTGTTATAGCAGTTTATTAAAATAAATTGAGCAGAAAGATTCATATATATAATCAACAGCAGGTAAGTCATTGTATGAACAAAGTGAAGTAATTCTCCTTTTCCAAGGATAACATTGTATCTACTCATGGTAGACTCATAGTTCATTCATCTACTTGTAATGAATACAAACAGATATGAATAACATCAATGAACTACAGATATATAACAGAAAGGTAACATCAGCCAATGAATTTCCATATTCAATCCTTAAGCAAACATGCTATACGGCTGATTTCATTTTATAAACATACTTATGCCCTGAGGAGATGAGGTATACCGCTCATACTCCAACCGACCACTGTGAAGTCAGAATCGGTACCATATATAGGTCAATCGAAGAGCCAGAATCCAAGACCTCAACTTTCTCAGTCAGTACGAGATAACATGCAGGACATCTTGTGTCTCTGCTAGATAGCTTTCCAGGGTATACTGGCAACATCGCTATTAGAGTTATAGCACGTAGCATATACTATTTTCATGGCATGGCCCGTAGCCAATGCCTGATATTATATTGTGGAGTCATGGCCCGTAGAAATACTCTTATTGGGGTATGGTCTGTAACCAATCACGTACATAGGACATAGCCCGTGGCCATTCCTATGGGGCATAAGGATATAATTGCCCAATTACCCCCACATATTCAAAAATATGTGTTCCGGGTTTTGCCGCGGAGCACCCGTTTCACCATCACCTGTTCCTGATGATGATGGATCTATGGTCAGGGCTTCTACATGAAAAGATTTCACTTGATTAATTAAGTACATTTTCATATTCTTTTAGCATCAGCCAGTTTCTCAAACAAGACTTATAACAACAATGCTATGAAGAGACATGTACTACTTTTCATCAGATACTTATCAGTCTTTCAAAGACCTTGGGAACTCAGTCCCTCATTTCAAAACTGGAACTCTCATCCCTCCACATTCTCATCACCATAATCATATGGTTCTAGGTATTCAAACCCTTAACTCATCATTGAGTACCATTACCATTTATTAGGTAACTATCACCTTCAGGTCATCTGACCAAGGCATTCATGATACTTGTTACACATGCATCACACCTGGATCACAAGGCCATGAGATATCTTGTCACCTCTTTCTAGGTAACAACTTACTCATATGACTCATAAAAGTCCATGAACATTTGTTACTTTTATTAAGCAACAACAATATCAAAGCACAAAAGGCTAGTCAACATTTATTATATAAATGTCACTGCTCAAACTAGCTATATACATCATCTAATAATATTTGTATGGTTATTAGGCATGATAACAGTCATACAAGATATTCATCAGATCATGTGACACAATAGTAACATCATTATTCCTTTACTGGGAATTAGGGTTTACTATCAAATAGGGCTTTTCATTCCCTTTACCCAAATTATCGTTAGGGTTCCCCATTTCTCATTAATTAGGATTTCGATCACATTATCTATCCAACCCTTAATTCATTATTCCATACCTCTGGGGCATTCAAGGATATCATATTTGATTATTCCAGAACATTACTTTCATCATATAGCATTAATGATCATCAACTCATGGTATGAGTTCATTTCTCATCCTCATCAAGGTATGACTATGTCATACTCATCATTTGGGCTTAACCCCATTCTCAAGGTACATTAATTAACACTCATCAAAGTGCAACAACTCATTACATTTCATTGTAATAGTTGTATAACACACTTCATATGTTTCTTACCCAATTACATTGGATATGGCGTATATCAAGGTATATAAACCTTGGAGTCTTGAATGTGATAACTATCATATCTTGATGTATCACTTTCTCATCATTTCAAACTCTCTTGAGTTAACCAGCTTATCTTGTATTAAGGTATTTCCCTCTTAATACATTCCATTACTAAACTCTCACCTTTAGCATATAATACATAGGCCACACATTAGAATTGTCCAACTATCTTTAATGGTATGGACTTGTCAAATGGTAAAGACAATGCTTACAATTAGGTTGCATATAATCAACTAAATGAAATGTTTCACCTATATAAGGTCATTCCTTCTATCTCATCATTAGGGTTTCCTTATACCCTTACTTAAAATTAGAATATGATTCAGTGTCATACTGCCCAGGATTAGGGCTTTATGCATTATGAATTCACATTAGAGTATCATATACCTTCACCCTACATGGGGCCTCTCATCACAACATAGCATTAGAACATCCTGTGGTGTTAGTACTTAGTCAGGGTTTCTCATGGAATCACCCTTAACTAGGGTTTCTCATGGATTCATCCTCAATTAGGGTTTCACATGGAATCACCCTCAACTAGGGTTTTACATGTCATTACATGACATCACCCTAAGTTTGATTCTCATATCACATCACCACATCAATGTTCCATATACCTCATTCTAACTTAGGGTTTCTCATAAGATAACCCTAGAATAGGATTTCACATGGAATCATCCTTAATTAAGATTTCCGCTATAGTCACCCACAATTTGGGTCTACAATTCATCTCCATTAGGATTTCATTCAATTATCCATAATTAGAGATTCATTATTCATCCCAATTAGGGTTTTACATCTCATTTCCCTAAAATGGAGTTTCACACATCACTACCCTGGATTAGGGTTACATCCTCACCCTGGGTTAGGGTTACATTTAGAATTGCCCTCAATTAGGGTTAGGACTCAATAGACCTGTCAATTAGGGTTTATGTTCATGATTAGGGTTTCATGATCTCTCTACTTAAGGATCATACCCTTAAACACCACATGAATCATATTCATGTATGAATTCATGTTAACATCCTCTCAACTTGATTAGGTCATATCAACCCTTCAATCAAGTACATACAACTATGATTAACATAGTGTACCAAGTCATTGATCTTATAAGCAATTAGGGTTCATCCCTTAATTGGCATTAATCAGTTAGGTACTATTAGAGTTTCAACCTTTGTACCTACATTGAATATCATTACTGATCATCATTGGATCAATGGATCATTCATCATCCTTAATTCTCAAGTTTAATAGGTCAACCTTCAACTGATTTGACCCTCAATTGACCCTCAATTGATTATCAATTAGGGCTTGAATCAATTGAATTAGGGTTTGAAATCGATAATTCTTCAACACTATTCAATGCATGATTAGTTACTTTGAAACCATTGAACCATCATCCAAATTGAACATCACCTGACCCCAAATGGTCTTGAGGTCGTTTGGATGACCACCAAACGGTCTTGATACCGTTTTCCCATGACATCATCAAAATCCAAGTCAACCAATTAGGGTTTGGATCATTCGATTGATCACTAAATCAGGAATTGATTACACTCCAACTTAGTATCTTTGGATCTTCAATTACTTAACCATACCCAACCATAGACCTCCAAACGGTCTCGAGACCGTTTGGATGAGCTCGAATCGGTCTTGAGACCGTTTAGCTCATCAAACCCTTGGATTCTAGTGAAAAATCATTAGGGTTTGAGCTATTGAGTTGATCATCAAATCAGCACTTAATTGCAAAGTGATTTGGTACCTTTAGACCTTCAATTGGTCAACCATGTTTAACCGTAGACCTCCAAACGGTCTTGGGTGATCCCCAAATGGTTTTGAAACCGTTTGGGCCAATCAACCCAAAGTATCAACTCATTCAATTGCAAAATCAGCACTTAGCCGATTGGGGTTTATACCATATGTTTGAATCTTCAAAAAACTTAACCATACTCAACCCTGGACCTCCAAACGGTCTTGAGACCATTTGGGTGATTCCCAAACGGTTTTGAAACCATTTGGGCTAATTAACCCAAAAAGTCAAATCAATCAAGTTGAAAATCAGCACTTAATCCAATTAGGGATTGCCTAATTGATTAGCCTTCAACTCATGATTCCTTTGGAATTAATCCATCAAACTTGGTGGGTTATCAACCAACAAAATTTGGAATAGGATTCTCAAACGATCAACCCTTGGTCAACTCTTTCAAATGGTTTTGAAACCGTTTTCTCTCAAACGGTCTCAAACTGTTTTCTCTCAAACGGTTTGGTGAAACCGAATGGGCAAACATGTTGAAACCGTTTGGAACAAGATTTCTTTGGGAAAAAGTGTCCAAGATGATGTCATCATAATCTACCTTCGTCCCTGCAACTCCTAATGCATCTGATTTCATGGATTTACCAATTACAACAAGCAATTAACCAAAAAGATGAAGAAATCAACGAAATTGCAAGATTGATAGTTGAATAACAATGTAGAAGGGTTCAAGTTATAAAACCCGCCTCCAATTGAGATCCAAAGCTCCATGTTCACGGAAACAATGGTGGATGCAACTCCCTTCACCATTCCAAGGCTCGTCCTCAAGGTTTGAGTGAAAAGGAATGGTTAGAATTGAAGAGGAGATCGAAATAGGAAGAAATCATGCATTGATTTGTGATTTCCACCCTGAAATCGTGATGAACCAAGGTCAAGAATCTTACGAACAGGTTAGGGGTCGTCCTTCTGACCCTCCCAAGCTCCCTTGGTCGTTCCCCAAGCAAGGAGAAGAAGTGGGGTCAAAAAAATCTTTCATTTGGCTTGTAAAAGGTTCTTTTATAAAAAATCGATGAGAGAGAATATACTTTGCAAAAAATCCAATTAACCCAAAAATGTGGCCTCCTCTTCCCCCTCATCTTCCTTAGGGACGAGGCTAACGTTTTTTCCTCTTATCCCTCTCAATTATCCATGATTTAAAGAAAAGCAAATCAAGCACCTTAAATCATTTTATATTAATATCCATATGTGAGTGGGTATTTCTTGTTCTTATAAAATTGTGTGTGAGTTATCCACTCCCTTGGATATTTTCATGGTTCTTTCATAGCTCAAGGACGTCACACACACATCTGAATCCAACCATTTTAATTTTGGTTGAAGGCCCTTTGATTAATACATTTATTTTTGCCCTAAATCAAATTAGGGTTTCAATTAGGATTAAATATTGATTATGTTAATATCAAGATTCTCTCTCCTCCAACTTAATTCAAATGAGGCGCACCTCTCATTTTCTTTTCTCTACTTGATGTCAAGAAAAATTAGGTACCTTATTGAAGTGGTAATTTACATATTGCACCCTGGGTTTTGGGTAAATTGCACATTACACCAAAACTAGGTTTTCATGCACATACATTGATTTATCATCTCTTTCTTGGTATTCAGGCTTCCACAGCATCATCTTTGCTCTCATGATGCATCAACACATGAGGAATATATTATCATGCACAATTTTCACTTAAACCCCTCAACTTGGGTAATTTACACTTTAGTCCAAAATAGGCAAAACATTGATTTCAACAATGTTCAAAAAGGACTAGAATTGCAACATAAGTTCCTCTTGAACCCTAATTACTTTTCACAAGATGAGATTAAGCATTTAATCACATTTCTTAATCAAAACACCTAGGGTTAGAGTATAACCCAGGTCAGGGATGTTACAGTTATATACATATATACATATCATCTTGAAAACATATCATCTTGAAAAGACTAGCTACTATGTCATAAAAATACTTACAATGGATGTGCTAGGTGGTCGGTCTACATGATTACTCCCAACCTCTGTAGTAGGAGTAGAGCGGGATGCCATAGGTATTGTCCGAGTGGCAGTCTGAGACGCCTGCCACTTCACCATTGCTTCTTGGGTTCTCCTATCAATTAACGCATCTACCTATACATGGATAAAAGAAACGTTAGCTTCTGATTATTGAATTGTCTTTTACAGTATCATTCTAAAAAAAGAATAGGTTACCTCTTCTTGTGAAATTCCCACTTTTGGGACATGTTTGCGCTGGGATGGCCCAAAGAACACTTTGATGCCCACACCAGCGCCTGCACCCCTAACACGTCCAGGATGCTCTAGGTTACCCAATGCAACTGTCAATTCATCCCTTGTTCCCTCAGGGATGAACTTGCCTTGTTTCCTCAACTCGTGCAGCTCTCGTTAATCTCCATCAATAGAAATTGGTAAGTAAGTAAACACCACAAATAATCAATATTCAAACAAATTTCTCTAAGAGTTGTATTTTACCATTTTTGCAGCTGCCTCAGCAGTTGCGGGCTTCTTTATTTCTCCCTTCTTGTTTTGCCTCCCAGCTATCCAGACATCATGGCGAGGCAGAGGTACGGTACCTATAGTAGAGGACTCCTGAGTCGCAGTAGACTGAGCAGTACACTCATCATGTAGTCTTTGGTGAACGCCTGCATCGCCCTTTGGACCCATTGTGTGGTCATGCACATTCAGTTCACGCCTTGATCTTTGCGCCTCACTGAGAGCCTAGTTAGTATGCACATTGATTTGGTCAGTAACACTAAAGGTTAATCTTGAACAGGTGATATTAATTAAATAGGGAGTAACACCTAATACCTTGATTTCATCAGTGTTTCTTGAAGCAACAAACTCATCCCATTCTTCTTGGTCCAGGAAGTTCCACTGTTCAGTGGCTGACTTCTTCCTCTTCTCACCATCTTTTATGTATTCTCAGGTGAGATTTTTCCTATAGTTCCTCAGGACCCTCCCACAACGTTGCATCACGCATTTACGATGCAAATTTTCATCAAACGCAAATATACTCTGCAAAATAGAATTGCTATTAACTAGTATCCAAAAAATTAGTAATCTACAAAATAGAATTGCAAATAATAATAACTCACACATAAATCCTTCCATATTAAGTCTTTCTTCTCCTTAAGAGCTTTATGACAAGAATCTATCTTACAACCACAATGGCTATGAGTAACATACCCAAGATATGAAACAAACGAATTGCGGTTCACTCCAATTGCATTTACTGCATTATCAAAATCCACAACCATTTTGGGTCCATTGTCCCTTAGCGCTATTAACTTCTTCATCATAGTGATGCCCCTTCTCTTGTCAACTTTTTGGTACTGCTCATCAAGTGCCTCAAGTGCTTCAGAGGGTACATGTGCATCATCAACCTAAAATTTGACAAAATAAACACACTTACATGATATAACTATAAATGGACATATAGATAGAAATATATGATATATTTTCAAAACTTACATTGTGAGGCGGCACATTGGTATCCTCACCATGCTCATCATGGACATAATGGTCATCATGCCCATGCTCAGCCATCTGAAAATTTCATTAAAAAATCAAACATTTAGCATTTGAAATAACTAGAAGATAATGAAACATTGTATAGTTCACATATATAAATGAAACATTGAAAAATGAAACATATAAAAAATATAAACATGTATGCCTCTAATATTGCGATCATTTATTAATTAACAATCCTTCATTGTGATCTCCGCGCACATACAAGTCATCATTAGCTTCAATATTTTGTGGTGTTGGCAACCCAACTGAGAATGGACTGGAGTCATCATACTTATCATATTACTCTTCTTCATCTATAGGATCTTCAATGAACTGTCTTTTACCATAAAGAAAAACTGACCATTTATCATTTGCAGGATCATCGATATAAAATACTTGTTTCACATGTGATGCCAATATGAATGGTTCACCCTTCTCGCCAATCTTTTCGAAGTTAGTTCTGGGCAGAGGCTGTAAACACTGCTTGCTACTTGATTAATAGGTCACCATCGGTTCCTTCAGATTTTGACACTCCAGAGAGTGTGTGGACAGGGAAGCCAGCTTCTAATTCTCACCTTAGAGTGTTTGGGTGCAAGGCATTTGCACATATTCCTAAGGATCAGAGGCAGAAGCTTGATGACAAATATGTTCGTTGTATTTTTGTTGGCTATGGTGATGAACAGTTTGGCTACAAGCTTTGGGACTCAGAAAACAAGAAGATAATCAGATCCATAGATGTAATTTTCTTTGAGGACCATATGTTTTCTGTATAGTGACGACAGAGCCTGAGCAAGTAAAAGATGATATTATGATCGATGTCTCAGTTCCCTCTCTAGTCCAACAGAATGCTGACGCAGACCATGTTGAGGATGATGAGATCTCACATGATGATATGACAGAGGATGATCCTGGTACAGATAGAGTCCATGATGAGGATGTTCTTGAGCAGAGGGAGCAACCTCAACCAGTAGATCCAACAGGTCCACGGCTGAGAAGGTCTACTAGAGAGAAAAGGGCGTCTACTAAATATTCTGATTCAGAATGGTCATTGATCACAGAAGAGGGGGAGTTAGAAAGATACGAGGAAGCAAAGTCTCATCAAGAAAAGGATAAGTGGCCGCATGCAATGCAAGATGAGATGAACTCATTGAAGAAAAATGATACTTATGAGTTATGCAAGCTTCCTGAAGGCAGAAAAGCTTTAAAGAACAAATGAGTTTTCAAGCTAAAGAAAGATGGGAGTGATAACACTGTGAGATACAAAGCTAGACTCGTAGTGAAAGGCTTTGGGCAAAGGCAGTGCATTGACTTTGATGAGATATTCTCTCTAGTGGTGAAGATGACTTCCATTCGTACTGTTTTGGGCTTGGTAGCTAGCTTGGACCTTGATATTGAGTAGCTTGATGTGAAGACAACCTTCCTCCATGGTGAGCTAGAGGAAGAGATTTATATGCAGCAATCTGAAGGATTTGTAGTGAAAGGCAAAGAACACATGGTTTGCAGCTTGAAGAAAAGTCTCTATGGGCTAAAACAAGCACCAAGGCAGTGGTATAAAAAATTTGATGCTTTCATGTTGAAGTAAGGTTATCACATGACAGAGGCAGATCACTGTGTTTGCTTTAGGAGATTTTCAGGTGTCAGTTATATTATTCTCTTGCTTCATGTTGATGATATGTTGGTTGTTGGCAAGGATGTTCAGATGATTGCCAAACTGAAGAAGAAATTGTTTAAGTCTTTTGATATGAAAAACTTGGGACCGGCCAGATAGATTCTTGACATGGATATCAGGTGTGATATGAAAGCAAAGAAACTTTGGTTGTCACATGAGAAATACGTTGAGCATGTACTTGATAGGTTCAACATGAAGGGGGCAAAGCCAATTGCGACTCCCTTAGCCAGTCACTTAAGATTGAGTAGAACAATCTCCTTCTACTGAGAAGGATAAACAAGAGATGGCTCACATACCCTACTCTTCTGTAGTAGGAAGTCTGATTTATGATATGGTGTGCACTAGGCTTGATATTACACATACAATTGGTGTGACTAGCAGATTTTTATTAGACCTTGGTAAGGAGCATTAGAATGTTGTTAAATGGATACTCAGATATTTGAGAAGGGGAGCTATTAGTTGGCAATCTAAATTGCAAAAGTCTGTTACTTTATCTACTACTGAGGCAAAATATATCGCAGCTTGTGAAGCAGGGAAAGAAATTATTTGGCTCAAACATTTTTTACAAGAACTGGGTTTCATACAGGATGAGTATGTTATCTACTGTGACATTCAGAGTGTCATGCACTTGAGCAAGAATTTTTTTTTACTCTAAGACAAGCATATTGATCTGAGATATCATTGGTTGTGTGAAGCTATTAGTGATGACCAGTTGAAGCTAAAGAAAGTTCACACCAATGACAATCTTTCTGACATGCTGACGAAGACAGTTCCTACAAAGAATCTTGTTACTTGTAAGGAGCTTGCCTAATTGAACTCCACTTGAGGAGTCGTGAGGATACTCTCTCTTTTGGGTTGGAGGGGGAGATTGTTGGGCCTACGGCCCTATTAACTTTCAGTCCAACATGGGCAGCCCTTTAGGACATGAGTGTTGCCGTCGGCTGGGTATTAATATGCATGCCCTAGAGATAACAAAATAGGAATAACACAAAGACAAAGAAAAATTGTAGTCGTCGCTGCTTGTCATTGCTATTGTTGTTATTCGTGACGGAAAGACAAGAGTCAAGGAAGAAAGAAGGGAAAGAAAAGAGGGTGGCATCGCTCTGGTTCTCTTCTCCGGACTATACCGAGTTCTCCATCACAGCCAATATTCTTATTCCACCGGGTATTCCTTACAAAAGGGTGTCTTTCCGGAGGCCTTTTGGTGTGGTGACGTATTGATTCGGTATTATCTGTATCTCTTTCTTTTGCTCTATATTCATTAAGTTTTGGGTCTAAACTTGAGATGAACATTATAATCTATTAGATTAGTAGATTTCTCTATTGGACTTTGACCCCATGATTTTTTTCCTGACACATTGTGGGGGGTTTCCACGTAAATATTGATATTCTTGTGGTTGTGTGTTTCTTATATTATTTTACGTACTTAGTTCATACGTGCAGGTTATTCCGTATCTTTTTTACATGCATCAACCCCTTTAGATACACATGCTTGTGTCTTACTTGCTGGGTTCCAAAAGTTGCCGAAAGTTATTACTTGATAGATTTATGAGGGGATGATACCCATAGCTGCCGCCGCTGCATCAATATGGGAGTAGAAATTGGAGATAGCGATGGTATTAGAACGACGGGAAGTGTTTTGCAATAAGGACGAAGAGGAAATTAAAAGATTTTTTTCCAGAAACCCTCCTTACATTCACCAAAATTCCATAAAACCCCCCCTTCTTATCTAAAATTCGTATAACCCTCCCTTTCATCCTTAGTTCCTACAAACCCCCTCCACCTAACTCCGTAGCTAACGGCCGCTGCTCTTTCTCGTTAATTGTTAATTATATTAGCATGCTTAATTATATAGAATAATCTCTAGCTCCTTAGATTACTAATAATGGTTATTTAAATGCTTCATGTTATACTACTATTTAATATAAATAATATTTTTATATTGAAAAACTTCTTTTGGACTCATCCTACTAGGCAGACTTTGTGCTAGAGATCAGGATTTGATGGTGTCATGTTATTTTATTTCTAACTAATAAAGGTATATTTTTAATCATATCACAAATTCAGTTCCTCGGATTGCCAAAATTTCAGATCTGTGTCAACTTTGATTAAAAAAATATCAAGTGAATTTTTTATCAATCAGTCTTAAATTACATTCAAGTACAAATTTTGGTTGCTCCATTCAAACCCAGAACTGAATTAAGCCCAAATTTTGGTTAGTCTATACACTGGTTAGTCTATACACTAGGTATGTGCCAAAATCATAGTAAAATCTAATATCTTACAATCTAACATAGATGTCACCTAGATGTGAATTTGTTCATAATCAGATCTATTTTGGATCGTGTATATCAAAACCTGGTACCAATATATATCTACTTTTACCGGATATAATTAATATATAAATTAAAAAGTTGGCCTCACCCGCCGATGTAACCATTACCAAAAATATTAGAGGATGGGCAAGGAAATTTTTTTTATATATCTTTTAGGAGTCCAGACAAAATAAGTCAAGTTAGTATTGAGTTTGGAAGAATCTGGGTCTATGTTAGTTTGGATTAGACGTATCTTTTTTTCGGGTCTTCACAGCTGTCGGGTCGAGATGGGTCTATTTAATTTGTTGTTGGCTCGGGTAAGGTCATATTTAATTTAGATCTAGTCGAGTCGGGCCGAATTTTGATTTTGTACTTCTTTTTGTTAATATTTTTATGATTTTCGAGTCCAGTTGGTTCCATGTTAGGTCCAGAAGGGTCTCGTTCCACTCGGGTCTGTTCGAGTTTGGATCCATTCCAGGTCCGACTTGTCTAGATTCAGGCCCGTTTTTGGTCGAGTCTGTTCGGCTCGGGTCCCGCAAAACCCAACCTATTGTCAGGCATAACTGGTATGAGCTAACAGAAAATTGTTTAATATCTGTTTTTTAATTATAACTAAGCATTTGAATAATTATTATTATTTTAAAAGAAAAATATTATTATATATAATTATATATATGCTAATGTAACATACAACTAGTGAGAAAAAACCCGAAAAGAGGAGGGGGTTATAGGAATTAAGGATGAAAGGGAGGGGGGCTGTAGGGATTTTGGATAACAGAGGGGATTTTATGGAATTATGACAAAGGTGAGGGGGGTTTTGAAAAAAAAAACTCAAATTAAAATAAGGGGAAAAGGATTTGTGAATCGAGAAGCAAGCCATGCAAAGGATGTGACATGAGCACCCTTCCTTCACCTATTCATGTAAGGCACTGACAGCTAAAGAGCATTTCATCATTCCGTTGTAAAGCGATTGAAGCACGAGGAGATCATTTGGCTTTGTCCCATCTCTCAGGCGAACGCATAGAGTCGCTGAGAGCGTCGAGAAGTCATGCCATGATACATAGAAATGTGAGGAGGCACGGAAGAGAGACGCCTCTCCTGTTCTTGTGGGACCACATCTCCAACAAAACCTGTAACGTGTCGAGATGACGGTTTGACCTGATTGTTAGCATCCTAAACGAGGTCCGCCGCATGTTGCATGACGGATATACACAACTAAGAAACGAATATTGTTTCGAATCCAATATGGCTCAAATGTCAGACGTGTTGGCCAAGTTTTACGCGGCAGAAGAGTCCGGCTAGTTTATGGAATGTGGTGGACGGAGACGAGTAGTGGTGTTTAGAAGAGTAGAATAGTAGATTGGGTTTTAATTTCAACATCCGGCATTACAACCAGCAGCAAGTTTTTACAAACTGCGTTGGTTAGGTACATGAGAGACCATAAATATGACGGAAATCCAACATAGATTGTTTATGAATATTGACATTGTATTAGCAATATTAATTCTAGATGGGCGGTGCATGTGTGCTTTGCTTCGCAATCTCAATGTTCATACTTCATAGCACTGCCACCATGGTCATAAAACTTGGTAGGACATCCACTTTGGAATTTAAAAAAATTTACGATTTCTTGACAACTGTAATCCAAATGGCACAAAAACTTCGAAATCCATATCAAGTTTAGGATTAGTTTGATAGGTTGTAAAACAAACTAAGACAAATGTAATGAATTAGGGTGGTTATTCTCTTTGGTATGCAGCTGAATAAACAAATCATTGTCATCTGACTCACGGTTGGCTCCATTTTCCACTAGAAAACAGGGACTCCGTTCTGCACCCAAATATTGGGTGGCTGGGTGCAGAAACGAACAATTGTTCATGGGACCAGTAGTTGCCAGCTGCTGTAAAACTGCTTCCTACCAAACCAGAGCAAATGACAGTAGAATGCCGGGCCTGCACTATACCATACATATCATCAGACTTTGAATACTTCTGATTTTTTATGAACTTACTACTTTCTGAATCTTAAGGCTTATGAGCATTTAGGCGCGTTAATCTCTTAGGAGTGGGTCGTAAGACTTCAATAAAAGCGTGATAATTCTGACAATCATGTATTACCTAAAACTTTTTATGAGCAGATCCACTATGCAATATTCTTCATCCTGCAATTTTGTATACTATTAAATTTTCTTACTGAGTCATAAAACTCATTACTTCTCCTACAAGTATTTCAAGATAGAACTAGGTACTATGTATGATGAGTCTGCAGATGAAATATAACAAACTTGGGCAGAATAATGTCACAATATGCAAACATTACGCTTATAAGCATGTAGGTGAGTTTGTACATAGAAGAGAGCGTTCGTACTAATGTGGAGGGGCGAAACCATAGTTAACTAAAGTAAGTTTTACTGGTGGTCATTAACAACGTGCTACATGAGTTTCGTTTAAACATTCACCCAAACAGCTTACCCCCAAAAACATTCATGCTCAAGGCTTATTGTCCAGTTAAATAGTAAAAAAAATCCAGTAAAATAGGACTGAGGATGAATTAAATGGCCAAAAATTGCTACTTTTGCACGTTTAGGTAAGCTGTGCAAAAACCTCTGGGTTTCTTGGCCACATGCGGGCCAAATGGAAATTCAACAAATGATTACAGGTATTTCATAGCATGCTGATTACTTGATTAGTATAAAAAGCTGATATTGATACAGATTAAGCTATACAAGTCAAAGTAAACTAGGCTATCCAAAAAAACACTGATGACATTACTAGTTCACCATCATTGGAAAGACTATAAGAGCACAAAAAATAGAGAAAACAAATGTCACAATCCGTTTTACAGGCATCAGTAGGTCACCATCATGGAAACATTATAAGAGCACAAAATTACCTAACAAATAAGAGAGGTGACAGCCAATTTGGGATATAATCCACAAGCGTATAAACAAGTGTGTGACTGGAAATAAACACCTTTATTCAAACTGATGAATGTCAATCCAAAAGCTTGCTGATCTGCATCTGAAGTCGAGGAGCATTATCTCTTCGTCTCATGCATTGCAGGCTTTGCAAGCCACTCCCACTTATGTTTGCCTAGTGCCCAACTCGATGGAGATCCAGGCGTTTTTTCATCATTTCTGTAAAAGCGCAGTTCTTTTATACTCTTTTATGTAAATTACATGATTATTCCATGGCAGAGCAAAGACAATCTAATACCTGCTTTTGTCTCCAATCGTGGACATCATGAAACAATTCCCAAGACTTGATCATGAGCAATCGGTTCTTAGATATCAGCTACCTTTGATTGCATGAGCATTCTACAACATAAAGAAAAAAAGTTATCAGCAATAGTTTCATCAAGCAAAAAAATTAAGGTTAATATAGAGATTTTACGTTAGGTAACAATACTAATATGACACCTAAAGTGGTGCTTAATAGACTAAAAAATCAGATTGAAAATACATAACAGCATATTTCCATATTCATTGTGATGCTTATAAGTCAAGAAACATCTATTTTGGGTTTAAGAAGCAACCAATGGGTGCATACGACTTGGTCATTAGCTTACACAGATTCTGCAGTGGATGAGTCATTCAAAGATATAGTATATTAGAGATCAAACCAAAAGGTCCTCAAATAATTATTACACTGGTTCGGTGAAATTTTATTGAGTCCAAAAATATTAAAAGGGGAAAGTAAGATATAAACACTTTGTAGGAGATAATAGAGTTATATACATATATAGTAGACAAGGAGTAGCTCAAGTGGTCAAGCACGGCGTCCCTAACAAAAAGACCCGGATTTGAATCCCAGTTGCCGTCTTAGTTTACCACCCCTCTCAGTGTTCCGTCTCCGCTAGAGGCATGGCAGAGAATGTCTATATATATATATATATATATATATATATATATATATATATATATGTGTGTGTGTGTGTGTGTGTGTGTGTGTGTAACCCTTGTCCTATATATATGGAGAGGAGACAATTACAAGGAAGCACAAGGAAGCGAACTAAACCCTAATGGCCATGGGCAACAGTCTCATGTACACAATAGACTAATTAACCTATTAACTAAATAGGCTAATATTCTAACACTCCCCCTCAAGTTGGAGCATGAATGAACACATGTCTAAGGTTGGAGTTACATGACTCGATGAAACAATAAATGAAAGATAGATATGTCATTCTCCATACGAAAATTGTTACTCTCCCTAAAACAATACTTCCTAACTAAAAAGATATGATGACACCTCTTTGAGATGTGTTTTGCAGGTTGGAAGAGCTTGAGTTTTGGAGAATGTCTTTCTTTTAAAGTGCATCTGGAATGAAGAACATCTCAAGCAGACAATCATAAATATCACGACATGCTATCTTCACCGGAGAGGAATGTGGAGTGGAATAAGCGCATATCAACACATCCGACGTACATAACGTGACACGAACGCAGAGACAGCAATGTCGATGTAGCAATAGAGGTGTCTTTAAAAAGTCTAAGAAGTGTAGCCAAGTGGAATTAGCACAGAAGACTACATACGTTTATAACGTGGCACGAACACGCTAGATGAGGTGTTGAAGTGTTAACACTTTGTAGCAAATGCACCTTGGAGAAGACGTGACGAAGTAGCTCAGTGAAGATCATTCCGGATGAATCCTTGCAGATACAAAATGTGCACAGGCTTGAAGAAGATGAGCTTCGGAGATGAAGAAGCAATCATCTAGAACAACATTAACACTAAAGAGAACAAGATGTTGGAATTAGCCGCAATAGCTCTTGTCCTG
Source organism: Alisma plantago-aquatica (assembly GCA_963693085.1). Classification (NCBI taxonomy): domain Eukaryota; kingdom Viridiplantae; phylum Streptophyta; class Magnoliopsida; order Alismatales; family Alismataceae; genus Alisma; species Alisma plantago-aquatica. Next base: position 350,415,179 of record OY856412.1, read on the forward strand.
TCTCAAGAGAACACAACATGAATGATCAACTTGAACGTCATCAACACTAAAGGGGAAAGAGGCCGAAATTAGTCGCAACATCTCTTATCCTGATGTTCATAATGCGGTATGAACGCGAGAAGCTTGGTGTCAATGTTGTAATGGAGATCTTTCAAAGCTGCCTGAAAATGGTGGGCAAATGTGTTAAACAATACGAAGCTCCATGAAGATAGCCTAGAATATATCATCTTGTCTCATCTTTTATCTCTCTCCTCATATACTCTCTCTCATGTTCTCCTCGTACCCTCCTTCGTATCTCTCTCTCCTCTATTCCTCCACGCACACAAAATACGACGAGAGTGAGTAAATGGTGTAAAAAAGGGAAATATGACCCCCATGCACGTGGAAGACGCACACATGATGGATGGGAGGGTGGGAAAGGGAAAAGGGAAAAGGTAAAACGAGAGGTGTAGTATGCAGAGAAGAAAAAAACATAATTACTACTTGAATGGAAACTCAATAGAAAGAGGAGACACACTACCGGAATGGTACTCGGTAGGAAAAGAAGTGGCACTGCCGGAATGGCTCTCTGTAGGAGAAGTGATAACCTAAATCAATATGCAAAACAACCTATTTATAAGATTCGGATAAAGAAATTAAATGAATCTTTTCCTGACCCGAAAAAATATTTGTCCAACCCTTAGGCCGACAAATGTAGGGGTGCGGGGGTGGAGCCCTACAAAATTTTTAGGCTAGGTCAAAAACCAACAAGATCTGATTATCATCAAAGTATTGGAGGAGAGATAGACCTTTGGAGGACGTCATAACTGAAAATGGAAGTGTACAAATTGCTTCAGACATGTCGTATTTGTAGTTGGATACACCGTATAACTTGTCAGGGGTGAAAGGCCGACTCCTAATGACACGTCGTGTGAGGTTGTTGACACACTGTGTAGCTCCTTCGCTCGAAAATGATCGACTCTTTGCAACATGTCGTGTTTAGATGTGATATGGCGTGTGATGTCGAGGGCGTAAACTAGATCTCCATCAACATGTCGTGTTTGAGGACGATACGTCATGCATGTTGCGATCTACGTTGTCAGAAAGAGTTTTAGAATGTAACACACTGTGTTATTTGAACAACACGACGTGTCTGTTGCGATCTGTACTGATCTTTGCGCCGTCAGGAGATGGAGCGCAACACGCCGTGTTGGTTGGACAACTCCACGTGGAGGAGGCTAATGCACGATTTGGACGGCAATTTTCTTCGTCAAGGACGCAAAGTACTCCAGGAATCAGCACCATGGGTCGACGAGAATTAGTGTCGTCTTTTGTACTCCTTTGATCATGAAAAGTGGTGACTCCTTACTTGACCACAACCGGACGTGGATAGGAATTCGATGTCCAAAGTCTCGAGAAGTGGTGTAGTGGTAGAGTGATGGGGCTGGTTTGATGGTTGGCGCGGCGGATGGACGAGGAGACGGGAGACAAAAGGCGGTGAAGACGGTTGTTGGAGCCAAAGGTGAATCTACTTTGGCGTGGTTGCTACAATGGCGACGGCTATGTACGAAGTTGCGTAACGAACGGATCTTCTTTGAAGAGAACTGGGGAAGTGAAGATTAACAAATAGATCTGGACGGGAATTAGCGTCGTCTAGAAACCAGGATAGATTGTCGGGAAGGATGGCTCTGGCTCATAGATAAGATCTATGTGAAAGGGGAAGATGATGCGACCATGGTGGTCAGGAGGTGTCTTGCAGGTGGCCGGCCTAACACATGGAGACAACGGCAGCCCCCCGGTAGGCAGGCGCTCCCCCTGTTGTTCTTTCTAAGAGAGAAGGGGTGACTAGGACTGGAACAAGTACCGAGAGGAGAGAGAAGGGAGGTGGTGGCTAGGTTCTCTCCCTCTATTGCTCTAATACCATGTGAACAAGTGTATTTGTTGTATTATTGTTGTATTGATATGTACACCCATGTCCTATATATATAGGAGAGGAGGCAATTACAAGGAAGCACAAGGAAGTGGACTAAGCCCTAATGGGCCATGGGCAACAGGCCTATGTGCATAAACTAATTAACCTATTAACTAAATAGGCTAATAATCCAACAAACATGAAGCTAAATATGTTAACAAGAAGTATGTTCTAGACCTCCTAAGAGAAACATTGATTTGTAATGCAAAACTACATCAACTCTCATGGATTATCAATGGGGAGTTATCCATTGATCCGGAGAAGAATAGAAGATTTGTTGGAAACTAATCTATTTGTTGACTAGTGCCCTAATACTTCATATGTGGCACGGGTTAAAGTCTACACATGAATGCACCTCTACAAACACACTGGAGCAGTGCACAATCCCCGGTTCCTAAAGAATGCTCTAGGGATAGGACTATTCTACAAACAACCCTTGTCAAATGAGATTGATATTACCATCACCATGTATAATGATGCAAACGAGGCTAGAGATGTTGTTGATATATAGTGGGTGCAGTCAGCTCTCTTGCATCCTTCTAGGAAATCGTCCACTTGCTTGGAGGAGCAAAAAAGAAGTTGGTGTTGCTCAATTTAGTACTAAAGTGGAATACATAAACATGGTGCATGCTTATAGTGATATATAGTGGGTGCATTCAGTTCTTTAGAAAGTCGATGTTCTAGTTTAGTTTCTCTCCATCTTGAAATGTGATTAATAGGTTGTCATCTGCATTGCCAACAATCAAATTATTGACCAAAGCACATAGAGGTAGACTTCCACCTTTTTCATGTGATCCAATGAAGGTCAAGAAGATAATCTCTTCACATGTAAGCACAGGGAAGAAAGTTGTAGATATCATCACAAAGTCTCTACCTGCTACTTTATTTGCATACATGAATGCTTAAAGCCCTACCTTCTACAATGTTTTAATACATGAGTTCTTAAGCCTCTACCTCTATCTTATTTTCTTACATGAGTGCCAAGCAAGGAGTACCAGATGTGTACTCTCCAGCTTGACGGGAGGTGTTAGAATAGACTAAATGGACCTAATGGTGCTCTCTTTATTTAATCTCTCTCTTTCTCTTATCTAGTATTTGTGGTATACCAAACCACACACTATTCTTTGAAAAGAGGATCCATCCTTATCTTTTCTACTAATCACAATTATCTTAATTGTTCACTGAACTATTACATGGTTTCTATTAGCTTCAAGCTATTCGGCATTGGAATTTTTGTCTCGTAGCACAAAATAGATACAATGCTTATATACACGAGGACTGGACACTCAGTTATTTAGCAGGGCGTTTATGGATTCAAAACAGTTCTTAAGACACAATTTACTAATAATTTGTTTGTATTCACGCTTTTTTGCTTCTTTCACGAAGAAAAAAATAATTTTTTTCCATTTTCTTGTAAAACATTAACCGTTCATCAAGTAGGGTTGAATAAATGTAAAACCTGTGACTATTTGATGATACTCATGACTTGTATACATTCTAGTATTTGTCAAAAAATGATATTTATAGCCAATTGAATATTCTATTTGGACTTAAACCAATGCATAATATGTATTTTTTTCTTTCTCAAGCAAAACCACATTAAAGAAAGTCGAGTCTGTCCTACTTCTCTGCTGGAAAAACTACAATAAAGAAACTACCATGTCTACTATCTAACGTTATTGTATTTGTGAGTCCCATAATCTAGCACTGCAACATGAAATTAGTAAGCATATATAGAACAGAGTAGTCTTACTGTAAGGGGAGCAGGTTGAGCAACTTATCGTTCTTGTCAGGGTGTGAGGCCACTCAACTCCATTCATTTGGCATTTTTGTTGCAGCAAGGGGCATCCGTCAATTTGTAGTTCATTCAGCGTTATTGGTAGACCAGATTCTGGCAGTGATTTGATTTCAGGGCATTGCCTGATCAACAACTTTTTCAGGGAGGTAAGGGCCTGCAGATTGGCTGGCAGTTTGCTGAGATTCTGGCATAAGCTTATCTCTAACATCTTTAGAGAGGTGAGACCTTGCAGCCCACCATCCATATCATCAAGGGTAAGAATGAGATTTGAACACCTCCGAAGTTTTAGTTCTTCCAACACCGGAAGACGTCCTGCAATTGATCCCCCTTTGAGTCTTGAGCAGCCAAGAATCTCCAGGCACTTAAGGGAGATAAGTTCATGAACGTTCAAAGACAAAAGACCTTCAGAGTTCTCGACTTGAAATTTTTCGAGCATTGTAAGCTTCAGTCGAGGGAAGTGGATAAAGTCTGGGCAATTGGCAATCTTTAACGACCTGAGAGTAACAAAATTATGCATTGGGTACCATTGGAGAGACTTCATCCCTTTACAATTGTCGATATCTAATGTTGCAAGTGACTTTAGACGTGACAGTGTGCTATTTCCCAGTAAAATTTCAATCTTATCACAGCCTTTCACAGATAATTGATGAAGGGAATCAAGATTATCCTGCAGACATGTTGACAATGAACTAAAGCCGTCATTATTGTCACTGTCATAGTTTCTTATTCGGAGGCACAGGTTTCGGCAATTGACTTCAGGATAGTCAGGATATTTGTATGCATAAAAGAGAAAAACTCGGATATCACTACCATCATGAATATTCAAACTTAAATTTGACAAATTTATCTCATCTGCTGCTCTTCCCTGAGAATAAGTAAATGGCATCCATGATGGCCTCTGCGACCACCTCTTTTCTGTCTCACTTTCATCACAGAAAGAGATCTCTAGTTTTTCAAGAGAGCATAGATGTTCTGAAATATGTGCAACACATGAAGGAATATCCAGGTAGCTGTTCTCAAATGACCAAGAGAGAGAATGCAAAGAAGGCTGATTGTGGAGCAAATTGGAACCTATCAGGAGCTTTGGGCATTTTTCAATTTTCAGGATTTTTGATGAGGGAAGAGCAACAATTCCGAGCTGAGGACAATCTTCTAGCACAAGCTTTTCAAGGCATGGGAATACCTTAGGCCCACTTGCCATGGTCCATACTGTCAAGGATTGCATATGTCGAAATTCCAAAGCTTTTAAGACTGGAAATGCAACACCATTGCCATAAAACTGAGGACCAACTTCTTCCACGCCTGATAGGTATTCAATCTTCAAATATTCAAGGTTAGAGAGCACCCCAAGGGAAGGCAGGCTTTTCCAGTTTCTGCAGTCACGCATCCAAATGGATGTCAGATTATTCACACAATCATGGTTCATCCAGCTAGGGGGTTGCAAACTACAGTTTCCAATTATGGAGAGAACCTTTAGGTTCGAGGGTGGTTGGAGCCCCTTAATAACATCTGCATGAGTTTCCGGGTTGATGTTGGAAACAGAATTCACGGACCAATCAAGGGCAAGCTCATGAAGGTGTTTCTTGCTTTTCAGATTTGCCTGAGTAGCCTCGTCAATGGTTTCAATATTTTGAATGTTCCGAATGCAGAGCTTGTTTCTGAGCTCATTCAGGTTTTTCAGCTCCGATATCCTGTGTCCTTCCTCTTTCGATGCATAGAATAGCTTCAACTCCTGAAGAGAAGTTAGTTTCCCAATTCCAGGCAATGTGATAACTAAATCATCACTTGCATTAAGATGACGCAAGTTGATTAAATTTTGCACCCTTCTGGGAATTTGCTGAAGATGCTGACAATATTTCAGTTCCAAACATTGAAGGTTATACAGTTGAGCCAGCGAGTCGGGAAGCACTTTAACTTTGGTTTGACTAATGTCCAGGAAGCGGAGGTGTATCAAAGAGCTAACAGACTCTGGCAGTACAGTCATGCCGCTCGAGCTAAGATCCAGCACACGAAGGTATCTCAGCATTGATAAATATGTGTCCGGTAGCTCAAGAGAGCTGTTTAAGAGGTCGATGGTGATGGTGAACTCCCTGGTGTATACAAAACTGCGCAAATGATTCGAAGTGGTGGTTAGCTTTGATACAAGTTGCTTTACCTTTGGGGTACTGAATGACAGATGCAGAAGGCGATCCTCTTCAACGCCGTTGGTACAATTTTGTTCAGTTATCCTGACGCACCGATGGTTTATGGACTGAATGAGGCCGTAATAGAGAGTGTGCATGGTGTAGTGCTTGTCAACCTTCTGGAAAAAGGACCTGCCGAGCAATTCATCAAAATAAGAACTCCCAACATCCTCCACCCGTTCAGTAGGCCATTTCTTTTGAATAAAATCTTGCGCCATCCAGAGCTTCACTAGCTTGAGTTTATCGAACTCAAAGTCCTCTGGGAACAGTGAGCAATAGGCGAAGCACCTTTTGAGATGTGTCGGAAGATCTTCGTAGCTGAGCTTGAGAACAGGGAGGATGTCGCCTTCGCTCTGTTGCAGCTGCCAGATGTCGCGCTCCAAGATCTCCTCCCAATTGTCTACTTTTCTGGAGGACAGGATGTTCCCCAAGGTTTTTATGGCAAGAGGCACCCCTTTGAGCTTCTCCACCAGCTTCATGCGGAAGTAATCGCTGAAATAAGGATTGGAAATGTTCCGGTTGACGGAAGTGCACCTGAGAAGAAGCTGGTTGCAGTCGTCAAAAGAAAGACCCTGGAGTCGCACGGGGTTCATGGTTCCGACCGCATCAGCAACTGAATCATGGCGCGTGGTGACAAGTATCGCGCTTCCTTGCATCCCGCGAATAAGTGACGCCTGCAATTTGTTCCACTCTTGTCGGTCGTGGTTCCATAGGTCATCGAGAACAAGTAGGAAGCGCTTCCCGACGAGCTTGCGCTGGAGGTTTCTCTGGATCACGTCCAGGTTGGGAGAGTCCGCCACGGACTTGTCTTCAGGAGCGACGTACTCTAACATCGTTCGCGTAAGGCGGCGGAGGTCAAAATGGTTTGACACATGGTTTGACACGCAGACCCACATCAGGGGCTCGAAGTATTCCGTTACCCGGTCATCGTTGTAGATGAGTTGTGCCAGGGTAGTCTTCCCTAGCCCCGCGATTCCGACAATTGGGAGAACTTGAAGATAGTTTTTATCGGCGTCAAAAGAAGAGGAAGTGGAGGGGAAGGAAGATGAGGAGGACGTCGAGGAGGAGGAGGAGAAGGAAGATGAGGAGGATGTCGAGGGGGAGGTAGGGAGAGAATCCGAGGGCTGATGGCCGCGGGTAGCATCAAGGTTAAGCAAGATTTGGACAATCTGCTCGACTTCGGCCTGCCTTCCGCATACGTACTCGCTGACCAGCGAGCTGGTCTCCCGCCGGGCGCTACCGCCCTCCGGGGAGCTGCGGCCGCTGCCAGCCCTTGATGTGAGCATTTCAGGATTTAGAGCCTTGTGGCGGTTAGTGATATCCTCGAATTTAGCAGATAGCTCCTGGATCTTTTCAGCCATATCGTGTCGGGACTGGTAGGCGCCCGTTCTGACCACAGCGTTGAAGAGCCTCTTGACCTTGTCGCGCTTTCGAACGCGGCCGTGCCTGTTCCCACGGCCGGTACCTTCATCGACGGGTGCGGTCCAGCCGCCTTCCTTGCTCCCCTCGACTCGGTGCCGGAGGGCGGCGTAGTAAAACTCGTCAACAATGTCGTCGGCCTCGTATGCGGCGGCCTCCAGGTCGTGGAGCCACATGCGGTCGATTTCACTTTCGACCGTCCAGCGATCAGCGTCACGGAGGAACGCACGAGTTTGATTCAATGTCTTCTGCAGGCCATCCAGAGCCTCCTCGACGCCACAGACGCGCTTGAAGTCCTGCAGGATAGGCGTCGCCAAGCGGTCGAAGGCCACCTGGAGGAAGGCGCCCACCACGACACCGGTCATTGCTACGATAATTAGGGATTTACTTTGCCCGGCGGCGCAAGAGGAAGAAAGAATAGAGCAGTGAGCTCCCCCCCTGGAGCCTGGGCGGAGGGGAAGGGCCGAAGGGTCAGGTAGAAGCACGAGATGGTACCCGAGTTGGAAAGAGCGTTGAAAAAGAAACGTGTGCACAGAATAGACTTCACTTCTGCGTTAGTGTACCGTTATTCTACGCCGGGGATTTTGACACACACCGTTATTCTACGCCGGCGATTTTGACACTCAAAATTACAGTTAGGGCCTGTTTGGTAGGACAACATATTAATTCTGATCTTTTGATTGTTGTGAATTGCAGAATGCAAATCATTTGGTATGGTGTAATCGGGTGCAATTGCAGGAATTGCAGCTGCATTCTTTTCCATAAAATAGCTCAAAATCGTTGTTTTTGTTCCGCGCCCTTTTACGGCGTGGTCGGGTGCAGTTGTCCCGTACTTCCATGTTACAACAACGTATGTTGGATGTTCGTTGCCTCTCCTTGTAAAAAAAAAAAGGGAACCGGTCAGCTATAGCAGTCCGGGCCCACTGGTGACTGGTCTGACTCATCTAGGACCACTACTTTACTTTTGTTACTTTTTATCGCCACCACTACACAATCGCAGCAGCATGTTTTCTTCTCTTAACCAACATAATCACAGGAATAAAACTACTTCTACCAAACAATGCAAGAAAAACTAATAACTTCATCCCGCACCATACCAAACAAAATTGACAAAATACAAACTACATGATTAGTATTGATCTGATTTTTAATTCATCGAACTGCACCTGGTTACATCGTATCGTACCAAACAGGGTCTTAAAGTCAATACCCTTACATGTTGTCTTGCGTATCGGCAGGGTATACATCCCAATTGGGGACAAAATATCGATCCAAGGACCCGATTTGACATGCGAGGGGATGTTATATCATAACATTTGAATCCGATTCCAAATTCAGATAAAGTTTGAAGATGTAATATTTAATGTTAATAAATATATAGTTCTAAAATATATATTATATAAAAAATTTGATAAAAATGCTTATATTTTATATTTATATATAAGAATACTACATTATTAATAATATACGTAATTATCAAACCGGATACAACGACATCTCATTTCTAATTCGATATTTTCTGTTATTTGAATCCCATGTATCTGGACAATATCATTTTTTCTTTAAGAAAAATTCCCAAATCTTAGATCGAATATAAAGATTTCAAATATCCACTCATAGGTTTAATCAAATCTCATGCTTCACATGACAAAAATACTTAAATTAGATCTCATATAGACCATCTTTTATCAGGGATACTTTCATACAATCATTGCATGCCAAAAACATTTGCATTGAATATCATAGAAACTTTCTTTCGTTAGAAAATTAGTTCAACAAAACCTGCATGAAACTTGAGATGGCATCTTGCTCTTCCACCCCGTTGTACGTATGGCATGTTCATCTAGGTGGATAGTTATTATTTATAAGGGCATGCTTCGTTTGTAGCAATGGATTATAGTGTAGTGTGTCGTATAATAGAATGGAATGGTACTTGTGTAGGATGCTTGGTTTCTTACATGGGGAAGTATTATTTCTAATATTGTCATTTTAGTCATCCTTTGTTGGTCTTGTAACTCTGACTTCATCAAATTGTTGGGCCTATTGTCTAAACCTAGCACAAAGGCAAGGCCCATTAGGGTTTGTTGTTGTGCATCATGGGGATAAAACTCCAAAGAGATCACGCGTGAGAGGGATTAGAGTTGAAATTGTCTCTTTCATTTTCTACTACTTTTGCCTGAGGTGTGGGTTTTAGGAACTATAACAAATCTAAGTTGTAGAAAATGTAGTCGAGATTGGGGTGATGGGTAAGGGGTATGCTAGACACAATTGGCATGGGATTTATCTTAGGGAAGCTCACTAAATCTAACTTGCTATTTAGTGGGGAATTAGCAAGGTTTGAGGATCCATTTGAGCTTTCTAAGCGTTATAGTTGAGTATTGAAGATCGTTGATGGCAAGTGGAATTAAACGAAATGGCATGCTAATAAAGCTTTCCGTAAAGGTGGTTGGAGTCTAGATGAAACCATGACACTTTAAATTACATCAAATGGTGAGAAAGACGAGTGGGTGAAATCATTAACAGAAGGGAAGATCGTCGACTGTCAACCTAATAGAAATTGAGTGCCATGAAATTCCTTTCCAAAGATAACTATCACAACATATAGAGAAGGAGAGAAAACGCACATGGGTTCTAAGACTAAAACTAAGTCTTTAGATTATATTTGAACCACAAGGAGTTGGTTTAAATGAATTGATTGGGTTTTCCAGTAGACCCATACTTGGGTATCTTAGCAACAAATTTTGTCCATGGATTCATTTACGTCTCTACTATATTGTAAAATAATGCATTATAAGTTACATTTCCCCAATAACTTTTTTCATTAAGTTTATTATTTAATTTATAATCGAATCATTTGTTAGATTATGACTCATTATATTTTGATTTCAAAGACATATGACTTTAGTTAATGCCTGTTATTTCTATAGGGTCTAATAAGTCATGAAATGTGAGAAAATAATAAAAGATTGGATATGTAAATCAATAAAAATATTATGTATTATAGTGAAATTTTGAAATGGACATTTTGATTTTAGATCAAATATGGGAAAATAAAGGAACTCAATAAAAATAAAATCAAGTTTTCAAGATACATTTCAACTAAAGTGTACCTTAACCGTCTAAGTATGTTACTACTCCCCTTTCTTAAAATGGATTTTGACCCTAAAATCTACAACTATGAAAAGAGGATAGGATACAATTGAACCATCTCATAATGCAACTCCCAAGTGGATTTTTTCAACCATCCATGTTTCCACATGACCTTCTCTTTCTCAATCGCCTTGTTCTTTAACTTATTTATCTAATTTTCTCTATCTTTCATTGGGTACTCTTTGTAGGTCAAATCTCACTTGTATCTAGTTGCTCTAGGGTTTAAATCTATTAATACTCCTTTACAAAAAAATTAAAACAACCTCATAGAACACATCATGCATATTTTCATAATATGGGGGAAAGGGTAGAAATAAGAACATTGACCAATATTCTATATAATCTCAAAAGGTTCTACACACCTAGGGTTCAAATTTCCCTTGTGTTTTACCCATTAGAAAATGTCTTATCATAAAGATAATTGGATGGTCGCATTAAAACACCTAGAAGAAAGGTCGTAAAATAAATCTTGGATTCACCACCACATTTTATGTGTTCAATGAGGTATAATAGAGATAGAGTGTGTAAATTGGTAGGAAAAGTCGAAAACACCAAGATGACTCCCACCTAGAGGTGGATAAGAAGTGGAAAGCATATACAAAGTCAGAATTCAACAATCTTGTTACAAATGGGGAAGGTGTTAGCACCCCACGTTGCTCAAAAGTAGTATTATTATTTTCACAACAATTGTATTGAAAGAAAAATCTAAATAATTTTATATAAACCACATATTTAGATTAAGACTTAAAAATAAAAATCTAGAGTTAAAACAATGGTTTAGTTTATTTAATGAAATCAAAATCCTAAAAATATAAAAAATGTAGTTTGTGGATATTTAGGGATGGAGACGACAGTGGCTTTCTCTTCATTGTCATAAAGATCCGATTTTTATAGGTGTGGGTCGTAATCTCTCACTATGGATATTCATCTCGGGGGTTAGGATTGATGCATAGGAAAAACAAGAGGAGCCAATGAAAGGGGTGGTTCTATGTGAGCAAGATTCAATCTTATTTGAATAACTAAATCAAGCAAAGTAGTGAATCACATCAGAGAAGCTCTGACTTATTCAATTAGAAAGGATAAGTAGTTATGAACATATCAGAGTAGTTAGATAATTAGATATCAGATCAGTTATAAGAAGTTGGAATTACTATTCTATAAGTTAACAATATAAAGAAATGATCATGCTAGAGGAAGGATCCTCTAGTCACTTGAATGAAGAAAAAAAAAAGTAAAAGAGGGGATAGACTGCTCTTTGGCTTCAGGAGAGTCAAAAGGGGCCTAGAATATGATAGGTATGGGAGGGTATTTATAGGATATAACTAGGGTTCATGGTTTTACTTTCCCTTAAACATGGGTCAAAAGTGTAAACACAATTGCTTGGTTGAAGGTATCAGACTTTGAATTTATAGTCTGACTTCAAGAGACATTCGCAACTCAGTACAAAGTCTATTATTGTAATTTAGGGTTGAACATGAGGATAAAGACAAATAATTGAATAAGACTGAAATGCCTTGGATTAGCTTAATCAAATCAAAAGTATGAAATTTGTATTCTCGTTAAGGAACGAATTAATCTACTTAAAGTGACAAATCTAAGTTACAAAACACGAACAAAACTAAAGTAATTATGAATATGATAAAAGGGAAGTTGGATTAGGTTCACCAATCAAACCGGACTCAACCATGTAAAACCATATCTTCAAATATATATATATATATATATATATATATATATAGTCAGGCTAGAATACACTCGAGTGTATTTGGAGCGGAATACACTCAAGTAGTTTTTCAAGATGCAATATTTTTTTCAAAAATATGCTCCATCGATCTTCTTAAACACCTTGTGAATAGCTCATACGCAAAATTTGAGCACATTTGGACATTTATAGGTCATGTTATAAAGACCGCAAAAATTAGGCAATTCGAATTAGTTTCGCGCGTCGATTTTGTTGCCCTTGGATGAGTGAGTTACACTCATCCAAATGGGCTCAAAATTTGTATGTAGCCTAGTTATAGTATGACGGTGAAGATCAATGGTTTACATTTTGCAAAGAATAGTCTTGATATGCAAACACACTTGAGTGTATTCGTGTGATCTGTACACTCGAGTGTATTCTAGCCTGATTCTATATATATATATTATGGATATATATTGCAAGAAATCATAAGAAATATCCAACACCTTCCTTTTCTCAAGATAAGGGTAGATTTTTATCTAAGGGAACCTTTCTCTCGAAATGATAGCCAACAGATCAAAAATAGACACACGACTTTTGCTTTAGTGAGTCCTCACTCTCGTGGCTCACTAATCCATACTCTAGATTTTTTTAAATTAGTTCTTGTGAATTTATTTAAATCACACATTGCAAGAAGGTAGCCAATCAAACAAGAGACACATTTAAACAGGACTATAGAAACAAAATTGTAAGAATATATGTATTTAAATGAAGGAAGGACAGATTACATGGTTGGGGGGTTGATGTCTATTCCCAACCCAAGCTAATGAGTTTAACCACTCATGGTGCAAGAACAAAACAAAATAAAGTTGAACAAATCATGGTTCTCAAAAGAAAATAATGAAAACAACAAAAGAATAAGGAGAGAGGTAGATACACAGGTAGATTGAGTTGAAGGGTAGATCTACCCACCTTTTGGTTGAATTTGATTGAGAGTTTGATTGCTGGAGGGTTGATCAATCTCACCTATCGACCTTGGAGATTGATACTCCTCACTTCAATTGTTGATGATGCCTAGCCAAGATGAAACATATGAATTTGGTGTAGAAGTGACTGGTGACAAGATTAGAGGTTTACCGCTCTCGCTAGGTCGATAGAGCTAGTGAGGTTGATCTCACTGATCTTGGTCTTACTGCTCTGCAATAATGTTCAGTTTGTTCACAAAAAACAAGATGACTTGAAACTGATGCTTATGGTTCCTATTTATTCAGTTTGGCCAGCCCCTTGTCAACATGTGATTGGTCTAGGTGGAATTGACCCTTGGACTTCTGATAATTGACCTATGAAGGTCGATTGATGTTAGTTTGATTGATTTTGTATTGACCTCAAGTCTATAGTTTCTTGAAGAGGTCAGCTTGAGTTGATAGAGCTCTATTCATTGCTTCAAGATCAATGGGCTGCTTTGAGAACTATCGATATGAAGGTCAATTGATGGCTTGGAAGTATTAGCTTGATGGGTTCCTTATTGATCTTATGGCTTGATTGCTTGATTGGGTGTATAATTGCTTGAGCTTAATCGACCTGGACATTTATAGCTTTTTGGATGTAGTGTGTCAATCGACCTAGAGGTTGATTGACATTATTCTTGGTGCACCAGATCGATAGGTTGGTTGTCGATCTCTTTGAGTGTGATTCCTTGATTGACTTTTAGAGGTCAATTAGATGGGAATTTTTATTTTTCTTGAGCTCTTATTTATGAGTAATGTCAGTTTCTCTTCTGTCAATTTTCATGGATTAGAATCCAATTTTCCACATTTCTCAAAGGCAACTTATTTAGAACAGAGTAGTTGGCGACTAAGTGTAAAATGGAGGATTTTATGGTAATTATGTATATATGAAGATAAATTTCTAGAAATAAAGAGACATGTAATTTGTTTCCCTTGAGATGTGACGACCTAACCTCAAATCAAACCATCACCAATAATAATCACAGAATAACCATAAACAACAGAGTTAACAAAAATCACTAAGAATTAAAACTATTTTGCAAAGAGATCCCTTTCTAGGAAACTCTTAAAGAAAGAACCAAAACTTTATATATATCATGGTTCATATTGTACATACATTGTACCTTCTCATCTCGAGGATAACAAATACCAGTTGCTTTACTTAAACATATACATCAACAACATAAAACCTTGAGGCAGTCAAGCCAAAATCTCAAGTCGTTCATAAAAACCACTAAGTACTATCTCCCAAGGACCTGAGAGTACAGAGATGACACATAGGACTTCTACATACAAGATACGATAGACTATACACTCAACCTAAGCTATTACTATTGTCCCTGCTGATGTGGTCCTCCCTCTGTAGTTCAATCTCTACCTCCTCATCCACGTCCACCTAAAAAATTGTGGATCCCATGGGGTGAGACTATTGTCCCAGCAAGAGATATAAATCTCTACTAACAATATTATTATCACAGGAAAACAGTATAAAACTGAGCAGAGGATACTTATGCAAGTAAGTAGGCTTATTTGTAGTGCAAAGAAATAAGATTGACAAGATAGTTCAACTACTCATAGAAGAGTTTACAAATCATCTATTTGCTTTATAAGGAATATGAAGAACATGTATAACATCTATCAATTAAGATGTATAAAAGTAATAAAGCATCAACCAATGTTTTACGTATTCAATCCTTAAGAAAATACGCTACACGGATGATTACATGTTCACATTCACACTTATGCCTAGAGGAGATGAGGTATACTGCTCATGCTCCAACTGACCACTACTAAGTCGAAATCGGTACCATACAAGGTCAATGGCAGAGCTGGCTGTCAAGACCTCACTTGTCTCGGTCAGAATGAGATAATTGATAGGACATCTTGTGTCTAGTGCAATTAGATTACTAGGATATAATGGTATCCTCGCTATAGAGTTACAACCGCGGCATGTACTCTCTTTGAGAGCAGACCACTGAGCTTTCCCTGATTACTTTTCATCAGGAAGTCCACTGAGTGATCTTGGTTTAGTTGGGGAGTCCACTGAGCAACCCTGATATAATCAAAATTACATATTCAATAATATGTATACCGAATTAAACTCGTTTCACCATTCAGAAAATCTTGACACTGAATGGATCTATGGTTTGGGAAACTATATGATAAAATTCCACTTGATTAATTATGTATATTACAGTACCTTTTAGCATCAATCAAGTTTCAAGCATGAATTATATCAGATACTACAAAGAAAGGTATAATACTTTTATCAAGTACTTTCATGATTCTTTGGGACACATATAACACTTAGGATCTCAATCTCTTGTAATCATCATGCTTGGGTATTTAAACCCTTAGTTCATCACTGAGTACTGTTACCACTTATCAAGTAACCATTACCTCTAGGTCATCAGACCAAGGTATACATTATACTTTTTATGCAAATAATTCACATAGTTCACAAAGCCCATTAAATATGTATCATATAAACATCATAACTCTTACTTATCTATGTTGATCACCTCATGATACATGCATGGTTAGTATTTTATGATAACAACAATATCAAATACATGTCATAACCATGCAATGCAAAAGAGATACACCCTTCCCATTATTTAGGGTTAGGGTTTTCCTTCATTAACCGATTAGGGTTTCAAATCATCTCATCACCCATTATTAGGGTTAAGATTTACCCTTATTAACCAATTAGGATTTCAAGATCACATCATAAAAGATTAAACCTTAATTCATACTCTATTCATACTAGGAGTATCAACATATACTTATTACATGGTTATCATTCAAATATAAGTTTCTCTCTCATCCTCACTAGGATGTTGATTGCACATACTTTTATTAAGTTGGCTCAATTCTCCTCTTAAGGTACATTAGCTCACAATTATCAAATTGAATGCAACTCTTTACACCTTAATGTAGCATTTTACACAACATACAACATGTATCACTCAATCAAATACTTTGGATTGATGTATTCCCACAATATCAGGCATGATGGTATGTGTATGCTACCATATCGTGTTTGAGATGCAACTTTATCATCATATCATGCATCTATATCAAGCATATGGTGTATCCTCATCACCATATCGTGTTTAGAGTATATGTCCTATTACCATAACGTGTACCCATATCAGGTCTGTCTAACATTTAGATTTTATCATCTCAAGTTAGAGATACTTAACTTCATATCGTGTATAAGCTGATTGCTTGACCTCATATTGGGTATACGGGGTATACTTGATACCATATCATATACAAGGTGTGCAATTCATCCCTATGTCGTGGATAGGATATGTGCTTCATCATGATATCATTTTAGTAGTACTATATCGGGTTACAATATTGGGTTTTCATATCGTGTTAGCATATTGGGTAGACCATTATGCTTATATCTTTTCATTCCTTCAAAGGATCAATCATTTATAATAGAATGACAACCTGGATATATAGTTGAGTTCTTTCATAAACAACCCTTTGCACAAAACGATAGGGGTGTGGGATTCAAAAGCATATCGGGTTTCATTTCATCATCTAGGGTTGCCATCACTATATCGGGTTAGAGTGTACAATTAATACCATGTCGTGCATGAAGTGTGGACTTGACCTTATATCGTGCACAAGGTATATGTAGGTACCACTCATATCATTCATGAGGTATCACTCATCACTATATCGAGTTACCCATCATCTTGGGTTTGTCATGTTGGGTTTAAGGTACTTCAACCCTATATTGGGTTAGACCATGATGATGTCACCATCATCAACCTCGAGACTATTGTTCTTAATGTTCTAGTTCATGGAAAACAGTCCTAACATACTTTTGGAACTCAAAGGAACATCAATTACTCGAAGTAATTTGAAATTGAAAGTAGATCAACACGTTCAACAATATTGAAGGTGAATAATAACATAGTTGGGTTCAAGTTATATAACATGCCTCAAGAACAACTTCCAAGCTCCATGCTCTAAATCTTCACATTCCCAAGGTTGAAGATGATCTTATCAAAGGTACAAGACTTGAGCTCCTCAGCACTATGCATGATATCTTTACCACTTGTGGCCGATATCCCTCACTTGTGGCCGATATCACCTTGCTAGGATGTCACCTTGCTAGGTCGATATCCTTTCTCTATGGCTGATACCAAGGCTCTAAACTCAACACTCCTTCACCTATGCACGATACTAAGATGGCATGCAAGATTTCTAAGGGAAATATGGTAGTAAGATCTGAAAATTTTACTAATAGGTGAAGGGAATGGTATTTATAGTTGTGGTTTATGAAAAAGAGTGTAAGAGGTGTCATCTTCTTATTACTACTAAGTGTCGCATTGCCATGGATAGATTGACACATGTACTTGCATGCATCACATCTTTATCTTGCCATGCAAAATAAAAACTTGAGGATAATTCAAGAGATAAGGGTCGCCCCCTTTGGTTATCTTCTAGGGCAAGCTACTTCCACTTACATTATTATTATATTCAATTCAATACAACCTTTCCAAAGGAAAGTTGCAATCCGATATCTATTGCTTCATTGAGGTATCTAGACCATCATGGCCTTTTCCAATAATCAACAAACTGATAGGAGATTCCCTCCATGGCTCTTTGGCCGATAGGCACTCCCATATCAAGTCTAAAACTCGATTTAACTCATGTAAAGCTTTCAACTATACATCTTCCTTGGTCTTTTTATCACCAAGAATGCTACTACTCCAAGATGATTCAATCATGGCGTCTCCTTCTTTATATATCCTCTAGATGATACTAGGAAGGAGCAAGGACACTCTAGAAGTGGTAATTTATACATCAACCCTACATTTTGGGTAATTTACAATTTGTACCAAAATTGATGCACAAAACACTAGCATTATTCAAACAAGTTCTCACTTTAGAATTTAGGCTTTCCACAAGCCACCACTTAGCATCATTCTCTCTCTGATGATGTTAAAACACTTAAGATACCAACCAAAAAAAGATGTTAAAACACTTAAGATACATTCAACATGTGACATTTTGCAATATAACCCCTCATCTTGGGTAAATTGCACTTTACACCCAAACTATCATATAATGCACAAATAGTTTGCAAATAAGATCAAACTTAAAAATAAATTTCACAAAGAGTCTTAATTACTATTCAGAAGATTAAAGCAAGTTTGTAAATAACTTAAGCAAAACTTCTACGGTTAGGCCATAACCTAGGTCTGGGATGTTACAATTATCAACCCCTTAAAAGGATTTCGTCCCCAAAATCTTAAGAGAAAAGAGAAGGGTACTTCCTCCTCATCTCTTCCTCTAGCTCCCATATGGCTTCTTCAACGTCAGGGTGATGCCAGAGAACTTTCACAAGAACTATGTCTTTCTTCTTCAACTTCTTGACTCTTTTGTCAAGAATCATCATAGGACCTTCCACATAGGATATATCTTCATTGGTCCTTGTCCAATCCGCTCAAACTTCAAGATCTTCTCATCCAGATAAGTCTTGGGAAAGTATCTACTGACAAACTCTCGTCAGAGTTCCTGCCATCTGACCTCAACACCAGGTCTCTTCTCTTCTTCGATGGCCCACCAATGGCCAACACTTCCTTTTAGAAGGTATACATCATGCTTAACTTTATCAGCCTCTAGAATGTCAAGGATTCTAAAGGCTTTCTCTAGCTCAGTAAGCCATGAATCTGCGGCTATTGGGTCAGCTATACCAGCATATTTAGTGGCTCCTACCCAGCATAACCGCTCAAAGGTCTTACGAGATCCATGTCCCTCATTGAGAAATGGTATCCTAGGTGCTGGTGTTGGTATCTGATCAACCATATGTGTCATCGTGGTCATGATCTGCCCAAAAAGAGCATGAAAAGCTGGGTTTTCTAGCATAGCTTGGTCAAGATGGGGATTCTCAGGCACTGGTTCTTCTCTAGCATGTTCCCTTGCACCTCCTCCTGGTGCAACAACAATACTCCCAACAACATGTTCTTCATGTGCTCCAGCCATCTTTCAGTTGTACTTCTTCTCTTGTATGAGGAGAATTCACTATAAGATAAATTGGAGGACACTAGAATAGACTCAATAACCTTAATCATATGTCTCTATAGACTCGACAAATCTTAGGCTCTGATACTAAAACTTTGTGACGACCTAACCTCAAATCAAGCCATCACCAGTAATAATCGTGAAATAACCATAAATAACAAAATTAATAAGAATTAAAACCATTTTGCAAAGAGATCCTTTTTCAAGAAACTCTTAAAGGAAGAACTAAAACTTTATATACATCATGGTTCATATTGTACATACGTTGTACCTTCTCATCTTGAGGATAACAAATACCAGTTGCTTTACTTAAACATATACATCAGCAACATAAAACCTCAAGGCATTCAAGCCAAAATCTCAAGTCATTCATAAAAACCACAAAGTACAATCTCCCAAGGATCTGAGAGTACAAATACGACACATAGGACTTCTATATACAAGACACGACAGATTGTACACTCGACCTAAGCTATTACTACTATCCCTGCTGACGTGGTCCTCCCTCTGCAGTTCGATCTCTACCTCCTCGTCCACGTCCACCTAAAAAATTATGGATCCTACAGGGTGAGACTATTGTCCCATCAAGAGATATAACTCTCTACCAACAATATTATTATCACAGGAAAACACTATAAAACTGAGCAGAGGATACTTATGCAAGTAAGCAGGTTTATTTGTAGTGCAAATCAATAGATTGACAAGATAGTTCAACTACTCATAGCAGAGTTTACGAATCATCTATTTACTTTATAAGGAATATGAAGAATGTGTATAACATCTATCAATTAAGATCTATAGAATTAATAAAGCATCAACCAATGTTTTACGTATTCAATCCTTAAGCAAATAAGCTAAATGGATGATTACATGTTCACATTCACACTTATGCCCAGAGGAGATCAAGTATACCACTGATGATCCAACCGACCACTACTAAGTCAAAATCGGTACCATACAAGGTCAGTGGAAAAGTCGGCTGTCAAGACCTCACATGTCTCGATAAGTACGAGATAACTGGCAGGACATCTTGTGTCTACTGCAATTAGCTTACCTGGGTATACTGGTATCTTCACTATAGAGTTATAGCCACAACATGTACTCTCTTTGGGAGAAGACCACTGAGCTTTCCCTGATTACTTTTCATCAGGAAGTCCATTGAGCGATCCTAGTTTAGTTGGGGAGTCCACTGAGCAACCCCGATATAATCAAAATTACATATTAGATAATATGTATACCGAGTTAAACTCATTTCACCATTCAACAAATCCTGACACTAAATGGATCTATGGTCTGGGCAACTATATGATAAAATTCCACTAGATTAATTAAGTATATTACAGTACCTTTTAGCATCAATCAAGTTTCAAGCAAGAATTATATCAGATACTACAAAGAAAGGTGTAATACGTTTATCAAGTACTTTCATGATTCTTTGGGACACATATAACACTTAGGATCTCAATCTCTTGTCATCATCATGCTTGGGTATTTAAACCCTTAGTGCATCAGTGAGTACTATTACCACTTATCAGGTAACCATTACCTCTAGGTCATCAGACCAAGGTATACATTATACTTGTTGCACAAATAATTCACATAGTTGACAAAGCCCATTAAATCTGTATCATATAAACATCATAGCTCTTACTTAGCTATGCTCATCACCTCATGATACCTGCATGGTTAGTATTTTATGATAACAACAATATCAAATACATGTCAAAACCATGCAATGCAAAAGAGATACACCCTTCCCATTATTTAGTGTTAGGGTTTCCCTACATTAACTGATTAGGGTTTAAATCATCTCATCACCCATTATTAGGGTTAAGATTTACCCTTATTAACCAATTAGGGTTTCAAGATCACATCATACAAGATTAAACTATAATTCATACTCTATTCGTACTAGGAGTATCAACATATACTTATTACATGGTTAACATTCAAATATAAGTTTCTCTCTCATCCTCACAAGGATGTTGATTGCACCATACTTTTATTAAGTTGGCTCAATTCTCCTCTTAAGGTAAATTAGCTCACAATTATCAAATTGCATAAAAATCTTTACACCTTAATGAAAAATTTGACACAACATACAACATGTATAACTCAATCAAATACTTTGGATTGATGTATTCCCATCATATCGGGCATTAAGGTATCTGTATGCTACCATATCGTGTTTTAGATGCAACCTTATCTTCATATTGTGCATCTATATCGGGCATATGGTGTAGCCTCATCACCAGATCATGTTGAGAGTGTAAGGACCCTAACCTTCGTTTTGGGCTTACCCTATTTGTTTTGCCTAAACCTTGTGCTTGGTTGCTTGCTAATTTCAGGAATGACGACTGGCCCCACAAACCACCACTAGCGTTAATTGTGCACTTTGTCCACACTGACGCGCAAGCCAGGATCAACTTCCCGACTGGTCACCCATCCTAGTACTACTCCAAGCCAAGCACGCTTAACTATGGAGTTCTTTAGTAATGGGCTTCCTGAAAAGGAGGTGCACCTTGGTGATATGGGTAGTCCAATCATTCCTTTTAATATAATGTTATTTGAGGCCTCAAATCCTGGGATGTTACAATCTCCCCCACTTAGACTCTTGACATCCTCGTCAAGGCTCAACTATATGGCCTCATAATCTGACCCCATTTCAGTGCAGACCCACAATGGCCCATGGACACCCAGCTCCCGTCCACGGCTACCAGCGCAAGGGCGACTCCATCTCGTCTCTACGGATAGTCCTTTCCATCTTGCTTGGACTGCACGACTCAAGACTGGCATGCCACATGCCCATGTGGGCCCCACCTACTGGAGGGGTTATGGCTCTGATACCATTTGTAACGACCCCGTCTCCCGGTAACCCCCAATTAAGGGAGAACCGAAGATCAGAGTCATTATTCAACTAACAGGATCAAAGGTTCAACAAATAATCAATAACAATTAATAAACTTTACAAACTAAACTGAAAATCAGTATAAAATAAAACTTTGTTTACCTTTTAAAATATGAGATTTCTAAACTTCTATCCATGAAGATGCTAATCTAACTAATTTTACTGTGCACGTTACTTCTCATTTAATTCCACATATGCCATTTTACCGTTTGTTCTTTTCATTGTACCTAAAACGTCGACAAACAAAACATCAGTCAGCCGAAGCCGGTATGTGGGGGAAATAATAATCATGAAAATATGGTAACAACGTAATCATTCAATTAATCATTTAACAACCAAGATTACGTTTTAAGCTATACTACTCAATCTTTACCTATCCCCTAACTCTGTGCTATCCCTACAGTGGACTTGTATGCTACCTCTCTTTAGGTAGATTCTTACCCCCATGGACCTACCTTACAGGTAGCCAATACCTAGGATAATAGAGTCGCATGGCACTACCCGAAGGTAGCCCAATATCTAACCCATGATGACTTGATGGTCCTACCCCATTGGTAGCCATTTACTATGTCATCTAATGACCTGATGGACCTATCCCATTGGTAGCCATTTACTAGGTCAACTATTAAGCCACAGAGGGGACCAAGATCTGAGTTAGTAGGCACATTTCTTATATGATAGTCATATCCACATTATAGTTTGCATGAATTAAAATCATCCAACAGTTAATTCATGACATCAATGAAAACTTCGGTAAATCTTGGAAAACTAACTCGAGATATTCATAAGCGTAACCACATACCTGATTTGATAATTTCAGAAGCATTAAGAAAATCCAACCAAGCATGCAATCCAAGTAATTCAACAATCACATAATTCCTGAAAAGAATATGTACTCTATTTATTACACACTTTATCAAGAACCTACTTTATCAACTTGGATTCACTTTCTAGGGTTTCTATATCCATTTTAGGGTTTCGTTTTGCAATTAGGGTTTCCCTTCATCTTTTACCATATTAAACCCTAATTTTATGCCATTACTCATAAACCCTAATTATCTCATCTATTCTTCAACATTAAGGTTATCTTAACAACATATAACCCTATTTTCATATTACAGGCACATTAATCATCAATTAAGCTTCTTTTTCATTAAAGCTACTATTTTTATCCCTTTAATCCATGACAAGATCATTATACGCATTTATCATCAATTCATAGTTCATTACGGTATAAATCACATATGAACTTGATTTGCTATTAATTCCACCTTCTATTCATGAGAAAACCCTAATAACTATATTTAGGGTATTTATCCACAACTAGAAACCTTTATACTCAAAATAACTTATAACCATGAAAACTCAGTTCTATAATTATATTTTCGGTTTTAACTCATTAAAACCCATATTTATCCAAATTAGGGTAACCTACTCAAGAATTAACTCTCCCTTTTATTCTTAATAGGTTAATATTCCTCAGAATTAGGGTTCCAAACCAAATTAACCCAAAAGAGTCATTAAAACTGAGTTTCATATCAAATTAGGGTTTTACCATAATCTTATACATTAAAGGAGATAACTTGGTGTACTTTTTAAATTGCGATCAAAATAAGGTTCAAATTATATTTTTATTGGATTCCTCGCATTTTTCTGATCAACTTTCATGTATAATTTGTAATTATCAGATAATTCTACATTTAGTTATGATTTTCGCAAGAGCAGTACTTTTAGGCCAATGGAAAAGTGCCACGTGTCCTTCTTGTTTTATTTTCCAGCAATCTTGATCTTTATCGTTTTTGTCCCTGCTCCCCTTCTCACGCGCCAAGGGTAAGAGAGACTTTTCTCTGTCTCTCATCTTCAACCTTGCGCGCGACCAGTTAACTCACGAGCCAGGCGCCAGACTCCGGTCAACTTCATAGTTGACTTTGGGGTCTCGTCCATCAGCGAGCAAGCCAAGGGGCCAAAAAGATCCACCGCCACCATACAAACTAGTAGAGCTCTACAATTCCACACCTGCGTCATGCCTCTGCTCCCAACTGACTGCTGCAACTCCAACGGTTTGACAGAGGAATGAAGGGCAAGGTCGGGGTGATTTGTTTGATTGAAATCGCCAAAGGGTTCGACGGCGTTCTCCGATGTTACCAGGGTTGGTTTCATGACTGCGGGTTCCCCTGAGCACCTTCCGCTATATATAGGGTTGGCGACAGAGTCCAGCGATTGGGGACTTCCTGGCGAGTCTATGAAACCACCCATAAATTGGGTTGGTTGTCTTCGGAACAGGCTCCCAAATTTGGTGGGAAAGTTTCCAAGTCCATCTGTGCATTAAATCATGAGGAAATCGTTTGGGAAAACTGATCGATTTGCTCCCCCTTTCCTAATCTGTCTGGGGTAGAAGACAACTGCATTACCCTTGTATTTTGATCCAATGGCTGTTGAGCCACGCGAGGAACAAAGGAAACTGGTCTAATTAAATTAAATTGTGACATGTATTGATTTCCTCCACACATTAGGGAAACTTCCAAAAATCGTATCTCTCAAACCGCTTACGCGTTTGATCCCAAATTTTGAGGGAAGTTTGGTAATAACTTAATCTTTAATTATGCCGAATATGGACCCATTATCTAAAGAAATTGGATCCCTTTATTTAGTTGCAAGCTATCACTCAAATATGAATATTTCCCATCTATTTTCTCTTTCCTTTGCTTTTAAATTATTATTCTGAGTTCCTTGTACCTCAAGGAACCCTACTTGCTCAAAATCCCATCTTGGGAATACCCCTGAGCCTTTTATTTATCTTTTATCCATTTTCTTTTTATCTTACTTATTTCTTATTAAAATATCTCTTTTTGAGATTTTCTCTTTATTTCTATTTTAT
This sequence comes from Alisma plantago-aquatica, assembly GCA_963693085.1. Taxonomy (NCBI): domain Eukaryota; kingdom Viridiplantae; phylum Streptophyta; class Magnoliopsida; order Alismatales; family Alismataceae; genus Alisma; species Alisma plantago-aquatica. The sequence continues at coordinate 350,440,205 of OY856412.1, forward strand.
TTTCCTCATTAGTATTCATTTTATCATTAGGAATCCTTGGGATACGAAATTCCACTAAGGATGACTCCATTATACCTCTTTTCACTTATTTTCCACAATTCATCAATATTTTCAATTTCTTTCTTAACAAGGAAATACTTAATTGATCTCTTCTTTTCTTATTGCTCTCTTTATGCAACTTTGGACTCCTTGGAACCCAAGGAACCCAAGAGGCACGAAATCCCTCTTTGGATTTTCCTTCTAGAGGTTTCCACATTTTTCTTTTCTCAAATATTCAACTATTCATTCACTATTTGAATTTTTCTTATAATTTGGGCCCAATAGCCAATAAAGCCCACAATACAAACATCAAGGCTATTGTAAACAAAATCCATTTATTCAAAATAGATTATATCATTATTCGTTCAAATATCTTTAATATGAGAAATTACATTTCGCACCAAAGGAACCCAAAAAAATTGGGGTTGTAACATCATTCCCCTCTTAGAAGAATTTTGCCCTCAAAATTCCATCAAGCAAGCAAACAAACATGATAAGCCTTTCATATGTCCATCATGGCTCCCATGTGGCTTCACCCTTTCCATGGTGCTTCCCAAGAACCTTCATCATCTCATATTCTTCCATCTGAGTTCTTTCTTACCTTGATATATCGTACCCTCATAGGCGACTCAGGACATTTCAGCCTTTCCAAAGTTGAATAGGTTCAGGGCTCAACACATGGCTTGGGTACCTCACATAGTTCTCTAGATCGGACTCATGGAACATTTTTATTTATCAAGTTATCCTGAGGGGTAAGGCTAGACACAACCATCTCCACCAATCCATCTCAAATGGACCCATAAATCGGGGACTCAACTTTCTCAACTGTAGCTTACAGGGGTCGGATTTTCACATCACAGATTCTCCCATAGTGAAATGCATGTCAGTCTGCTTTGCATCAACTTGTGACTCATGTCACCACTGGGCTCTCTCTCTCAGCCATTGCACGATCAAAGCGACTTCATCTGCACACACTGTGGTTCTTTTCTGACCTTCGCGAGGCCTCCTTCACCAACATCAACTTAATGAAGTGGTGACCGACACATCCTCTCTATAAGACTTCTTGCATCCTGATGAAGGTTATGGTGGTTAACATCACATCTTTAGAATTGTCTCTTGGTATCACTCTGAACAAGCACACTCGCTCTCATCAGACCCTCTAGTCTAGATCATACTAACCATTAGTTAGGGGTGATAAACTATACTATCATCAAGCTTGTCAAGTATCTACTTCTACCTCATGGAAGTGAACCTTGGTCATATCCAAGAACTTTTGAACTCCCATCATGGTCTGGTTGAACCATCTTCTCCCTTAAGTAGTTCAACACTCTTCCTTCCACATGTCATCTAGGTAAGGCGATCTACCATAACCCATATTGCACCTCGACCCTCCTTGGTCTAGGGGAGTCTTACCACAACATCCATAGTAAAGAACTCCCATTCTCTCTCGGGGACTCTTTTATCCTCTATATCGATACACTGGGTTACGGGTGTTCGTCCCTCACTTCTATCATGCATGGCCACAAGCCACATGCATCTTCATCTTAAGCATCCAAAGTGCTACTATCTCTTATTATCTCCGTAATATCATGGTATATGATGATCTTAAAATCATGATCTCCAGCGTGTCATGATTCCTCAAGCTGATTCCTCAGAAACCCTACACCACTCTAATCAGGGTTTCATCACCTTTCTTTTCAGAGGAGTGCATCTGGGGTTTCACAACCATTCTTCTGGCTTTCCAAACAACCACCATTCTTGTTCAACTTATATCTTTTTCCCAACTTAAGGTTGGCCTGACAACCTCAACTTCTTCTAGCTTCCAGCTAAACTAGGCACTATATCTCAACCAGAGCATTCATCACCACTTCTTATCCTTAGGTATTAGGTAACATACCCCTCCATGTATTATACTTATCATCTCATCTTAGCCCTAAGTCCATCTTCATCAAGAACATTTCGAGCTTATACCTTTGGTTTTCAACCTCAACCTGATGTAACTCATAGCTCATGCTAAAAACATCCTTATAAGATGACTATCTTATTTCTCTTTAGCGTTTGTAAACCATCAATGTATCATTCACTTTATTAGAGTATGTTATCTTCTCTGTCCCCGTATCTCATGGCAACATTCCAAACCACATTATCTTTTATCCTTGGTGTATGGCATGCGTACTGTCCTATCTCTCACTCCCATAACAAAAGGAAATAAGCATTTGGCTGCAGTCCAAATATAGAGTTCTTCCCATTCCAAGAGTAGAGATGGTACATACCACCTTGCCAGTACACATTTAAAGCTAAGTTTGAAATGTGCCTCACATGTCTCTACATCATAAACATCATGGTTTCAAAGTTACTTCCATGGGAAACTAGTCTCGAACCTACTTGGGTTACTACACAATCCTTGGTCATCTCCTCTAGGTCTATAGGGTGCCGACACTTTTGGGGTCATCCCTCTTCCCTCATGCATCAGAGAGTGCCCTACTCATCTGCCCTTTGGGTCCCATGAGTTTATGAAGGTGATCAATCTCCTAACCCATGGCCCTCAGACAATGATAGTTGTTTCCTCCTGACCCTATGGTCATGTGCAATTAGGGAATTAGGAAACTCCTTCTTCCATCGGTCTTATCCCTACCTGACCCTAGGATAGATTTAGGATTCCATTATAGTACATATCCAACTTAGAACCTTACCCAAGCCTTCATCATCTCTCTCTACATTCATGATTGACTTTCATCCCTTCATAGGGGTCATGGCAACCTTCCTACCTTGGTCAGGCCCCATACTAGTTACCTCCATGGTAACACATCCTCATGCACATAGAGATGGTTATATATGGGTCTATAGGTTCATTCTCATGCCATGTACTCTTAACTTAGTTTCTCAAGATCCTATGAAACCTTCTTAGGTTACCTCAAAACCAACCACACTGGTGAACCCCCTACCCAAGGGCCCCTTTCCCAGGATGGGAGGAAACCACACCTTGATAACAAAGGTCACAAGCATCCTTAGGGTTTACATTCACATGAGAATGCTTAATCCAACAACTACTAAGGCACCATAGTACCTACTAAACCATGCTAGGTCACACTTGTTCTCATCCTCAACATTAGATCAACTTAGTCGTGAGGGGTTCATCAAACATACCCTTACCTTAAGGGGTTTCCTTTACCTCTACACATGAGGAGTACCATGCTCGAAACTATAGAGACTCAAATCTCATCATGAGAATCGGGTATACTGCTTCCCCTCTTAGGCCTAGGAACCCTAGGTTCTCCTTTGGATATCCAACTACGTGCTCAATCTCTTAACCATGGATCAATCATGTCTAAGGTATGCCATGTACTCCCATGATCCTTTTATATGAGAAACACCTCAGAGTTGAGTCCTCCTCAAGGACATTCAACTAGGTATAAAACCTCACAATAGGGTACTTAAACATCCTCAGGGTCTAAGGCACTCTTTATCTCATCCAGCAGGTAATCACTTATATCCTGGGTACTAGAAGCATCGTCCTCTCTCTAGGGTTTGGTTCCTTTAAAGACAACCAAGATATCATCAGCCTCCATGGATCAAGCATAAGGAAACCACTATCATCCACTTAGGTCACATCATTCTCGGCTCCCCACTATTCCTCAAGTTTCAGGGTTTTAGGCTTCCAACCTCCCTATTGGGGTTCTGCTTCCTCTCTCTAGAGCTAATTCCACCTCTAACCATACCTACTAGAGGTCCCTTCTCCATGAAGGCTCATGCTCACAAGCATACCCCTATATGGTTGAAGCCTATGCTCCACTCATGTTTGGCTCAAGAGCATCCATACCCCTTTCATAAGCCATCCATCATGATCTCTTAACCAGGATTCATCAAGCTATACCCTACTTGCCTAAGCCCATAGGGTAACTATAGGTTCTCTAACCTCATCCACGAAGGAGCTATCCTTTTCTATGGCCTGCATGACCCTCTCCAGGGTTGGGTCGCCAAAGGTACTAGGTCATCTACCCTCATATGGCATCCCAAAGGCATGACCAACCAAACACTCGGTCAATCATGACATCTAACTCATCATGTCATCTCTCTCTCTAATCTTCACTTAGGGTTAGGGTTACTATCATCCTCAAAGGATGTTCTAGGTCTCTACCTTTAATGGAGGTCTCTACCTCCAAGACTAACTCTCTCTACTCATCCTCCTACCAAGGAGGTCTATCCTCATGTCTCTCCTGAGGGCAACGACAACTTGTGTCAGACAACCTAAGCATGTATCTATTCCTTTTACACTTACTCTATTAAGCTTATGTCCATGACATCTTATTTACATGCTTTTTATTAATTTGTTGGAGGATTCCTTAATCCTTATCAACCTTACCCATACCTCAAGAGGGTGAGGAGAAGAGAGGAAACCCTAATCCTGAAGGTCCTTAATAGAATTTGAGTTGAGAGGGGATGAACAAGATGAGAGAGTCCTAAAGGTATCTTATTTCGATTCATACCCTAAGACTTTGGCCAGGCAGTCACACGGATCAGGGAGTCCTCATATTCTGACTAGCGGTGCAGAGGAAAATATTGTCATCCCGCGGTCATGATCCTTTTCTAGACACCTCTGTCTTTCGGATAATCCTCTAATAACTCCCTTAGGTTCTATAGAATTTGTAAAATTTAATAATTATTAAAGATTAATTGAGGAACCTATGCTCTGATACCAATTGTAATGCATGGGCCCACTGCCCAAGGCTCTAGTAGAGTTTCAAGAATGACAACTGGCCCCACAAACCACCACTAGCCTTAATTGTGCACTTTGTCCACACTGATGCGCAAGCCAGGATCAACTTCCCGACTGGTCACCCATCCTAGTACTACTCCAAGCCAAGGACACTTAACTATGGAGTTCTTTAGTAATGGGCTTTCTGAAAAGGAGGTGCACCTTGGTGATATGGGTAGTCCAATCATTCCTTTTAAGATTATGTTATCTGAGGCCTCAAATCCTGGGATGTTACATGCTACTTGCAAAATAACCCCAGATAGGGTTGGAGAGAAAATTTGTCACCTTGAGAGATGTCTTTCTCTCTCTTTGCCTCCTCTAGAGTTGAGAGGAAGGTTTGGGCTCGTGCTTTGTGTTGTCTTGGGCTTGGTTGAGCTCTTTTGGGCCTTGTTTTCCCTTGTTTGGGCCTTGCCTTGCTTTGTTGAGCCCTGTATCACGCAAGGATGCTTTTGTATCGGCCATGGGGTATCGCCCATGGGGTGTGTCGGCCTTGGAGGTGTAGTGTGTCGGCATTTGACCTTTGTTGACCTCCTTGCCTTGGTTGTGTCACCCTAGCTTGGACATGTGGTCGATCCTTGGTTGAGTTGTGGCATGGCATGTGCATGTGTTTTGCAAGGTGGTGGAACGTGTGGACAAGTGTTCCTTGGTAAGGTGACACCTTGCCTTGGTTTAACCTTGACCCTCATCTATATATTCCTTGCCTTTCTCTTCCTTAGGAACCCTTTTAGCTCTTTTTTGCTCCTCTCTACCTTATGTGCACGATACACCTCTCCCTTGCAACCTTGGTGGCCGATCCCCTTGAAGGAGTTCTTCTTCTTCTTCCTTTATCTTGGTGGCCGAACCCTAGGTGGGTCTTGTTCTTTGGTAAGCATCTTCCCTCTCTCCTTAGCATCTTCTTCTCCATCTTTCCTACTCTTCAACCATGGTGGTTATGCTTCTTGTTCCTTTTCTTGAGGTGGCCGAAGTGGTGAGCTTGGAGCTAGGTGTGATGACCTGATTTTCAAGATTTCTAAAACCAATATAGTAATTAAGGTCCAAGGATATTCCTGGTGGGTTAATTCTAGGGCAGGGTGACTCTTATACAAAAATGGTTTTGTTTGACCCACAGGTATGACCCAGATTCCCTTAGAGGTTCAATAGTAGCTATCGAAGGCCTTTCATGTACAAGGAGATGATTAATACTAATTATTAGTCGATTTGAGGACATTTTGAGTTAAGTACCAAATTATGCATACATGGATTCAAATGATTGAATAATGAATCTTGGGATGCATGATGGTCATACTAAGTAATTAAAAATTCTATTGTTGACGTTAGAAGCTAAATTTATGTATAGTATAAGTTCAGTGTACTTATATATGTGTCCCTTTGGAGTATCTCAATTGAGGGGTCAAATAATTGAGTTTGGGTATCAAACGTTCACTTAAGGTGTAATACACTAGGAAGAATCTTGAATCAAAATTTTGGATCCAAGGCATGTTCTTATAGGAAGTTATTTAGGTTTTAATATCACAAATAATTGATTGATCCATGCTTTGAGGACTATGGTTGCTAGAAAATATTATGGGCCATGAATTTGACGTCACGCGGCCTCTGTGACATTGGGCACACTGGTTTAGTTGTAAGGCATCTGTAGCGCTGATGTGTGGCCTAATCTTGGCCGTCCAGAGTAGATCCAATGATTAAGACTTCGTCTTCTACCCCCGGATTCCACGGGCAGTAGTTGCTTATCGACCCCTCTCCATTCCTTTGACTCCATGAGGATTTCTAGGGCTTTCCATGCGATCGGTTAGCTGCAAATGGTGGATATCTACATCTCGAGACCAAGTTTGAAGGATGAGGTGGCCTAGAGAGAAGGAACCACCGATCGCACCTCACTGCCTCTCCACTCGCAATCGCAGAAAGTGGGACTATCACGAGCGAAGGTCTGGAGGGGACTAGAGGGATAAAACCCAAAGAAAAATGATGCTCGTGTCTCATTGGTGTTGCCTAGGAGAACATCTTTGATCGCAGAGCTACCCCAGAGCTTCCTAGCTCGCCGTCTCCAGCTATGGAGGGCAGCCTCGGGACTGGACCTCCTTGATTCCCCATCTATTTCTCAGTCTGTAGAAGGATTCAGGGGATCATGATGGAGCGTTTGCATGGATTGAAGGAGATAGAGAAGCCACAGATTCGAAAGCCCCAATCCCACAGAGCCTTCTCCGCCTTGGATCCAATGTGGAGACCTGGAGAGTGAATCAAGCCTCGACGCAGGACATCAATAGGGCTTTCGAGATCTTGGAGTCCAGTTGATCATCCGCGATACTTTGTCTAACCACAACAACGCAAAGGGCCTTCTTTCCCTTCCTCCTACCTACAGCGGCGCTCCACGCCGGCAAGCCCGACCTTGCCGAGATGCTGGTCACTAACCTCGCAGTTTCCGTAGCTGGGGGGATATAGACGGATGAAACGAGCTTCTAGCCTCCTCCACCATGAGCGTTGTACCCTCAACATCGGACCCGCCAGAGATACCTCTCCCTGCTACGGCGCTCAAAGCACAGAGGAACGGGATGAATCGGGAGTGTGAGACTGTGAGAAAGAGGGAGAGAAGAGATACCAGGCCCAAACCTAGTGAACCGGCCATAAACCGCCTGTGAACCATCTTGAATCGGCCCACAACCAGCAAAGGGAAGCGCCGGCCCCACTGGACACGTGGTTGAGGCCAATTGGCCGGAAAAAGGTATTTTCCTTCAAAATTCCTAGATCTTGTATAATTCCTAGTAATTAGCTGTGTTGTCAGAAAAATACAAACAATATACCAAAATTCTCAGAAAAATGCGTAGAATGTAGTGGAAGCATAATATCTGTTATTTTATGCACTAACCTCAATTATATCATATAAGTTGTGAAATGCTCGTTTAATGGATAATAAATAGCAAATGATGACATAAAATCATGGAAAAATATCAGTAAGTCCATAATTACATATAGGATGCATATGATCCCAGATATGTTCATGTTGATGCTCAAAAACATATAATTTGATTAATATGTCTAATTAGGGCTAATAACCCTAATAAAATGCAATAAATGCATAAATGGTCAATAAATGATGAAATTCACAGAGTAAGCTTATATCAGTATATTGAACCTCAGTTTTAATTATGAGATCATCATGATGAACAGAATCTATGTTATATGAAGATGAATATTAATACATGGTTTAAAACCCTAATCTAGGTTAATGATGTAACCTAGGGTTAACATGTGCACAAAAATAGAATATGGAACCTAATATTCAGATAATGGATCATAATCTAGAAAATGACGTCAGTAAGATAAATATAAGACAATAATGCAAGTAAACGTTGGAATATCCTAATGAGATAATATAAACCCTAATGAACACGACTAGGGTTAAGATGATGAGAATCTGATGCTAGTATATGATTTTTTTATTAATCAGGTGCTGACCCGATATGTAGATGATCCAGAATGTAAATAGGAATCTCCGAATTTAGGTACGTGGGTTTTATTAAGTATAAGACTAGTTTTCATGAATGCATAATGATATGATGTACTTTGGATGCTTGTGTTTGCATATAAATTCTTGGATGTGTATTAGTAGTATATGCTCCGCAAAACATCACATAACATAAAAGAATATGGATGGTTTGTAGCTACTGAGTGGATATATGCTCTATCTCTCTCTCCCTCAATCCTCTCTCTCTCTCTTCCTCTAAATATAAGGTCGGCACTCGGTCCCCATAGCCCAAGGGGCGGGGAAAAATGAAGTGCGACATCTCTCTCTCTCCGCTCTGAATATAAGGTCAACACTCGGTCCCCATAGCCCAAGGGGCGGGGAAAAATGAAGTGTGACACCACTTAGTAGTACAAACGCATCAAAAGGCATCTAAAAATGTGTTTACCTGATTATCGCTTTAAACAATGTTTTCTTTTACTCTTTCTTTCTCAAGATTATTTCAATTATGCAAGCATATTAGTATGTATCTTTCTACCCACGTACACAACACCTTGTGTGTTGATTCGTTGTTTCACGTATGTTTTAGGTTCGGAGCTAGCGTGGGATAAAAGATGTGAAGTGAGCAGTTGTCCAGGTTGTACCTATTGTATAGATCCTGATTAGCATACATGTTCATAGACTTGTAAATCTTCTTTTAATATGTAAATGTAATTCCTTTTGTATTATACATGTTGAATGTTGAGTATGTTATGGTTGTATGTTCATGTATGCGTATTATGCTTCCGCATCGCTTTCTGATATGATTGGATGATGTTTTCAGATTCTGGCCTCTCATTCCCAATAGGGTTTGGAGAAGCCAAAATCCGGGGACGTCACACTAGGAGTTTAAAGCTTGGAGATTTGGAGCTTGAGGAGTTTGCTTAAGGCATGTTACATAACTTCTAACCCTAGCTATACTACCTTCTCTAGGTTGCATGTTTCATATATGTTGATGATCGTCCATTGCATGCTATGTATCTTTCTCTAGTACTTGTTGTTAAAATTATGAGCATGATGTCGTTGATGTTATATACCTTTGGACCTAGTTGGCCGAACAATGGTTTAGGGTTTCCTTGTTGAGCAATACCCCTTTCTTTCCTTGGTCTAGAGATGTGAGTTTGAGCTCTATTGATGTAGGCAATACCCCTCTCTCGTTTAAGTTGGGAGGTGAGCTTACATCCTAGTTACTTGTGCAACACCCTCCTCTCACCATGGATTAGAGAGGTGAGCTTTTGGATAGATGATGACCTATGTTGAGGTTGGTCCTTGTGGTTGCCCGATTTGTGATAGAGGTTGTGCAAAACCCCTCTCTCTTGGTTATTGAGAGGTGAGCCGATCTTCTTGATCAATTAGGGTTTGGTGCCCTTGTGCTTGAGGTTGAATATGTTTTTGTTGGGTTGTGTCTTTCACGATATGACCTTGGGATAATGTTGCCCGATAGCCTTGTCTTGAGTTGTACCCTTGGACGACACACCTAGTTCATATGGTTGGTTTGATGCCCATATGGTCCTCCTGGTTTGGGGTAGAGTTTGGGCGATACACCTTATATCTTGTGCTCTGAACGATACATCTTGAAGTAAGGTTGGCTGATACCCCTACCTTGTTGAGATAGTTGGCTTGGTGCCCATTATGCTTTGGCTTATATGGAGTCTAGTAGGCTATCCTTGTGTTGGGAGATAGGGTTTAGTTGTGGTGATGCCTGATATGATTTGTATGGTGCATCTTAGTGAGTATCCTACTGGTGTTGTTCCTTTGGTCGATATGCCTAGTAGGGCTTGGCCGGTACTACTTGTAGAGTTGGGGCTTGGGTGTTACACCTTGATGTGTGCCATGCACGACACATCTTGTGATAATCTTGGCCGATATGCTATGATGAGCTTGGTGGCTTGGTGTCCAATATGATGGTTGTATAAGAATCCTAGATGACGCCTTAGTGGTGGCGGATATGAGGTGTTTGACCTGGTTGGACGATAGGTCTTCTTAAGGTGTTGCTTGTTAGGTGGGTGACACCCTAGCCCTTTCCTTGGACGATATGAGAAGGATGGGTAACCTTGTGTCGAGCATGGGTTTGTGTTTGCCTGACATACCCTTAGTGATTTGGCCGATATATGGTGCCTTAGTGGTTACCATGCCTTGGACGATAGGGTGCCTTGGCCGTCATAAGAGTTCCCTAGACGATAGGGGGGATGGTTGGACGTCAGGGCATCTTGGGCGCCATTCTCTTGGTCAATATGCTTCTTAGGGTTGGCTGATAGAAACCCTAACCCTAGTGCATGATAGGATGGTGTGTTGTTGGCCGTTTGATGGTGCATATGCTTTAGGGTTTGGAACCCTAGCCGATACATCCTTTGGTGAGGGTTGGCGCTGCTCGCCATACCTGTAGTGAGGGTTGCATGAGTTTTGGTGAGGGTTCTAATAACCCAAATGTATATAGTTGATAGTTCTCTATTAATCATGATAACACAAGTCATATGATGTAATTACCTTGAATCCTGCAAATATGGTGATGAGTTAAAATGATAGGTTGAGAACCAGGTATGTTTGGGAGAATATGATGTTGCTTCACATGATGGTGTGGCACATGCCTACGATCACAAATGTGGGGCATGGTATATGTTTATGATGAATGTGTATACTAACCATGCAGGTATTTCATGTGGATTCATAGCCTGGTAAGAGCTATGAGATATATGTGATTTGACTAGCGCAATGTGATGATAATCCTTGTTAATGAAATAACAATTGATAGGTTTGAGGACCTGATATAAGGTTGAGTGCCTAGATGAGGTGTTATCATCTGATAATGAGATAAGGGATGTGTTCCCAGGATGCTGATGCATGATTATGATGCCTTGAGAGGCAGTGGTTGATATCATGAGGGATTGAGGTCCCAGGACAGTATGTTGATGGCAATAATGATGTAATTCTATAAGGCTATGTTACATTTTGTTTTGCCTTGACAATTGACTTAAAATATACTAATCAATTATAGATGAACATATCATGTAGTTTTCCCTGGCCATAGATCCATTACCGCCAGTATTTGGTGATGGTGAAATAGGTTTATCCTACGAGATTACCTGGAGCTCCTATTGTTGAATATGTGAGGTTTCCCCTAGCCTAAAATTGGAGGGTTGAGTGCAACTGTGGTTGCAGACTCAGGATATATGGAGCATGGTGAACATACCCATGGCTCAGGATATGTGATGATGAGCATGATGCGTTCATGGCTCAGATGTATGCAGTAGCACCTATGATGAGGTGAGCTAGAGATATGGGTAGCTTGCAGAGCTGACCCAGAGGCTGATGCCCTATAAGCATAAGACTGCAGTCTTGCTTGATGATTCATGTACTGACCATGAGAAGGTGAGGTCATGGAGTCCATATCTCCTTAGATCTTGTATGGCACCGGATTGGGCTTCACAACCAATGGTTGGATTTGAGCAGGGAAGGCTCACTTCCTCAGGGCATAATAAAATGTAATCCAGCCGAATGGTATATCTTACTTAGAGCAAAACACAGAACATTTATTGAGGCCTTGCTTATATAGCTGATCTAGTTACACCTTGCATACATGTGTACGATCCTTATATCTAGTTATAAGTTCTTATAAAGCTTATCTTGTCAATCATATTCCATAAAGAAATACTTGGTTATATGCCTCCCGGATATCTTGGTGAGCTTGATGGTAATAATAGCTTTGCTCAGTATGCTGCTCTTGTTATACGCTTTATTAGTTATTTGCTATTATTTGCTTTAACCTTTGAGGTTTTATAGTTTCGGTGGGGAGTCATGTTTCTCATTGGGACTGTGTGTCTCACCCCGTTGGTTTACACCCTTTTTAGGTGATCATTCTAGATGCGGTGGTGGTCGTGAGGTTGCGTCTGAGCAGCAAGAAGAGCAGTAGAAGGAAAGAGATGGACATGCTGTTGTTTTGGTGGTTTTGTAGTAGAGTCCTAGAAGTCATCCCTGTACTCTCAGGTCCTTGGAAGTGTTTTGATGACTTTTCTCGATGTTTAGCTGCTGTACTTTTTGTATACCCTACTGCTGGCCGTACGTGGCCGTTCTGCATGTATAAACAGGTGATGAACTAAAATATGTTGTTGCGATAGTGGGTGACTTTAAGTGGTAAACATATTAGGCAGGTGATCTTGAATGTATCTATATATGACATGATCTCCTTGCAGGGCCTGGTTGCAAATGTTCTGTATGTATGCTTTCTGCAATCGGTTTTAATTAACCTGTGTTTTTGGTAATATATAGTTCTGCGTGTTTTTGCGTGTCATCTTGTTGTCTGTGTGATGGTAGGGTGTCACAGTTGGTTTGGTATCAGATCTCTAGGTTCGCTAAGTTTATAGGGATCTAGGACTAGGTTTGCGTCTATTCTTGTGAGTTTCCCAGATTTTCTTACAATAACCTTATGCTCTCAGCATAAGATAAAGCTTAAATATGTTTGGAAACCATGAAGAACATGCTGCCAAGAGCAGTGATGCTACATCAGTTGATGGAGCAGGAGGGCATGCACATGGAGATCGGGTGCCTGAGGTCCCCCAACTTGACCCAGCCATTCTCGAAAACCCTACCTACAAACATCTTATGGGGCAGTTGATGGCTATGATGAATCACATGGTAGAACGACTGCCAGTGCCTCAACCAAGAGCATAGGCTCCCCATGGTGAAACATCATGTATTCGGAAGGCCTTTGAGCGGCTTCGCCGAGTCGGAGCTTCGGATTATGCTGGGACGACTGATCTAGTGGATGCAGATCTGTGGCTGACAGGTCTTGAGAAGGCCTTCCGGATCCTCAACATCCCCAAAGTAGACAAAGTCAAGCATGTTGTCTACCTTCTAAAGGGAAGTGTTGGCCACTAGTGGGCCATCGAGGAGGAGAAGCTACCCGATGAGGAGATCAGTTGGGAGATCTTCCGATGAGAGTTCATCGACAGATACTTTCCAAAGACGTATCTGGATGAGAAGATCAACCGGTTGGAGCATCTACGCCAAGGATCGACGAGCATCACCGAGTATGAAGCCAAGTTCATGGACTTGCTGAGGTTTTGTCCTCACATGGCGGCAACAGATGATGAGCAGATCTGGCGGTTTGAGAAAGGTTTGAGTGTTGAGCTGTCGACACCTACTGCTGCTTTAGAAAATTGGGAGTGGTTTGTCACATTCGTGGATTCCGTCTGCATGATTGAACGGTCTGTTAAGGAAAAAAGGGAGTCCATGACCAGGAAAAATCCTGCTCAGTTCTAGGAACAGAGATCTAGAAGTCAAGGTTTTCAACACCTTTCATGATGAGAGGTTCTAGTGCACCGTCACAGTGGTCTCTGAGTAAGGGAAGAGGTCATATTTCTTCACCGTCAAAGGCGCATAATACAGTTTCTGTGGCAGTAACAGGGCCATCTTGGCCGCAGACAGAAGGCAGGTCATGTTACCACTGTGGAGAGACTGGGCACTTGAGGTCAAACTGCCCAAAGAGAGATGTTGAAGTAACACAATAGCCGAGACAGAATCAACAAGGGCCATACAGACAGCAGCCCAGTGCTAGTAGAGGGCGAGGATGCAGTCAAGCGTTGCAAGAAGGATCGTCTGCTCAAGGAAGTAGAGGGCGTGGACAACAAGCAACGACTCGATTCTATGCTATGAGTCATCCAGAGGCGATAGTCAACCCGCGAGTGGTGACATGTCAGATGGAGTTATTTCATTCTAATTTGTCTTCTTATTGCTTTATATCTGTTTTGGTTGACCCGGGTGCTACACACTCTTTTATCGCACATAGTCTGCTTGATAGCTATCCTTTACCTATTAGTTGTAAGAAATATTGCCTGTTGTTAGAAACCCCTCTTGATGATTCCTCGATGCTTCGAGAGGAGTGTCCATCTTGTGTCTTATCTTTTTCGGGACAAAGTATACAAGTGGATCTTATACCACTTGATATGCATGGATTCGATGTGATCCTTGGGATGGATATCTTAGAGAAGTATAAGGTTGTGTTGGACTGTGGTTCCAAGCAGGCAGTGTTTGATGACAATGGAGAGAAGTGGATCTTCCAAGGAGATAGGAAGATTCTTCCGATGTGTCTAGTGTCAGCGATGGTGGAAGAAAAGTTGTTGCGGCAAGGTTGTAAGGCTTTCTTAGCTCACGTTGTGGATACCAAGGCAAAAGGTCTTAGCCTTGAGGAGGTAACAGTTGTCTGAGAATTTGCAGATGTGTTTCCTGATGAGTTCCTCGGTGTTCCCCCACCTCGAGAGATTGATTTCGAGATCAATCTGGTACCAGGAACACAACCAGTTGCACAGACACCGTATAGGATGGCTCCAGCAGAGATGGCAGAGTTGAAGAAGCAGTTACAGGAGCTGTTGGAGAAAGGTTTCATCCAACTGAGCACGTCGCCTTGGGGTTCTCCAGTGTTGTTAGTTAAGAAGAAATACGGGTCGATGCAGTTATGTATAGATTATCGACAGTTGAACAAAGTCACGATCAAGAATAAGTACCCATTGCCAAGGATAGATGATTTATTCGATCAGTTGTGTGGTGCTACAATCTTCTCAAACATCGATCTACGGTTTGGATATCATCAGTTGAGGATTAAGGTAGACAACATACCTAAGGCAACATTTAGGATGAGGTATGGTCACTTTGAGTTTGTGGTTATGCCGTTTGGGCTAACCAATGCACTTGCTGCTTTCATGGACTTGATGAACTGAGTGTTCCATCCGTTCCTAGATCAGTTTGTTGTAGTCTTTATAGACGACATTTTGATCTATAGTCGGGATAGACAAGAACATGAACGACATCTTTGATAAGCGTTGACTCTTCTTCGCCAACACCAGTTATATGCCAAGCTCAGTAAATGCGAGTTTTGGCTGAAGGAATTGACTTTCTTAGGTCATGTGATATCTACAGAAGGAGTTCGAGTGGACCCTAAGAAGGTGGAGTCAGTGACTGATTGGGAGCAACCAAAGACACCGACAGAAGTTCATAGTTTTCTAGGTTTGGCCGGATACTACCAGAGGTTTATTGCAATCGTGTTGCCGATGACAAAGCTGACCAGGAAGGATGTACCTTTTGTTTGGGATGATCATTCTTAGCAAGCTTTCCAAAGTTTGAAGGAGAAGCTGACTAGTGCTCCAGTGGTTGTGCTGCCAGAGCCTGGGAAGGCTATGTTGTTTTCTACGATGCTTTCAAGAAAGGCTTAGGTTGTGTGCTGATGCAGGAAGATCATGTGGTTTCTTTTGCTTCGCGACAACTTAAGAAACATGAGGAGAACTATCCAAAACATGATTTGGAGTTGGCAGCGGTGGTCCATGCGTTAAAGATTTAGAGACACTATCTTTATGGGGAAGTGTGTCAGATCTTTACAGATCATAAAAACCTGAAGTACATCTTTTTGCAGAGTGAGCTGAACATGTGACAACGTCGTTGGATGGAGATAATTAATGATTATGATTGCACCATTGAGTATCATCCTGGTAACACAAATGTGGTAGCTGATGTGCTTAGCAGAAAGTTTTCTTCGCTCCCCACGAAGAAAGCACAGTTGAGTTCCTTGGTATGCCATAGGCGGGATATGTTTGTCACCTTACGACAGATGAATGTGCAGTTGGAAGTTTCCTTGTTGGCAGGACTATTGGCACAGATGCAAGTCAAGCCTACGGTGAGACAACAGATCAAAGATGCACAACATACGGATGATATAGTACAGTTGATCAGGTCAGAGCTTGGCAGCGAAAAGCGTGATGGGTTCCATGAGTCTGAGGATGGACTAGTTTGCTATCATGATAGGATGGTGGTCCCTGATGGTGATAATCTAAGAAAGCTAGTGTTTGAGGAAGCACACACGTCAATGTATGCTACGCATCCAAGAGTCACTAAGATGTATCATAACCTGAAGGACATGTATTGGTGGTCTGGCTTGAAGGAGGATGTAGCTGAGTTTGTGGCTAAGTGTGAAGTATGTCAGCAAGTTAAAGCTGAGCATCAAAAGCCGAAAGATATGTTGCAACCCATGCCGATACTACAATGGAAATGGGATTATATAACCATGGATTTCGTAGTTGGTCTACCAAAGACAGCTAGGAATCATGATTCCATTTGGGTAATAGTGGACAAGTTGACAAAATCTGCTCATTTTATATCGGTAAAGACAACATATACAACAGAGAAGCTTGCTCAGGTCTATGTAGAAGAGATAGTGCATTTACACGATGTACATGCAACGATAATTTCTGATAGAGGTCCTCAGTTCACGAGTCGTTTGTGGGAGAAGCTGCACAAGGCTTTGGGAATGCAGTTGAGGTTCAATATCGCTTTTCACCCACAAACGGATGGACAGTCTGAAAGGACTATTCAGACTTTGGAGGATCTTCTCCGAGCTTGTGTTTTGTAGTTCCTAGGCAGTTGGGACATGCATCTCAGTTTGATAGAGTTCGCTTATAACAATAGTTATCAGCGGAGCATTGACATGGCTCCTTATGAGGCTCTATATGGAAGGAAGTGCATATCCCCTTTATGCTGGTATGAGTCTGGTGAAAATCAGCTTTTGGGTCCTGAGTTAGTACATCAGACAACAGAAAAGATCAGAATGATACAACAAAAGTTGAAAATGGAACAAGACAGACAGAAGTCTTATGCAGACAATCGCCGACGACCCTTAGAGTTCTAGGTGGGAGACAAAGTGTATCTCAAGGTCTCACCTTGGAAAGGCGTGCTAAGATTTGGCCGAAAAGGCAAACTGGCACCCAGGTATATGGGGCCATACCCGGTAATAGCACGTGTTGGCAAGGTAGCTTACAAGTTAGAACTACCACCAGAGTTGCACATGTTGCATCCAGTGTTCCATGTCAGTATGCTGAAGAAAAGTCATCCAGACACAGGGACAGTTATACAGCCAGTTGAGGTTGGGCTTGATGAAGACGTGACCTACGAGGAGGGTCCGGTGGTGATCCTTGATAGAAGAGTAAAAAAGGTGAAGAGGAAGGACTTGGTTCTTGTGAAGGTTCTTTGGCATCATCGTGGTGTTGAGGAAGCCACGTGGGAGCTTGAGGAAGAGATGAGGCGGAAGTATCCCTCGCTTTTCTCTTCGAATTTTGGGGATGAAATCCTTTTGTAGAGGTTTATGGCTTGTAAGGACCCTGACCTTCATTTTGGGCTTACCCTATTTGTTTTGCCTAAACCTTGTGCTTCATTTCTTGCTAATCGTCTTTAGTGATGATTAGGGTTTGCTTGTGCTTAGTTGAGAGTTGGAGGTGCTACTTGCAAAATAACCTAAGATAGGGTTGGAGAGCAAGTTTGTCACCTTGAGAGATGTATTTCTCTCTCTTTGCCTCCTCTAGGGTTGAGAGAAAGGTTTGGGCTCGTGCCTTGTGTTTTCTTGGGCTTGGTTAAGCTCTTTTGGGCCTTATTTTCCCTTGTTTGGGCCTTGCCTTGCTTGGTTGAGCCCTGTATCGGTCAAAGATGCTTTTATATCGGCCATGGGTTATCGCCCATGGGGGTGTGTCAGCCTTGGAGGTGTAGTGTGTCGGCCTTTGACCTTTGTTGACCTCCTTGCCTTGGTTGTGTCACCCTAACATTGACATGTGTCCGATCCTTGGTTGAGTTGTGGCATGGCATGTGCATGTGTTTTGTAAGGTGGTGGAACGTGTGGATAAGTGTCCCTTAGTAAGGTGACACCTTGCCTTGGTTTAACCTTGACCCTCATCTATATATGCCTTGCCTTTCTCTTCCTTAGGAACCCTTTTAGCTCTTTGTTACTCCTCTCTTCTTTATGTGTACGATACACCTCTCCCTTGCAACCTTGGTGGCCGATCCCCTTAAAGGAGTTCTTCTTCTTCTTCCTTTAGCTTGGTGGCTGAACCCTAGGTGGGTCTTGTTCTTTGGTAAGCATCTTCCCTCTCTCCTTAGCATCTTCTTCTCCATCTTGCCTACTCTTTGGCCATGGTGGTTATGCTTCTTGTTCCTTTTCTTGAGGTGGCCGAAGTGGTGAGCTTGGATTTAGGAGTTTAAAGCTTGGAGCTTTGGAGCTTGAGAAGTTTGCTTAAGGTGGGTTACATAGCTTCTAACCCTAGCTATACTACCTTCTCTATGTTGCATGCTTCATATATGTTAATGATCGACCATTGCATGCTATGTATCTTGCTCTAGTACTTGTTGTTAATATTATGAGCATGATGTTGTTGATGTTATATACCTTTGGACCTAGTTGGCCAAACCATGGTTTAGGGTTTCCTTGTTGAGCAATACCCCTTTCTCTCCTTGGTCTAGAGATGTGAGTTTGAGCTCTAATGATGTAGGCAATACCCCTCTCTCGTTTAAGTTGGGAGGTGAGCTTACATCCTAGTTGCTTGAGCAACACCCTCCTCTCACCATGGATTAGAGAGGTGAGCTTTTGTATAGATGATGACCTATGTTGAGTTTGGTCCTTGTGGTTGCCCGATTTGTGATAGAGGTTTTGCAAAACCCCTCTCTCTTGGTTGTTGAGAGGTGAGCCGATCTTCTTGATAAATTAGGGTTTGGTGCCCTTATGCTTGAGGTTGAAGATGTTTTTGTTGGGATGTGTCTTGCACGATATGACCTTGGGATAGTGCTGCACGATAGCCTTGTCTTGAGTTGTACCCTTGGGTGACACACCTAGTTGAGATGGTTGGTTTGATGCCCATATGGTCCTCTTGGTTTGGGGTAGAGTTTGGGCGATACACCTTATATCTTGTGCCCTGAATGATACATCTTGAAGTAAGATTGCCCGATACCCCTACCTTGTTGAGATAGTTGGCTTGGTACCCGTTATGATTTGGCTTATGTGGAGTCCAGTAGGCTATCCTTGTGTTCGGAGATAGGGTTTAGTTGTGGTGATGCCTGATATGAGTTGTATTGTTCATCTTAGTCAGTATCCTATTGGTGGTGTTCCTTTAGTTGATATGCCTAGTAGGGCTTGGCCGGTACTCCTTGTAGAGTTGGGGCTTGGGCATTACACCTTGATGTGTGCCATGCATGACACATCTTGTGATGATCTTGGCTGATATGCTATGATGAGCTTGGTGGCTTGGTGCTCGATATGATGGTTGTATAAGAATCCTAGATGATGCCTTAGTGGTGGCCGATATGAGGTGTTTGACCTGGTTGGATGATAGGTCTGCTTAAGGTGTTGCTTGTTAGGTGGGCGACACCCTAGCCCTTTACTTGGACGATATGAGAAGGATGGGTAATGTTGTGTCGAGCATGGGTTTGTGTTTTCCCGACATACCCTTAGTGAGTTGGCCGATATGGTGCCTTAGTGGTTACCATGCCTTGAACGATAGGGTGCCTTGGTCGTCATAAGAGTTCCTTGGATGATAGGGGGGATGGTTGGACGTCAAGGCGTCTTGGGCGCCATTCTCTTGGTCGATATGCTTCTTAGGGTTGGCTGATAGAAACCCTAACCCTAGTGCATGATAGAATGGTGTGTTGTTGGCCGTTTGATGGTGCATATGCTTTAGGGTTTGGAACCCTAGACGATACACCCTTTGGTGAGGGTTGGCGCTGCTCGCCATACGTGTAGTGAGGGTTGCATGAGTTTTGGTGAGGGTTCTGATAACCCGTAACGTATATAGTTGATAGTTCTCTATTAATATTGATAACACAAGTGATATGATGTAATTACCTTGAATCCTGCAAATATGGTGATGAGTTAAAATGATAGGTTGAGATATGAGTAGCTTGCGGAGCTGACCCAGAGGTTGAGACCCTATAAGCATAAGACTGCAGTCTTTCTTGATGATTCGTGTACTGACCACGAGAAGTGAGGTCATGGAGTCTGAATCTCCTTAGACCTTGTATGGCACCGGATTGGGCTTCGCAGCCAATGGTTGGATTTGAGCAGGGAAGGCTCACTTCCTCTGGGCATAATAAAAGGTAATCCAGCCGAATGGTATATCTTGCTTAGAGCAAAACATGGAACATTGATTTAGGCCTTACTTATATAGATGATCTAGTTACACCTTGCATACATGTGTACAATCCTTATATCTTGTGATATGTTCTTATAAATCTTATCTTGTCAATCATGTTCCATAAAGAAAAACTTGGTTATATGCCTCCCGGATATCTTGGTGAGCTTGATGGTAATAATAGCTTTGCTCATTATGCTGCTCTTGTTATATGCTTTATCAGTTATTTGCTGTTATCTGCTTTAACCTTTGAGGTTTTATAGTTTTGGAGGGGAGTTATGTTTCTCGCTGGGACTGTGTGTCTCACCCCCTGGTTTACACCCTTTTTAGGTGATCGTTCTAGACGCGGTGGTGGTCGTGAGGTTGCGGCCGAGCAGCAAGAAGAGCAGTAGAAGGAAAGAGATGAACATGCTGCTGTTTTGGTGGTTTTGTAGTAGACTCCTAGAAGTCATCCCTGTACTCTCAGGTCCTTGGAAGTCTTTTGACGACATTTCTCGATGTTTAGCTGCTATAATTTTTGTATACCCTACTACTGGCCGTACGTGTCCGTTCTGCATGTATAAATAGGTGATGAACTAAAATGCGATGTTGCGATAGTGGCTGACTTTAAGTGGTAAACATATCAGGCATGTGATCTTGAATGTATCTATATATGACATGATATCCTTGCAGGGCCTGGTTGCAAATGTTCTGTATGTATGCTTTCCTCAATCGGTTTTAATTAACCCGTATTTTTTGGTAATATATGGTTCCGCGTGTTTTCACGAGTCATCTCGTTGTCTATGTGATAATGGGGTGTCACAAAGAGTGTATGCCTTATTATCATAACGTGTACCCATATTGGGTTTGTCTAGCATTTAGATTTTATCATCTCAAGTTAGAGATACTTAACTTCATATTGTGTATAAGCTGAATGCTTGACCTCATATTGGGTATAAGGGGTATACTTGATGCCATATCGTGTAAAAGGTGTGCACTTCATCCTTATGTCGTGCATAGGATATGTGCTTCATCATGATATCATTTTAGTAGTACTATATCGGGTTACCATATTGGGTTTTCATATTGTGTAAGCATATTGGTCAATATATCGGATTAGCATATTGGGTAGACCATTATGCTTATATCTTTTCATTCCTTCAAAGGACGAATCATATATATTGGAATGACAAGCTGTATATCTAGTTGAGTTCTTTCATAAACAACCCTTTGCACAAAACAATAGGGGTGTGGGATTCAAAAGCATATCATGTTTCATTTCATCATCTAGGGTTGCCATCACTATATCAGGTTAGAGTGTACAATTAATACGATGTCGTGCATGAAGTGTGGACTTGACCTTATATCGTGCACAAGGTATATGTAGGTACCACTCATATCGTTCATGAGGCATCACTCATCACTATATCGAGTTACCCATCATCTTGGGTTTGTCATGTCGGGTTTAAGGTACTTCAACCCTATATCGGGTTAGACCATGATGATGTCACCATCATTAACCTCAAGACTATTGTTCTTACTATTCTAGTTCATGGACAACAGTCCTAACATACTTTTGGAACTCAAATGAACATCAATTACTTGAAGGAATTTGAAATTGAAAGTAGATCAACAAGTTCAACAATATTGAAGGTGAATAATAACATAGTTGGGTTCAAGTTATATAACCCGCCTCAAGAACAACTTCCAAGATCCAAGCTCCAAATATTCACGTTCCCAAGGTTGAATATGAGCTTATCAAAGGTCCAAGACTTGATCTCCTCAGCACTATGCACGATATCTTCACCACTTGTGGCCGATATCCCTCACTTGTGGCCGATATCACCTTGCTTGGATGATATGACCTTGCTAGGTCGATATCCTTTCTCTATGGCCGATACCAAGGCTCTAAACTTGACACTCCTTCACCTATGCATGATGATAAGAAGGTATGCATGATATCTAAGGGAAAGATGGTAGTAAGATCCGAAAATTTTACTAATAGGTGAAGGGAGTGGTATTTATAGTTGTAGTTTATGAAAAAGAGTGTAAGAGGTGTCATCTTCTTATTACTACTAAGTGCCACATGGCCATGCATAGATTGACACATGTACTTGCATGCATCCCATCTTTATATTGTCATGCAAAATAAAAACTTGAGGATAATGCAAGAGAGAAGGGTTGCCCCCTTTGGTTATCTTCTAGGACAAGCTACTTCCACCTACATTATTATTATATTCAATTCAATACAACCTTTCCAAAGGAAAGTTGCAAAATGATATCTATTGATTCATTGAGGTGTCTAGCCCATCATGGACTTTGCCAAGAGTCAATAAACCGATAGGAGACTCCCTCCATGTCTCTTTGGCCGATAGGCACTCCCATATCAAATCTACAACTCAATTTAACTCATGTAAAGCTTTTAACTATACATCTTCCTTGGTCTTTTCATCACCAAGAATGCTACTACTCCAAGATGATTCAATCATGGTGTCTCCTTCGTTCTCTCTCCTCTAGATGATACTAGTAAGGAGTAAGGACACTCTAGAAGTGGTAATTTATACATCAACCCTAAATTTTGGGTAATTTACAATTTGTACCAAAATTGATGCACAAAGCACTAACATTATTCAAATAAGTTCTCACTTTAGAATTTAGGCTTTCCATAAGCCACCACTTAGCATCATTCTCTCTTTGATGATGTTAAAACACTTAATATACATTTAACACGTGACATTTTGCAATATAACCCCTCATCTTGGGTAAATTGCACTTTACACCCAAACCATCATATAATGCACAAATAGTTTGCAAATAAGCTCAAACTTAAAAATAAACTTCACAAAGAGTCTTAATTACTATTTAGAAGATTAAATCAAGTTTGCAAATAACTTACTTAAGCAAAACTTCTAGGGTTAGGCCATAACCCAAGTCAGAGATGTTACATGAGAGGTGTAACCTTTGCCTTGCTAACGAATAAGGGAAACCAACTCATGAGTATTGCACACAAAACCTCACCAACTCCCCAAGGCACATGTGGGATATGCTTTCAATTTCACTTTAGACTTGTGTATAATTCTGAAGACCCATCAGATTGAGGAATGAATCTGAGATATTGTAAAACACAACTCGGTGGTCTCGTGTGAAAACTGCAAGCAAAGCCCAATGATTGTCATTGAGCGTAGGTAAAAATATGTATCTGGGAATATTAGTCTGTAGACAATGAATTAACAGCTCCCTCTATCTAGAATTGGTTGCAGCATATAGGTCATTCATTATATTTGGCATGGCCATATATATGTCATTTATGTCATGGCCCATAATAAGTTGGTAAGCAGACATAAGGTTGTGTGACAAATAACGACCTAGTTTGAGGATGTCCCTAAGACCGTCTGTGATAACTCCCAGGTCGTTGTAGCAAAATATAACACAATTGGATCCACCATTTGAGAACCTCATCATCAGATGAGGTTGCTCTGGGATAGGTCACAACAGATACTCCTATAAAAGTTGGTGAAACTTGGCTCAACAGTCATTTTTGGTCTGTAAACATGAAATGGTCTGGGATCATCCAAAAAAGCATGAATTTTGGCCACCTCTTGGGCACACACTAGAGCATATATAGTGCCAGAGGTTGCGGGTCTAGCTGGGAAGGATGATTATGCTTGGCTGAGGCAATTTTGTGCTTGGATACGAAGCTTGTCCTGCTTCTTCTTGAAGGGAATGTCGAAAAGGCACATTGGCATGTCATGGAATAAGAGGGTAAAGATCACGTAGATTTTCAAGAAGCTCAATATCTTAAAAAATATGTGATCATGGATCATGTGCATTGCATATGTCCCTCATAATATAGTAAAGCCAACGGGGTCTAGGGAAGTAACTGATATACCATGGTTGAGGTCCTCCATGACTAGGAGGACTAGAAAAGTGCTATATCCCTTCTCTAGATTTTATTGATGGACTAATGACTCGATAACATAATTCATCCAGTTCGGTCTATAATAATTGCAGTGTTGTTAGATCAGGTGTTGTAGACAAATAGGGATATACAACATCATTTCTGCTTCTAGATTTCAAAATTGCATATTGGCATTGTGCAACTCGACTCGACGTGGGTTGAACATTATATTTTTTCACTTTTGATGAGATTGGAGGTGCACATGAGCCAATAACCCTTATAGTGAAAAGGAGGAAGGATAATTCATACTTCCCTCTCATTGGTTTTTGTGATTAAGGTGGTGAATGTTGGTGTTGTCAGTTGATTCATGAAAAAGTAGTCCACAAGAGAGGGTGTGGCATTGTAGAAGGCCATTTCTTGTCACTATGCATCCGATCTTCTAAAATTACAAATTCTAGTACAATGCATAGATGCTTATTTATCCTCATGGGCTGCAAAAGATTTTGTGTGGTGTATGTCGTATAACAGATTGGACTCCATTGTTGTAAATGACTTGGTGTCCATCCATCCCATTGTCTAGAATATCATGAAGGATGAAGATATCTTGAACAGGCATCCCATGCAGGCAATGAAGATTCATATCCTTCTCTTTGTGAGGGATCTAGGAGGAAGTGGTAGTGTTGTTTTGGGAAAAGTTGGATTGGCAGGCCACCAGACGATGTTGGAGAGAATGGATGCCAGATCCTCATTGACTTCATCAGAGGAAGCGTGCCCATCATTGATCATACTATTGGCATCAGAATTCAATGCATGGTCTCCCTCCTTGTTACCCATGGAAACAACCTACTACAAAACAATATGTGGATTGTGGAGGGGTTGTATTAAAGTGTGCTCTCCTATTAAAATATCATGCATCAGTTGCAACGGTTGTTCTTCAGAAAGGTAGCCATCAGGCTGAAGCTGAGAAAGTGGTACATCATCATCGAAGAAGTGCACATGCATATCGTCAGACGGTATGATGTGTGGTGTCTCTAACGAACTATAAATCCCAATTAGAGGGAATGGAAGCATAACATCATATTTAAAATTCCCTTGAATGACTACTGCTATAGAAGTAGTATTATTTTGACCATTATTGGTCTAGGATGTAGGAAATTGTAACTGACCTAGAATATTTGACAGATCCCTCGGGAAAATGTTGTTTTATGCCTCCCATTCTTCACTCAAAGTATTTGGAGTATAAGAAGTCTTGAGTGAAGACATGGATGGTGAAAATAGGCTCCTTCTATGCATTTGGCCAATTGCTCAGGCCTATGTTGTTGCTTGGTAGTGCGTCTTTCCATTTCCTACTGGAGAGCATCCTCCTTGGCCTTCTAGAAATTACACATCTCTCGTTGTAATGCCGACATTTCTTCCATCTATTGGGGAAGAGCAGCCAAGGCGTTGACTTTGTGCTCGAAGACTGATGCTTGGCAAGGTAGGAATTGGGACTCAAAGATGGTATTGGTGAGCTTCACAACCTGGTGAGATAAGGTAGGCACATATATTTTGAGGTTAGCAATATTAGAAATGTATTGTGTTGCTACCTCACATAAAATGTTGAATTCATTGCCAAAACCCCCTTCGAGGGTGTTGGGGCAGGGCATATCAGAAGTGTGATGTGAAGAGGAAGGTGGGGAAGATGGCTCTTCAGTGAGGAAACATACTCCTTATAAGGGCATGCTTGTTGTTGTTTCTGTTGCTGAGGTGGAATGGATGAGATGTCATTATTTTTATGGAAGGTAGGAGAAGGAGGATGAGTAGACTATATAGGTTCAATCATCATAGCAACAAGAGATGTAGATTTATGTGGTGGAGAGGGAGACTTCTTCGGGCTAGAGCTTTTGGGGTGTGGTTCTTCCATATAGGCTTTCGTCTAGGTGGGAGAAAATTGTTTACTTGTAGAAGGAGTCAGAGGTGCAGGTTGAGTAACCTCGAAGATGTGTTCCATAGGTGCATCTTATATACTTTCTTCAGAATATTTGACTATGATATAAAGTGTTTCTCATGGCACTATAGGCATTGGGTAGTGCCTAGAGTACAATGTAGGGAAGTTACTTCTTGGGGTAGATGTGGAACCCCAGGGTCAAGTGAGTAGTTGGTTGAGTTTAGCTTCTATATAGAGGAGTCTTTGATCGTCATAGTCAATGAATTCTGGTAGAGGGATCAGAATATATGTCCTCATGAAATGATAGTGGAGTTTTCCACTTTGGCATACAAGTGTATTGGTATAAATCAGATAATTCATATCAACGAGTTGATTACCTTTGGCTTATGTATATCCTTTGAGTATAACTGGGCGCCCAAATGCCCGATAGATAAGGTTGATGAGTTTTCCCATGTAGTATTCATTTTTTGGCAATGCTTTTATTGCTATCCATCTATTGGTCATCAATCTTCCAATATTGACAAGTTTTCCCTCCACAATAGAAGACAAGATATACATCTCCTCAAGGTAAATGCTCCATGTTTTAGATTTGGGTAAGAGGACATCGGCGATGATCACATGTATGACATGCCACATGCCAAAATGTGGCATGTGCAACTTTGCCAGCATTTGACTTGTACTTTGTCTGGCCAATGAGATTCTCCTAAATTGTGTCCTCTTTGAAATATAGATCCTCCTTGTCTAATGGGCTCGAGATTTCCGATTCAACTTCATTAGCATTGGAACAAAATATTTACTTTAGCCTCTTCTTAGAAAGAACTAGTTCTTTGTATAAAAGGCAAACTTTAATTGTGGACGCGTGCCACATGCCTTCCTGTCAGCTGATGACAAAATGATATCCTTGATGGAGGAGATGAATTTATGTGTCAACTCATTATATGATAGTGGTGTCGTGAAATAGAGATCTGCCAAATTAGATCCTTACAAAAGGTCATGCCCTCTTGCCTCTTGAGCTCATGAAGTGTGGCCTTATTTGCGAAGCGTGTTTCCTTGAAAGTTTTTTCAGCCATCACAGCGTAATTTGCTTTGTGTTTATTGTGGTGAGGGCAGAATGAGCCTTGTTGCAGCTCTTGGCTAGGGTTGTTCTTCCAATATACATGTTTTGCTTCTATATCCAGATGTGCAATCTTTGGCCTTTTTTGGATTTAACAACTGAGGACTCTAGGTGAGTCCTTTTCATTCCTTTTTGTTACTTTTTAGTGTTGTTGTTCTCAACATTAGCAGAAACAACAGTACCAGTCACAATTGTAGCAACAACATTGGTTTCTTCCTCATGGCAATCTATTCCTAGTTATAAAAGGTCACAAGGATGATGGTTATAGTTTTGAACTTGAATTTGATAGATAGGGTCAAACAAAAGTTTGATTTAAGCACTTGATCTCATTATAAATTATATATGATTGACATGATTGGCCATAGGTCGATAAGGATCACACGAAATAGAGATCAATATGTATTGAAAGGGGTATTGATCTCTGATGATGCGGTAGGATAATATAGTTTCAAAAAAAATTATCGACCTTATAGGTCAATAAGGTATGATCAACCATCGACAAAATGATTGCTCATGAGGACATCAAGTTGTTCATGAGGTTGATTAAAAAAGGCAAAGAGGGTATCAATGTGTTGGGGTTGTTATCATACTTGAAAAATATGATATACCTTAGAGAGGTTGATTGGTAAGCTGTGATAATCTACATGTGTGTTAATTAGCGTGATAGACCTATAAAGTCGATCCATATCATGTTTTTAAATTTACCTTAAGGTTCAAAGAAAGAGTTCAATCGAAGGTTTGTCAAATTCTATAGTTGATCGAGATATGAGTCGATGGTTAACACTAGAGTCAGAGGTCAATAAGGCAAACGAAAAAGTTGGGAACACTAATTTTTCATGTGAACAGATGGTACTACCCTCGGTCCCCTTTTATTACCGATACAAGGGCGATGAATGGGTGAGTAAATAGAGCATCGGAAATGTGTCCTATCGAGTTCCTTAGCCAATTGATGGACCTTGATAGGCAAAAATGAGCGGAGCTCAATAGATTGCATCAAAGATCAACTAAGGATTTTGATAATGTGCATAAAACAAAAATAGAGAGGAGTTCAATAGTAATTTTATCAAGCTAGCACAAATCAGAAATTAGGTCGATAACATCTATGGGGAAGGCTATCATCATGTCATCATTTTAAAAAATACTGACACACAAGTTTGATATGTTACATGGAGTTCAATCTTTGGCCTTGATTGAGATCTTTACAATTAACACAACTAAGGAAAAACAAAAACAAAAAGACAAGAAGCAAAGATAGGTCTTGGGTGCCTCCCAAGTAGCACCTGTTTAGAGTTAGGTAGCTTGATTATGAAATCTTTCTTATCATGTAGTAGGTGGTTCAGAGAGGGCCACGTCAACCTTCTTTGTGAATACTTCATCTTCATAATATCACTTCAATATATATCTGTTGATTTAGAAAGTCCCAGATTTTTCCCTATGGATATATGTCATGTCTGAAGGATAGATTGTGATGACAATGGTACTCCAGCTCAGTAAGACCATATTTTTCCAGGAAAAACATGGATGGAAGAATTAAACATTAGAATTTTATCTCCTTCAAAGCTATCCTTATTCTTGATATCAAAGTCATTCCATGTTTTACTTATTTCCATATCGATTCTTTAATTCTCAAAACATATAAGTGAAGTTCTTGTACTTCTTGGAACAATAGGAACTTTTATCCTTAGATAAGTTAGGGTCCATATTTAGATTCTTTATGGCCCAATATTCGTATGCTCTAATTCCAAGGGGAGAGGGCAAGATTTCTAATAGATAATCTGATATGGTGTTCTCCCAGTTAGGGCCTTATATGTAGTTCTAAATGCCCCAAGAGCATCATCGAGTTTGGAAGACCAATCCTTCCTAGATCTTTCGATTGTCTTTTTGAAAATTTGTTTGATTTGGTGGTTTATAAATTCCACTTGGCCAATAGTTTGAGGATGGCATGGGGTTTAAATCTTATTTCGTGCCCCATACCTTTCTAAAAGAGCTTCAAATTGTTTCTCAATGAAGTGATAACCTCCATCGCTTATCTCTGTCTTGGTAACTATAAATCTTAGAAAGAGGTTTTGTTAAAGAGACACATGATTGTCTTTGAGTCTCAAGTGGTCAAAGCTAAGGCTTCAACCCATTTTGATACATAATCAACGATGACTAAAATATATTGGTTCCCAAAAAATTAGGGAAAAGGTCTCATGAAATCTATCCCCCATACGTCAAATATTTCAACATCGATCCAATCACCAAGAGGCATTTCATTTTGCTTGCTAATATTTCCTATTCTCTGGCATGCATCATATGCTTTCACATAAGCTTGTGAGTCCTTAAAAATATATGTCCAATAGAACCTCAAATGTAGAACTTTCATAGCCATATTTTTGGCTCCTAGATGGCCTCCATTTGGAGATGAATAAAATTTCTAGATAATAGATCGGCTCTCATCTTTTGGAATACATATTCAACATATATTGTTAGTGCATTTCCTAAAAAGGAGTGGATCGTCCCAATAACAATTTTTTAGGTTGGAAAAGAACTTCTTGTTTTGATTATAAGTCAAATTGGGTGGTACTTGTTGACATGCTAGATAATTGCAAAAAATATGCATACCAAGGAGTGACTGGGTCAACCATTCTTACAACTATTAAGGACTCATCTCTATATGAGTCATTTATTGGCATAGAGCCATTAAGCTTGAATTAATCCTACAAAGGTGGTTTGGTATAAAGTCTTCTAATAGTTTTTATCCACAATTTTGTGGCCGAATTCTTGAATCAATGGAGCCCATCGTAAGAGATGAGGCTTGGTATCTTTCTTTTGCATCAAGTATTTGATGACACCATGGTTAATGTTGATAGTGACCTTTACTCCAAGTAGGTAAGATAGAAACTTGTCAAAAGAGTATATGATTGATAGCATCTATTTTTTAGTTGTTGTGTAATTTACCCTCACTTCGTCCAACTTTTTACCCACATAGTAAATTACATGATGTTTTTTAATCTTTGTTTTTCCTAAGAACTACCCCAACAATAAAATCATTGGTGTCACATGAGAGCTGAAAGGAAGATCCTAATATAGATCTTGCATGATGGGTGATGATGTAAGAGTGTTTTTTAATGTGTGAAAA
Source organism: Alisma plantago-aquatica (assembly GCA_963693085.1). Lineage (NCBI taxonomy): Eukaryota > Viridiplantae > Streptophyta > Magnoliopsida > Alismatales > Alismataceae > Alisma > Alisma plantago-aquatica. The sequence goes on from OY856412.1 coordinate 350,470,468, forward strand.
GCCTTCAAACAATCTTCCTAAAAAATGAAAGGAGTATATTTCACCAAAAGCATTGATTGTAATTTGGCTATTTTGGAGAAATCCTTAATAAATATTCTATAATAACCTACATGGCCATGGAAACTCCTTAAGGATGTCATTGAGGAAGGAGGTGGTACTTGGAAATTGCTTCAATCTTGCTTTGTCTAATTTTATTCCTACTTCTGAAACCTTGTTCTGAAGCACTATGCCTTTGCATACCATGAAATGGCACTTCTCCCAGTTTAAAACTAGTTATCTTTCTTCACTTCATTGTAGAACTCAAGAAAAGTTTCTTAAACAATCACTAAAGGAGGACCCATATATAGAGAAATCATCCATGAAAACTTCCATATTTTCTTTGATGAGATTGGTGATGATAGCCTACATGCATCTTTGAAAGGCAGATGGGGCGTTATAGAGTCCAAATGGCATTCTACAAGAAGCCAAAGTGCCATAAAGACATGTGGATTTCATTTTCACCTTATCGTCTGGGTGAATAGGGACTTGGTGAAAATTGGAATATCCACCAGAGTAACAAAAATGAGAGTGGTGGGCTTCGAATTTGATAACTTGTCCAATGAATGGAAATGTAAAATAATCTTTCTTTGTGGCATCATTTAACATTTTTTAATCCATGCACATTCATTGTCCTGTAATGGTGTGAGTAGTCAATTCTTTACCGTCGCTTCCTTTAGCGATCATCATTTCTCCTTTATTGGGAACAGTGTGAACCGGATTAACCCATTTACTATCACTGATATCATAGATAATCATGATATCATATAGATTAATGACTTCCTGGCACATAACTTCACACATCTTGTCATTTAGTTTCCTCTATCCTTGAACATGAGGCCTTGAATTTTCTTTAAGTTTAATACGGTGCATGCATATAGTGGGACTGAGCCTTTTATATCATCAGCCTTTTATATCATCAATGTGGTAATTGAGAACCTTTCTTCTTAACTTGATCTTGGTGAGAAAATGGTCTTGCAGTCAGATGGGAGTTTGGAATTGATAATGACATGATTCCTCTTTTTATCATCTAGAAGTTCATATTTATGCCCTTAAGGAAGGGGTTTCAATTCAGGAAGGGGTTTTGGTGTTGATATATCTTTTATCTCTCAAAAAAGAGATGTATTTATCCAACTCAATCATCCCTTGTTGATTTGCCAAAATTTATTCTACTTCTGATCACTAATTCCAAAAGTTGGGTTGGTGAGATCTCTAATTAGGGGATCCACTATAGCATGGTGTTCTTGGATCTCGGTGCATGACTAGTTGCAACAATCAACAAAATAGCTTATATCCATAGAGGATGGTCATTTCATATGGTCAAGGATATTGAATTGATATGCTCATCTCCTACTCTAATAGTAACTAAACCATTTGTAACATCAGTCAAGGCATGTGAAGTTGAGAGAAAAGGTCTACCGAAAATTATTGGACACATTGAATCTTCAATAACATTAATGATGATAATATCACATAGAAAGAATGAAGAAATTGCCTATCTGAATAGGGAAATCTTTGGCGATGCCAACAAGTTTGGTGTAAGTGCTGTCATCTAGGTAAATCCTCATATGAGAAGGAACTATATCAATTAATCCCAGCTGAATTGCAAGAGAGTGTTCCATAAGGTTGATTCTTGCACCTAGGTCATCTGTGCCATTTCTTTACTTTGTGTCTCCGAGGAGAAAATGGATGGTTAAAGCACTAGGATATTTTTTCTTAGTTGGCATGGTGGACCGAAAAAAGACAAGGCCATTCTAGCTTACCAGACAATTTCAATTTTACCCCTTTTTGCTTCTTGGTAGTCAAATATTTCATGAACTTGGCATAGGTTGGAGTTTCATCTATTATTTCATAAAGGGGAATATCCAGATTATCTTTTAATGCCATCTAGAAACTTCTGTATCTTTTCTCAAGCTATACCTTCATAAACTGATGTGGGAAGGGTACTTCAGAATAGTAGTTGACATGTCTACTAACATGAATTGCCTTTTTTGTTCCTCGTGATCTATTCTTTGATGGAACAACTTCCTCTACTAGAATTTTTGGTTTGCCTTCTTCCTCAACAACACTCTGTAGTGGAGGAGGTGGTGTACATAGGTGACATCAGATCTCAGCATTGCTAATCTTGATGTTTCATTCCTTGGGTTTTGTTTAGTGTTGGAGGGAATTGACATGTTTGGTTCTTCATGGAGGTAGATATGGATGCCAATTGTTGTTCAATGATTCTATTTTGTTATTTTGAGCTGTTTATCTATGAATTTAGAGTCCCGATTTAGTATGCATGTTGCCCATAAGGTCATTGTTTCTTAAGATACATTGCCCTAGGCGTTCAGTTATGGAGTTTAGTTGATTTATTGAGTTATATTGTTGCTGGATAAAAGTTCCTCTCACTGGTCCATTGAAATTCCCTTGTTGATTCATCATCCTATCTTGTGAGGCATGGTTCTATTGGAAAACTATAGGGTTTCCTCTCCCTACAACTTGACATCTTCCTATGGTTTAGGGTGGTTGATCCAGATGATGAGAATTTTCAACTGTAGAAATATTAACATAAGAAAAACCAGGATGGTCTGGTCTTTTTTAAGGTAGGATGATCTAGTGTTTTTTAATTCACATATGAGACATTATCTGTGGGTCTGCTTGCTCCTCTACTTCATGAGTGTAAATGCAATTATCAGACCCATGTCTACTCTCTCCGCATGTGACACAATCCATAATAGCCTTAGTACCATGCCTTGCATTGGCATTAGTCTTGTTCAAATTGTGAATATGTGTGGCCATCTTATCAAGTTTTTCACTCACAACATCAAACATATTTGTGTATGAGGTAATGCCAAAAACAAATGTGTTCCAAATAGCCCCCCTATCATAGTCCAGCCTAGCCTGTAATGCTTCCATATTATTGATTAATTTCCTTGGAGCCTTTAATGTTGTGTACCATAAATTCATCCCCTACTGCAACATTAAGAGAAGTTCTCTTGTTTAAAGTGAGCCCATTATAAAATTGTAGTAACTAGATAGCTGTCTTTGAAGTTGTAATGGAGGTACTCCCTCTGATATTCTTGATATATTTCCCATGCTTCATGTAAGTTCTCACGAGACTTGTTTGAAGATGGTAATCTTATTTATACAATGTAAGGTTTTTTCAATTGGGAAGAACCCATTGAAAAAAGATTCATCTAAGGGTGCCCATCCAACTATACCCTTGTATTCCAAGGATTGGAGCCATGTGAGGGCTTTATCCTTTAAAAGAAAGGGAATGCTTTGTAATATATGACTTTCTATGGGACCCTTCTGGTCTTTAGGGTATCATAGATGTTTTTAAAAGCATCCAAGTGATGATAATATTTTCTTGAACTGAGTTTCCTCCAAAAGTGCATTATTGAACAATATCTATAAAATTTGGCCTTCATTCAAAACTGACCACTTGAATTCCAGAAATAACCACTGGGTTCCTAGGCTTGTTAGCATGTGCGATAGCTCATGATCAAAGAGATGATCCATTTGTAGGTGGGTTATTTTTGGCTCCATCTTGAGTGGCCATTGTCTCTATGATCGGTGAAGTAAGGGAAAGATTATGAATCACATTACTTAAGAGAATCATATGAGTCAAGGTCAATAGCCTACTATGCTAGATGAACTTCTAGGATATGATGCAATTGGAATGAGACTATGTGTACTTATGTTTGTTGCTATACTTAACAACACAGATTAAGTCTAAGTAGACCTTGGGTTCTTAGTGGTTGTTTGTTTCCATATCCCCAACGATGGTGCCAAAAGTATATCACCCTTAAATGTGGGTCAAAATGTAATAACAATTGCTTGGTTGCATACTTTAAACTTGTACCCGCCTTCAAGAGACATTAACAATGTAATAAAAATTCTATTATAGTAATACACAGTTGAAGATAGGTATAAAGACAAACAATGATGTGAGAAAAAAAGCCTTGGCTTAGGTTAATCAAATAAAAAGTATGAAATTGGTATTCCCACTAAGGAACTTATTAATCTATTAAAAGGGATAAATTTAAGTTACAAAATTCTAGCAGCAACACCCCCCACAAAATTAATTATCATGAGTTCCATTATCTCCCCGATGGTGGCGTCAGGCGATGGAGGAGGCAGAGGCCGACGACGTGTTACTAGATCTACTAAGGAGGAAGGTTCTTCTGGATCCAACTCATCGAATGCGATATCCATTGCTGAGCCTTCTACTGAACCTATCGATCTTTGTTCTTCTAACACCATCAAGTCTTGGGTGGAACTAATGAAACCAAGAACTTATGACACCTCTTTGGAGAAAGTAGAGATTGAGATGCAAGGTTAGAAGCTCATCTACCCAGGGGAGGAGGCAGAAAGAAATGCGGAGAGATGGAACAAGTGCATTGCAGGGTACATCGTTGGTTTCAAGCTGCACTTGCCTACACTGGAGAGATACCTATCGCAAATATGAATTCTGAATGGTAAGATTGAGATAATGAACCACGATCAAGGATTATTATTAATCAAATTCTCAGAGGAGTTAGATCTAGATAATGTTCTCGATGGTGGACTATACTTTGTGAGGAACAAGCTACTAATGCTGATGAAATGGAAGCCACACATAGCGCTTAGAAGGTTTCGAATGTCAGATATGCCTGTCTGGATTCGTATCCACAACTTGCCACTCGAATTGTGAGATATGAAGATGTTTTCTAGGATTGGTTCATTCCTAGGCAACCCTCTTCATGCTGATAAGTCTACCTTCAAACTTAGGAATCTGGAGTTTGTGAGACTACATGTTCTTATGCCCGCCAACTCTGAGTTTCTGACAGAACTGGAAGTAGCAAGTGACAAGGGAGTCATCCATACAATTTCATTTGAATATGATGGAAGCCTAAGGTCTGTTCTGTGTGCTATCTGTATGGTCACAATGATTGTGAGGTGAAGCCTCCTATGACAAAGAAAGTCTGGGTTCAGAAAAAAGGCATTCCATTTTCTGCTAAGGTTACCGATGAAAGGTCTGTTAAACAAGCTGTCCCATTGGCATCTCAAGAAGAAATCATTAATCAAGTTCCTCCGGCTACAAATGATCCTGTCAATACTGATGTAGAAGATGAGTTTCACATTCATGCTGACTCTTTCGAAGACAATGGTTCTTTAAATTCTGATCTATCACAAGCGGATGGCATTGGCCAGGAGTCCATAGTTGATCTGTCAACTCCTCCAGTTAACGAGGGCCTGGTGACTGCGGATGATGGATTTTAAAGGTAGAAGGGCAACAAGAAGAAAAAAGGCAGAGGAAAAGGAAGGAAAGGTCCGATTAATTGTAAAAATATAAACTAGACTGCTCAAACTTCATTGTCCAACAAGTTTGATAAGTTAATCATCAATGGTGAGGAGAGGACTGAGCTACACACCAGTGAAGTACTGGTTTCAAAAGGTTTAGATGGACAACTACATCAACCTGCTTTCGTGGAATGTAAGAGGTCTTAACCTCAAGGCTTCTGCAGTCCGCAATAAAATAAGTGACATGAAGCCTCATTTGGTTATGTTGAATGAAACTAAAGTCCGAGCAGAGAAAATTGATAAACTTGTCAAGAAATATTTCCTTGGTTACAGCTGGATTTCTAACCACGACTCCCATGTATTAGGTAGAGTGGTTGTTCTATGGAAGGATAATGAATGTTATGTGAGAAAGATTTGAGAGACTGATCAATCTATTCATATGGAGTTCTCTTATGCTAACAATAATTTCCATGTTACTTCTGTGTATGGGCACAATCCCGATGTTGACAGAGTTCATCTTTGGAATGAAATTAAAAGTATAAATGCCACCATGGAGTGTCCCTGGGTGATTCTAGGCGATTTTAACACTGTTAGAAAGGTGGATGAAAGGATGGGGAAGGATCCCCCCTCTTCCAAATCCATGGAGGATTGCAATAATTGTATGTTGTCTTCTAGGTTATTTGAGCTAAGTCTCAAGGGTCCCTTGTTCTCCTGGGACAATCATCAAAGTAGAGATGGGTTTGTTACTTCTTATATCGATAGAATCCTTTATAATGATAGATTTATGAATGATTTCTCTGAGTTCAAAGGTATTTTACATTCCAATATTATACGTGATCACACAATTTTGACATTGGACATTGGTGAAAGATCTAAATGTTGTTACTCCCTTTAGATTTATTAATGCATGGGCTGGGAAAACTGAATCTTTGAATGTTTTCAAAAGTAATTGGAGCAGTGATGTCTCTGGGTTCCCTATCTTCAAGATTTATTATAAATTTAGAAAGCTAAGGCATGGTTTGTCTGTGTGGAATAAGGAATCTATTGGGAATTTCTATGAGGTAGCAAAAAGATTGGAATCTCTTGTTGTTGAGGCTCAACTTAAACTTGACCATGATCTCTCGAATGACTTACTTCAAATTGATGCTATTGGGAAAAGAAAAGAAGCTTCTATTTCTAGTTCACATGAGGAATCTTTATGGAGACAGAAGTCAAGAAGTACTTGGATTAGAGAAGGTGATATCAATTCTAAGTTCTTTTACTCTTCTGTGAAGGTGAGGCATAATCTTAATAATATAAAATCTCTTATGATCGATGGGTCTGTTTCTACTGATGATGTTATTATTAAAGATCATATTCAGAATTATTATCATAGCCTTTTCAACAGTGGGTTTGTTATTGATCTAAGCATCTTGAGCAAGCTCGATTTTCCAAGTCTGAATGAAGTAGATAAGATGTGGCTGGATGGGTGTTTCTCTATCAAGGAGATCATTAAAGTCATCAACAATTTAAATTCAGACAAGTGCCCTGGTCTCGATGGTTTGAATGATAAATTCTACAAAACAGCCTAGAGTATCATTTGCACGGATGTGGTGGAAGCTATCCATGGTTTCTTTAATTCTGGCCGTCTTCTCAAAGTAGCTAATCATACCTTTATTACTCTCATTCCCAAAGTGAAAGACTCCAATGAACTTAAGAATCTAAGACCTATTGCTCTGTGTAACATCTTTTTTAAGACCATTTCAAAACTTCTTACTAATAGGTTGAGGTTTTCTCTACCTTCCCTCATCAGTTGGAATCAGTGTGCTTTTGTACTTGGTAGGATCATCAAATATGTTGTTCTCCTTTCTAATGAGTTGATTCATGACTTCAGTAGGAGAGATGGAATTCCTAAAATGTGTTTAAAGTTTGATATTTCTAAAGCCTACTACACCGTTTCCTGGGACTCTATCTTTTGCATCCTCCGTATGATGAATTTACCACATTGCTGGATTATTTGGTTGAAAGAGATCTTCGATACTATCACCTATGAGATCTTGATCAATGGAGTAGCTGTTGAATCTTTTAAACCCAACAATGGAGTTCATCAGGGCGATCCTTTAGCTCCATACATCTTTGTTATCGTTATGTAGGTAGTCACTCTTCTTCTGGATAGTGAAGTCAAATTGGGAAATCTTATACCTCTGAAAGCCTCTTCCTCTTGCACTATCTCCCATTTAATTTTTTCAGATGACGTATTAGTTTTTTCTGAAGCTAATGTTCAAAGTGCCTATGCCATCAAAAGGGTCATTGACAGACTGTACAAAGCTACTGGCCTTAAGATTAATCTTGAGAAAAGTGCAGTCATCTTTAGTTCTGGAGCTGATAAGAGTTTGATTGGGGAAATTCTTGGTATTTCTAAAGGAAGCTTACCTATGAGGTACCTAGGTGTCCCTCTGTTTATAGGTACACTCTCAAAGACTCACTGTTTTCCTCTTATGGATAAAATTAAAAGGAGATTGGAGGACTGGAAAGCAAGCCACTTGTCTATGGCAGGTAGAATCGAACTTGCACAATCCAATTTATCAACCATTTATCTCTACTGGACTTCTACTTTCCCTCTTCCTTCTGCTGTTTGTGATGACATTGATAAGCTATGCAGAGATTTTATATGGGGTAAATCTGAGACCAAGAGGTCTGTCCATCTTGTTAAATGGAGTAATATCATCCAGAATAGGAATGAAGGTGGTCTAGGCATAAGAAATATAAGAGAGGTCATCAAAGCATCTATTATGCTTAATGGATGGAATCTAGAAAAGAAAAAAGATAGCATATGGATAAAGTGGGTCCATGAAAAATATTTAGCTAAGTCCTCCTTTTGGTCTTTACACATCAATGATTCCTTCTCGTGGTTTTTTAAGAAATTATTGCTGTCAAGGGATGATATTATGAAGCATATTGAAGTTAAAGTTGGTGATGGGTCTTCCCTTTCTGTTTGGAACGACTCTTGGCTCCCTAGTGCCAACTTTCTAGTTGATACTCTTGGACCGTAGTGCTTTATCCAACTTGGGATTGCCAATGATGCTAAAGTCAGTTATTTCATTAGGAACAAGTCTTGGTTTTATGAAAAAACGAGGCTGGATTCTAATATGAATAACATTTTGAAGGATCTGCCAGTTCCAAATGGAGGAGCTAATGAATTTCTCTTTGAAGGCAAGCTAGATTTGAAGTTCAGAGATGTTCTTGATATCATAAGAACAAAATTTGATATTTCTCCTTTTTTCAAATGGCTTTGGGAATCTAAAGGCCCTAAAAGATTTCTTTTCCTGGGTGGAAGGTTGGACATGGTAGAGTTTTGACCTCCTGCTATGTGAAACACATGGGAATCAGTCTGGCATCGAGATGTTCTCTGTGTAAAAGGGAGGAAGAGGACACTGTCCACCTGTTCTTTGATTGCAGTTACTCTAAAGCAATGTGGAGTTATTTTTGTTCCTATTATGGTTGTTCTGTCCCTAGCTCGACTAAATATTTATGCAGTCTTTATGACAAAGAGAGAAGACTAGCCAGTATTTCAGTCCTATACTGGTTGTGGGAAGAAAGAAACGATAGGTTTCATAGAAGTCTTGAGAAAGATGAGCAAAGATTATGGTTGTTCATCCTTAGTGATGTCAAAGCTTTTTTCAAATGATGATTCCTTTGGCTGTGCATTTTTCCTGTTGGTTTTCTTCAGACTCAGTTCTGATTGTGTATAGTTTTATACCTTTCTTTGACATCATTCATATGGAGGCTGTTCCATATTGAGTGTTATACTGTTATACTCTTGTATTTTTGAAAATTCAAAAAAAGCAATATGATGAGCTAGGTTCACCGTAAAAAAAGTTATGAATATTGTAAAAGGGAACTTGGATTAGGTTTCACCAATCAAACTAGTCTCAATTATGCAAAACATTCCCTTCCAATATACATATATTCTTGATACAATTTGTAGGAAGTCATAAGAGATCTCTAACACCTTCTTCTCTCAAGATCAGGGTATATTTTTATCTAAGGGAACCTCTCTCTCAAGATGATAACTAACATATCAAGAATAGATACACAAACTTTTCTATAGTGATCCCTCACTCTTGTGGCTCGTTGCTAGTCCATACTCTAGATATTTCTAATCTAGTTCTCTTAAGTTTATTCATATCAGACACCACAAGAAGATAGACAATAAAAAAAGCGACATATTTAAATAGATTATAGAAACAAAATTGCTAGAATATATGTATTTAAATAGAAGAAGGAAAGATCACATGGTTGGGAGGGCTTTATGGCTGCTCAAAACCCAAGTCATGGGGTTTAGTCGCCCATGGTGCAAGAAGAAAACAAACTAGAACTTGAAAAGTCATGATTCTAATATAAATAATGAAAATAAGAAGAAATAAGGAGAGAGGTCGATACATGGGTACATCGTAAAGAAGTCCTCATCTTTGAGTTAGGCGCTTAGATACCCACCATACGAAGGATATTGTCTTACGACACTCAGATCACTATACCTCCTTTGATGGATATTGAACACTCACTTGGAGAGCAAACCTATTCTTATTATCCTTCCTTTGCAACCCACATTGACTTAAAATGAAAGGTCAATCTACCCACATTTTAATTGAATATGACTGATAGGTCGATTCTCTAGAGAGGTTGACTAATCTTGCCTATCAATGTTGGAGGTTGACACTCCTCACTTCGGTTATTGATGATGCTTAGTCAAGATGTAACTTATCAGTATGGCGTGGAAGTAACCATCGTGATAATATCAAAGGTCCATAGAACTTGCAAGGTCAGTTGGTCTGATCTTGGTTTTAGTGCTCTGCAACAACATTTTGGCTTGTTCATAGAAAATAAGATTCCCTGGAATTGATTCTTTAGGGTCTTGTATATAGAGTCTAACCTACCTCTTATTGACATGTAATTGTTCCACATGTTATTGACCCTTAGACTTTTGATAATCATCCTATGAAGGTGTGATCGATCTTAGCTCAATTGATTCTGCAACAAACTCAGGTCAATAGTTTCTTAAGGAGGTTGATTTCTCAAGTTTCTTGATCTCTGGTCATTTCTTCAAGCTCGATGGGTTTCTTTGAGAAATATCGACTTGAAGGTCGATTCATATCTTGGAAGTATCAACTTAATGGGTTCCATATCGAGCTCGTAGCTCTATTTTTTGATCGAGCTTGTACTTGGTTGAACTTAATCGACATGTGGTTCGATAGCTTTTTGGATCTAGTGGGTCAATCAACCAAGAGGTTGATTGACATTATTCATAGTGCATCGGCTTGATAGGTCATATTTCGAGCTCTGTGATTGTGCTTCTTGGATCAACCTTTAGAGGTTGATTAGATGGAATTTCTTTACTTTGTTCAAGATCTTCTTCATGAGTAAGGATAGACCTTGGAGTTTGATTTCTTTTGTATCGAGTTTCATGGGTTAGAATCCAAATTTTTGCATTTTTTCAAAGGCAACTTAATCAAAATAGAGTATTTGGTGAATAAGTGTAAAATGGAGGATTTTATAGTAATTATTTGCATATGAAGATAATTTTCTAGAAAGAAAGAGACATGCAATATTCATGAAAAGTGATGTTATCAGATTTCTGAGTGGAAGATTCTAGAGTGGAAGCATAATTTTGTGATCCATTAGGTTGGACACACCGTTGGAACACATCATTCCACCATATGGAACCTAGGAGATGGTTGTGATCTGCTGGGTGTCCCTAGGCTGGAAAAAGTTCATTTCTTGTATCTGGTTTTCTAGATATTTTAGGAGCCTTCTGGAGATTTTTTTAGATAAAATTGGTTGTGATTGTAGGATTGAGTCCAATATAGAATAAAAGTCAATAAAATAAAGGAAGATAATAGGAATTCTAACATGACTTGTCTTCCTCATTACCCAAAAGATATGAATTTATGTGAAACATGGCAATTGAATATCAATGAGATTTAAGTCATGAATATTTTATTCAAAATTATTCAAATGGGAAGTGTATGTGAAAAGACTCATAAAAGTAGAGTTAAAGGGAAAATCACACCTAAATCCATCAAAAATACCTTTTGTATAGAAACCCCTAGAATATGATAAATGAGAAAAACAACTAGATTAAATAGGAGGAAAATGTAGAAAATGTGAAAAAAGATTTAATGCACACCATTAGTATCTTGAGAGTGAATTTTTATCATGAATTTTAACTTAGTGAGAAAAAATGAGGTGTTAGTAGTTTGTCGCTCTCAAGAAAAGGTTCGAGGTAAGGAGTGAGAAGCGCAATCATGAGAAAAATATAACCCCCATTTTTGTTCATGAAGGCCAAAAAGTTGAGACTCATCAATGATGTTTTGATGAACCTCATAAAGGGTCAAAATTGTAGGTGATTTCTTTCCTTCTAAAGAGATGAATAATTATGGTAACCATTCATAGAGAGCATAAGATTGGGTAAAGGTGATCATTCAATGGTCAATGTAGCCTCCATGGCCAGTGAATATACCCGACTACTCATCTATCCCCCCTAGAATGTTAGAGAGCTATCAAAGGGTTCCAATCTTCCTAATTTGAAAGAATCTCCCCTGTTACTCCAATTTTTATTCAATATACATCCAATTCTCGCATTGCTTCATGTACTAATGTGGGGAATGGTGAAAGTGAAAGAACCATTGGTGTGAAAAGTGTATGTGGTTACTTTTCCTTATAGGGATGAATTAGGAGATAACCATTCATGTAAGGAATAAGGCCAGGTGCATAAGATCATCTAACAACAAGTGTATCCTCCACATCAAGTAACAATACCCGACTACTCATATGTCTCCCTAGAGTGTCTATGAGCTATCGAAGGGCTCTAGTTGTAACATACCAGATCCTAGACCCTACCTTAGAACTGTGACATTTTGGGTTTGACCAAACAAGGTTGAGGTTAGTGTGGGCCTAGTAATATAATGCATGAATAATGTAATATAATCTGTCATATAATTTATTTGGTGATAATAAGATGATGAATAACTTAATTTCATGCATAATATGGTTAATGGGCCTCTAATGGGCTAGATGATATAACCCATGTAAGAAAGCCTCAAAATAAAGAATAGACTTCAAATTCGTAATATACACATTAAAATAAGTTTACATGTCAATTTTCATTTAATTTGGACTACCTTGAAATAATATGGTAAGTTAAGAGAGAGAATTGCCTAAACGGTGTAATTAATAAATAAAAATAATAAATGACTACAAAAGAGGAAAATAATGTTAGATTAGTAATCTACATAATAAAATATAGCCTTTGGGTGAATTTTCATCCAATTTGGAGAAAGTTTGCTTAAAAGATAAGATCAGGAGAGAGAAAGTGTGTAGAATCTTCAAAATATTAAATAATTGCTCAAACATCTCCAACATGTAAAACTGATAGCGAATTCGTATCCAACACACTAAATATAACTTGTGGGTCAAGTTTCATCAATTTGGATAATTTTAATATCATTAACGAAGGAGGAAAGAGAAAATTAAATTTGATTTATTTAACACATTAAAAGTTTCTAAAAGGCAAAACTAAGTGCATAATCAGAATCTACATGCCTTAATTGGCCTATGAGAAAATTTTCATATAATTTGGATAACATATGCACCCTCAATTTAAGTTGGAAAGAAAACACCTAATATTTATATGTCACCTTGCTTTGTATTCCGATTTCTTCTTCGATAAGGTTTGGTCTTTTTATTGCTGTCACGCGGTTGCCTTATTTCGGGCCACATCTGAGCCATTGATATAGATCCAACAACTTCTTCTGTCTCTTCTACCTTCTGCTTCCTCTTTCCCTTTTTTTCTCACGAGCAGCAAATCCGACTTCCCAATTTTTCTCTCGCATATCTCTCCCCCATCTCTCACCGATGCACTTTGTTTTTATCTCAGTTGGTTTCCTTATCTTTGTTTGTGTCGTTTGACCCTATAAAATCTAGGGCCTCATTGTGTATTTTGGTTTTTAGTATGAGATTTCTCTTCTCCCCTGTTTTCTCTTCATTTCCTCTATTTCCCCTCTTCTCGGCCATCTAGGCCTTTAGACCAGGAGGGGTTGGTCTCTTGACCTCCGACGAGGTCGCAGATGCATCTTGCTCACCTCAGTTCTGGCCTTGTCAGACTCTGGGATGTCTCTCCTACACCGATCACCTCTTCACAGACGCTCCGATCGGAGGTTGGCACCTCGGCCATTGAGAGCCCTGGACCAGTCTTGGAGATCGGTTGTGCAAACTAGCCATGGATTTGCGGAGCTCTATGCTCCTCCGCGACTTCTAATTCGAGGTATTCCAGGTTTTCCCTTTTTGATATCTTTTTTTTGATCGGAGATCGGGTCCCTCGCTGGCTTCTCGCGTTTGACGAAGCGAAGAAGATGGTTCAGTGCCTTCTTACCTCTCTACCCTTCGTCTCCCTTCTATTTTGTTTTCTCACCAGGGGTACTTTCGTCATTCTTCTTCCCTAGCTTTGGATGAGTCACAGCGGGCCATTACCTCACTGACCCGATGACCCTTGATTGGACCAAGCTAGCAGGACCAGGCCCACTCCCCCTCCTCTCTCTCGCCTTGAACGCTAACTTGATTTTTTTGCTAATTTTCTATTGGTTGATTTTATAAAATCAATAACTAATAATTCACTATTCTGAAAATTACAAATAAATACTCTTTGGATTCATAAAAATGTAATATTTCTTTTGGTATTGGTTTTCTTGCCTGAATCTGATGTTTTTAAAGGGGTGATTTAATGGATCTAATTAAATAAGATAATAACTTGTATAATTCATAACTAAATATTTATAAGTAAGAAAAATATCATAAAATATGTTTCAGACTAATAAAAGTATAACCTAAAACATGGAGTGTTTTGGAAACCTAATTCACACAATAATAAAAAGGTGGTTTTTAGGGTTTCTGAAATTAATATAAATCTAACCCTAATCCCACATATATGCTAATAGGTGCTTTGGAAGGCTAGGCTTGGACCTAGAAGTGACTTTGGACTTTGGAATCTGAAGTTGAGGTATGATTACATCCCACATTAATTATGTATTGAGCAATTTCTTATTCATCTCTCTTGATGTATATTGTATCCCTTATTCATCCATATTGAGAAATTCACCTACTTTATCATTCTTTTGAATTTTGGCCTACAGAATATGTCTATCTTTTGATACCATGGTTCGTGTGAACTATCTTGATTGTTATGAACTTGGATAATTTCTTGATATCATATATTGTGCCTTGGTGCATGTTGGTCCCTTATATTGTTATGTGCCTTTTTGAAGTGGATGTATTATGTTTGTGTTGTCCATTGCGTGATGGCAACATTGTTTATTCTGAATATACTTTCTACTTGCCTCTACATTAAACATGCTATGTGATTTAGTAGCACTAGTGTAGTGCAAATTGCATTGGTTTTGTTTATAGCAGATGTGATATTTCCTGCTCTTTTTGGGACGGCAAGGGACCTCGTACCCAGGGCAAGATGTGTGTCTTGACCCTTTTTATATATATTTGGGAGTTTGTCGGTGAGTCATTCTCTATCAGGTTTGCAAGGATGTGAATCCTTGGCCGCCAATTGTGTTTATATTGTTCTAAGGCTATGCTTATCTCACATGCATGCAGGTTGATGATGATATGTGCTTTGTTTCCCACCATGGTAGTTGATGTTTATATTGATAGCACATTCTTATTATTTGTTGGTTATGGCAAGTATCACTTTTTTTATGATCTTTTCTCTTGATACCTGATTGGGTGGTCCTTATCTCTTGCATGGGAAGCCTTTTATTTTGATGTCCCTTATCCTTTATAAATGGCTCAATTTCCATTTTTTAGTATGCACATACCAGCCTTTGCTGATGTTTCCTATTGTTTCTCTTTTACTGGGGTATGCTTCCAACCCTAGGTGGAGGACATGGATGTCTTGACATGTGGATCCGAACTTAGTTTGTGATGATGAAGGTTGGAGACAATCTTGAGGTGGTTTAGATTTCCTTTACATGGATCCTTATGATGTAAGTTTGTAACCCTTTGTTTTATAATTGAATATAGTCATGTTTTTATTCCGCTGCTATACTTTGGTCTTTTGTTACCATTATATAAAGATTTGAAAATTTTACACCCACTCCAACATACCTTCTGAGTGTGTTTGGATGGGAGGTTTTATTGTTCAAATTTTTAGTAAGGAAGTGATTTCACTTCTTTACAACATGGTATCAGAGCCCATGGTAGTCGGAATCGACTATTTCAATTTTGTCTCCCTATAGAACCCTTGACTTTTCTAGATAGCTCTAAGTGAGATGTTGACCCTAGATTTGATCTATGATGATCTTTTATGCAATAAGGTTTGGTTTGAGGACAAGATTAGGTTATGAGGAAGTATTAACATGGAAAAGTTGCGACTTGGCTTATCACATTGATTTTGGTACCATCTTTGTTTTATCTCCAATACTTCTTATCGACAAAAATTATTTTCATTATACTACCATATATACTCAAAATTTTCTGGATTTCATCGAAGTTTTTCCTAAACTAAGTCACAATGAAGAGAAACTCTAGTTTGAGTAGAATCTAACCCTAGTTTGTGACTAGGATTGATATAATGATGTAGTTGACCTACCCTATGACTTTTGGATGTTCATGTAGGGTTGATAGGTTAGAGACACGAGGACCTAAAAACTCAGCCCTAGATGGTGACTTTAGTTGGATACATGAGAAATATTAATCTCTAAATAGTTTCATAACTAAGGGATGTGGGTAGTCTAAGAAGTTATTTAGTATGACTTGTTAGGTTGATCCTTTTTATGGGGTGGGGAATAGTTGATTGTTGATGTTTGGATCAATAGATTTTGAGGACGAAATCCTTTTAAGGGGTGGAGTGTTGTAACATACCAGATCATGGACCCTACCTTAGAACTGTGACCTTTTGGGTTTGACCAAACAAGGTTGAGGTTAGTGTGACCCTAATAATATAATGCATGAATAATGTAATATAATATGTCATATAATTTATTTGGTGATAATAAGATGATGAATAACTTAATTTCATGCATAATATGGTTAATGGGCCTCTAATGGGCTAGATGATATAACCCATGTAAGAAAGCCTCAAAATAAAGAATAGACTTCAAATTCATAATATACACATTAAAATAAGTTTACATGTCAATTTTCATTTAATTTGGACAACCTTGAAATAATATGGTAAGTTAAGAGAGAGAATTTGCCTAAAAGGTGTAATTAATAAATAAAAATAATAAATGACTCCAAAAGAGGAAAATAATGTTAGATTCGTAATCTACATAATAAAATATAGCCTTTGGGTGAATTTTCATCCAATTTGGAGAAAGTTTGCTTAAAAGATAAGATCAGGAGAGAGAAAGTGTGTAGAATCTTCAAAATATTAAATAATTGCTCAAACATCTCCAACATGTAAAACTGATAGCGAATTCGTATCCAACACATTAAATATAACTTGTGGGTCAAATTTCATCAATTTGGATAATTCTAATATCATTAACGAAGGAGGAAAGAGAAAACGAAATTTGATTTTTTTAACATAGTAAATGTTTCTAAAAGGCAAAACTAAGTACATAATCGGAATCTACATGCCTTAATTGGCCTATGAGAAAAATTTCATGTAATTTGGATAACATATGCACCGTCAATTTAAGTTGGAAAGAAAACACCTAATATTTATATGTCACTTTGCTTTGTATTCCGATTTCTTCTTGGATAAGGTTTGGTCTTTTTATTGCTGTCACACGATTGCCTTATTTTTGGGCCACATCTGAGCCATTGATCTAGATCCAACAGCTTCTTCTGTCTCTCCTACCTTCTACTTCCTCTTTCCCTTTCTTTTTCTCACGAGCAGCAAATCCGACTTCCCAATTTTTCTCTCGCATATCTCTCCCCCATCTCTCATCGATGCACTTTGTTTTTATCTCAGTTGGTTTCCTCATCTTTGTCTACGTCGTATGACCCTATAAAATCTAGGGCCTCGTTGTGTATTTTGGTTTTTAGTATGAGATTTCTCTTCTCCCCTGTTTTCTCTTCGTTTCCTCTATTTTCCCCTCTTCTCGGCCATCTTGTCCTTCAGACCAGGAGGGGTTGGTCTCTTGACCTCCGACGAGGTCACGGATGCATCTTTCTCGTCTCAGTTCTAGCCTTGTCAAGCTCTGGGATGTATCCCCTACTACGATCAGCTTCACAGGTGCTCCGATCGGAGGTTGTCACCTCAGCCATCGAGAGGCCTGGACCGGTCTTGGAGATCGGCTGTGCAAACTCGCCATGGATTTGCGGAGCTCTATGCTCCTCTGTGACTTCTAATTCGAGTTATTCTAGGTTTTCCCTTGTTGGTCGCTTTGTTTTGATAAGAGATTGGGTCCCTCACTGGCTTCTCGTGTTTGACGAAGCAAAGAAGATGGTTCGATGCCTTCTTACCTCTCTACCCTTCGTCTCCTTTCTGTTTTGTTTTCTCGCCAGGGGTACTTTCATCGTTCTTCTTCCCTGGCTTTGCATGAGTCACAGTGGGCCATTACCTCACTGACCCGGCAGCCCTTGATTGGACCAAGCTAGCAGGACCAGGCCCACTCCCCCTCCTCTCTCTCGCCTTGAACGCTAACTTGATTGTTTTTGCTAATTTTCTAATGGTTGATTTTATAAAATCAATAACTAATAATCCACTATTCGGAAAATTACAAATAAATACTCTTTGGATTCATACAAATGTAATCTTTCTTTTGGTATTGGTTTTGTTACCTGACTCTGATGTTTTAAAAGGGGTGATTTAATGGATCTAATTAAATAAGATAATAACTTGTATAATTCATAACTAAATATTTATAAGTCAGAAAAAATAATAAAATATGTTTCAGACTCATAAAAGTATAACCTAAAATATGGAGTGGTTTTGGAAACCTAATTCACACAATAATAAAAAGGTGGTGTTTAGGGTTTCCGAAATCAATATAAATCTAACCCTAATCCCTCATATATGCTAATAGGTGCTTTGGAAGGCTAGGCTTGGACCTAGCAGTGAGTTTGGACTTTGGACTCTGAAGTTGAGGTATGATTGCATCCCACATTAGTTATGTATTAAGAAATTTCTTATTCATCTCTCTTGATGTATGTTGTATCACTTATTCATCCATATTGAGCAATTCACCTACTTTATCATTCTTTTGAATTTTGGCCTACACAATTTGTCTATCTTTTGATACCATGGTTCGTGTGAACTATCTTGATTGTTATGAACTTGGATAATTTCTTGATATCATATGTTGTGCCTTGGTGCATGTTGGTTCCTTATATTGTTATGTTCCACTTTGAAGTGGATGTATTATGTTTGTGTTGTCCATTGTGTGATGGCAACATTGTTTATTCTGACTATACTTTCTACTTGCCTCTACATTAAACATGCTATGTGATTCAGTAGCACTAGAGTAGTGTAAATTGCATTGGTTTTGTTTATAGCAAATGTGATATTTCCTGCTCTTTTTGGAATGGCAAGGAACCTCGTACCCAGGGCAAGATGTGTGTCTTGACCCGTTTTATATATATTTGGGAGTTTGGCGGTGAGTCATTCTCTATCAGGTTTGCAAGGATGTGAAGCCTTGGCCACCAATTGTGTTTATATTGTTCTAGGGCTATGGTTATCTCACATGCATGCAGGTTGATGATGATATGTGTTTTGTTTCCCACCATGGTAGTGGATGTTTATATTGATAACACATTCTTATTATTTGTTGGTTATGGCAAGTATCCCTTTTGTTATGATCTTTTCTCTTGATACCCGATTGGGTGGTTCTTATCTCTTGCATGGGAAGCCTTTCATTTTGATGTCCCTTATCCTTTATAAATGGCTCAATTTCCTTTTTTTTAGTATGCACATACCAGCCTTTGCTGATGTTTCCTATTGTTTCTCTTTTGCTGGGGTATGCTTCCAACCCTAGGTGGAGGACATGGATGTCTTGACATGTGGACCCAGACTTAGTTGTGATGATGAAGGTTGGAGACAATCTTGAGGTGGTTTAGATTTCCTCTAAATGGATCCTTATGATGTAAGTTTGTAACCCTTTGTTTTATAATTGAATATAGTCATGTTTTTATTCCGCTGCTATACTTTGGTCTTTTGTTACCATTATATAAAGATTTGAAAATTTTACACCCACTCCGACATGCCTTCTGAGTGTGTTTGGACTGGAGGTTTTATTGTTCAAATTTTTAGTAAGGAAGTGATTTCACTTCTTTACACTAGTCCTTCATGCTTAGAAAGCATCTCCTTTTCTTCTCTAACCCTCAATCAGTACACATGTTTTATTCTCTCATTGGCTCATATCTAGGAAAAGTTGGATGTAAGATCAGGTTGGATAAGATTGAGTTTTCCAGGATGCATTATATTACATCAATAGTCTCTAATCATAAAAGATCATAGAAAGTTCTTGAGTTTGAAAAGATCCTAAAAAGTTATCCTCTCTGTGTGTGTGTGACTAGATATATGAGTGAATTAGGTCATTTTCAAGGATCGATCATTAAATGAATTCAGGGTCAAGATCACAAATCAAAAGAGGTATAATGTGGTGAGTTTTCTTATAAGAGAGAGGGCTTTAGTTGATACAGATAGATAAGAGTGGAAACCATGAGATTGTCTAGCGATTAGTTTGCCTCATTGGCCAATGACTGTAGCCATTTAATCATATATTCCTTAGATCATCAAACATCTATTCAAAGAGTTCTTGATTTCTTATTAGAACCTTGGAAAAAATCATCTCGAGTGCTCTAGTTCTGACTTTATTTTCATTTTTAAGAAGTGTTCAAAGTAGATAAAGTTGGGAATTAAATGATTATCTCAAGTGAAGGTAACCTCCAGGGCCAATGACTGTAGATGATTATCAAATGTTCCTTAGAGAATTTCTAGTTTGATAGGTTTCATGGGAAGAGTGATATAAAAGATGAGAATGATCACCAGATAAGTTTCTAGAGATAAGGTAGCCTCCTCGGCTAGTGACTGTACTAGTTAATTGTCTATCCCCTAGAGCGCTGAAGACCTATCAAAGAATCCATTTTTCTTTTTAGGACTTTGTCAATCTTTATCTTCGACTCACCAATACTCACTTCATTTGAATGAAAGATGGTTTTTCGTAATAACCTGGATTTTTAATGTTTTTCACCTTAATGTAATTTGATCATTTAATAAGATGTCTTTTAAAATCCTTGAATTATATGTATTCATTTTGCAATTAAGTCACTGAGTGGAAATTTTCCAAATTCAAGAAATTTATGCTCTTATTTAATATCACTAGTGCTTTAAGAGATTCATTGATTTAATAATAAAGGATAAACTAAAATTAAAAGATTCCAAGTTACTTAGTTAATTGGGTGATTGAATAATTAATGATTTATCCCCTATTTACTTGAAGACCAAGTTCAGGGTAACCAAACTTAGGTGGACCCCTTCTTTGGTTGAACGTGGGATAATAAATAGAGAGATATTAATATCAGATCTAAAAAGATAATATGATTATTTGTGACTTGAGGAATTAATTTAGTCAATTACTTGAATGGTAAGAAAAGGATAATTTTATTTTATATTTAGTATCAATATTTGCCTAGGCTAAGATAAGGATAAAATAAAGATATCCCTAAAATTGAGTAGAAAACAGATTCTTCTAGAGAGCTACATGATTTTTCTAAGATTTAGCTAAAGTTGAAATATAGTGGATGATCACGATTTAAATTGGATTTAAATAGTCAGCCCAAACCAAAGTCCGACTGACTGGAGACTTAGGAGACATGACGTGTATGTAGTCATCATCGAGAATCATTGGATGGCTACCAATACAAACCAAGTCATCACCTACCACTAGATAAGAGTCCATCTTGACACTGATTCTCCCTTGACTCCTCTCTCTCTCTTTCTCTCTCTCTCTCTCTCTCCATATTCCACCTAACTTCCTAGATTTTATTACATTGGATTAGGGAGATCCAGATGAGCCTAAAGAGATAAATCTAAGAAATTATCATCATGATTTGTGATAACACCCAATCCCAGTAGAATTGGGATGGATAGGGACGGACACTGACAATCAATCCCCGCGTCCTAGTCTATAAGGCATCCCAAAGTTGTCCCAGTGTTGCTTCATTGTGCCCAACCCTCAATTCACCAAGATAGCCCTTGATATCCTTAACTGAGCTTCATCATCTTCACCAACACTAATGACCTTGCCTTGGTCATCAACAACAAACTCAACTGATCAAATTGGCCTAAAGCATCACAAGGAGGTAGTGAAACTTGCCCAATAGACAACAAGGCTTAGGGAAGTGTTGGTACATATCTCAGATCACCAGACTTTATCACTTGGAGGAGATCGTCAGAGATACATCTCCAGACTATGTCAAGGAGTTGTGACATTTGGAAAAGCTTCAAGAAACTCTGAGGGATCTTCTACGACCCTTTGTGTCCAGTGAAGTGATGTAAAACTTCTTCTTATTACTCCACTTTCTTTATGATATATGAAACTCCTAGAGCCTTTCCCAGTGCACCTTTATTATCGTGTTGATGCTAGATGAGCCTAGAAGGACATGGAAAAGGCTAGGGATCCTTAGCTAAGGTAACTGAGGCCTCAAGCACAAAGTTAGCCATAAAGTTGACTCCATGGTTGCTTGTGTCATAAACGGGCTAGAGGAGGAATAATCCCCCTTGGGAATTTACACCTTTGCCCTAAAATTGCATGATAATAGTGTAACATGGCATGTGAAAGGTGATAATATTCCTCCCGTGCTTCCCCAGCAACCACTAATCCTACCAAGCTAAAGCCTAATATTTTTGTCTGAAATATAATACCTTAAGGTTTTCTCATATAATATTTCGTACATTTCTTCATAGCATGCTTCCCCTGTAAACCCTATGGACCCAAAAGTAACTCTATCTTCTGAATTAGGGTGTCAAACAATTAGGACTATGCCATTCTCTATGAAATAACAATAATGCATGTAATGAAATTCTCTATGAAATAACAATAATGCGTGTAACAATGAAAACATTGACATAAATTTACTTGTTCTTAATGCAAAAATACAAACCTAAGATAAATATATCTGTGTTATATAACATGGTTCACATCAAGAAATTGTGATTGTGGATGAAGTTCCCTAGGGTGACTATGAGAAGAAGTCCCCCTTTAGGAAGAAGATTTCCTCTAGAGAATAAGAAGAGGGTCATGAATGGTGAATCCTCCAAGAAGAGAAAGAGACCACAAGAGGCCTTCTCTGAGGGAGGTTCTCTCCCGGATGAGGTCCCAGACCTTATGAACAGACTAAACCTCAACCCTAAGGATGTCTTTATCCGTGTGATGGCCCTGATCCCAAAGCCAAGGGAAAGGTAGTCAAGACAACTGAGATGATCTGGCTAGAGAAACAAAAGGTATTGATTGACATCATCACTACCCTAGCCCTTAGAGACATCAACTGAGAGAAGAATAGAATGCCCCAGCCTATTCAGGCTCACCTCAGAGCCACCATCCTAGACTTCATTAAGATGAACATTGGAAGTTTTGAGGAGAAGATAAGTCACAAGTCACAAACAAAGTGGATTCTTACCTCCCAATAGTGGAGAATAGTTTATGCATTCTGGAAGTGCAACACAATAAGAAGGTGATCTTCACTGCCCATCTTCTCAAGGGAGAGGCAAAGCTCTGGTGGGAAACTACATAGTTGCCTGAAATCTGACAAAAGCCCCATGGTATGGGAGGATTGTCAAGCCATCTTAACTCCTAGGTCCATCTCCATCTCTTCCAGATGAGAGAGAGAAGCAATTCATCAGTATCCATCTCTGATATATGACCGTGGAAGACTATGCCAGGAAGTTCTGACTCCTCAAGCATTTTTACCATATACTAGATGAGGAGCGTCAAGTGGAGCACTTCATCGACCGCACGAACCCTATGCTCCAATCCCATGTCACGGCTAGAAAGACCTCAAACTTCATAGATGCTCTTGACTTTGACTTGAAGAGGGAGAGGACAATAATTCCCTCCAAGAACCTACATTCAGATACCTAGCATTCACTAGAGGAATATCCACTCCAAAAAATGATGCAAGAAAGACAAAAGGCCGTAATCGTGGTAGGGAAAAAGGAAAAAGAATGAGGTTCACAACCACGAGAGTCACCTGAGATGGAGAAATTGTAGGACGCATGCAGACAAGTGTCACTTAGATAAGACAATATGCTATTGTTGCAAGTAGGAGGGACACTTCCAATCCAAATGTCCTCTCCCACCCTTGTAAAGGTTTGGCCCTATTACGGAATAACATGTGGCTATATCCCAACCTATAGCAACCCAACATGTTGCTAATTTTCAACATTCTTTAGTGTTCTATATTGATAATGAAGAAGCACAATCCAATGCCAACCAACTCATAGAAGGAATGCTTAATATTATGAGCCATTCCATCAATTTTTTGTTTGACTCTAGTTCTACAAATACTTTCATATTTAGAAATCTCAAAACTATTCTCAAAATGGATTTTAAGGAGTTAGGTTATGTCCTAGATGTCACCACCCCATGTGGCAACATATTCTAATCTCTATTAAAACACCAGTCATAACTATTGAATATCAGAACTTTGAACTCCCTACTAATTTCATTCTACTTCATATGAATGACTTTGATGTAACCATGCAAATTTATTGGATCAATAATAATCTTGTAAAAATAAACTATAGGGAAAAGAAGATAAGGGTAGAGAGACCCAGATATTAACTACTCACCATATGTAGTAGGAGATATGTTCCCATCAACCCTTTATGTTTTAGCCATAGAGTGTAGAGGATGATAGTTAAGAGTTGTCAAGAATTTCTAGCCACAGTAATCAAGCCAAAGTCTAAGGCACACACCTCAAGGAAATAGAGGTAGTCAAGGACTAAGTTGATGTGTTCCCAAAATATTTGCTAGGTATACCTCTGAAAAGAGATGTTGAATTCTCCATAGAGATAGATCCCAGGACAAACCCAAATTCTGGGGCTCCTTATAGAATGGAACTCACTGAGTTACTTGAGATAAAGAAGGAAGTACATGAACTCTTAGATAAGGGCTTCATCCAACATAGTACCTCCCCTGGGGATCCCCAATCCTTGTTGAGAAAAAAGGACAATTTTATCCACATGTGCATTGACTATCAATTGTTGTACCAAGACACAATAAAAGATAAGTACCCTCTAACCATAATTGATGACCTTTTTTACTAGATAAAAACCACATAAGTCTTCTCAAAGGTCAATCTACAATCTGGTTACAACCAATTACGAGTTAGGAAGGAATATGTCTCAAAAACCACTTTCCAAAACCAATATGGCCATTTTGAGTTCTTCATAATGCCTTTTGGGTTATCCAATGAAATGAGTGTATTTGTGTACCTCAAAAATAGTGTATTCCAACCTTTCCTTGGTACCTTTGTTATATTCTTCATTGATGGCATCCTTATCTTCTCAGACACCCTAGATAAACACTGACACCACCTAGTTAAGGTCCTTGACATTCTAGAGAGCATAAGTTTTATGGAAAATGCAAATTTTGTATCGACCAAGTCATGTTCCTTAGACACATCATATATGGATGGACTATCATGATGGATCCAAACAAAGTATCACAGTTCTTGATTGGAAAGTGCGAAACCCATTATCCGAATTTTTAGTTTGTTGGAGATAGCTAGCTACTATCAGTGAGTCATCCCAAATTTCTCAAAGACCGCTCTTTCCCTCACTAATCTCACCCAAAAAAATGAAAAGTTTGTCTAGTTCAAGGTTTGTGA
Organism: Alisma plantago-aquatica; assembly: GCA_963693085.1. NCBI lineage: Eukaryota > Viridiplantae > Streptophyta > Magnoliopsida > Alismatales > Alismataceae > Alisma > Alisma plantago-aquatica. The sequence continues at coordinate 350,495,596 of OY856412.1, forward strand.
AGCCAAATTATAGGATCTTAAGGAGAATTTTACCATTTCTCCTGTGTTGACCCTACCCTCAGGAAACAATGGATTTGTCATTTTCACCTAAGCATAAGAAATGGGCTTAGGGCACGTCTAGGAGTAGGACCAACATGTTGCTGCCTTTCCCTCAAGACTGCTCAATCCAAATGATTTAAATAAATCGATTCACAATCTAGAGCTCACATCAATTATCGATGCCATGAAGAATGGTGAACTGATCTATATGGAGTCATGTTTGATATCTTCAGTGAACATAAGATCTTGAAGTAGATGTTAACTCAAAAGGAACTTAACTTGTAGCAGCAATGATGGATGAAGTACCTAGAAGACTAAAACAACACCATATACTATTGAGATAAATATATATCTAGATATATATATATATATATTTATCTCAATATATACTCTAATGAATCCATATTCATCATGTTTCTTTTTTGAATTTTAAATATATTTTGCATATCTTTCTTGCATTTCACTTGAGATTTAACTTGTTTTAGCTTTTTAGTATTTTATGCAATTTATTTGGTATTTAGTTAGTTGTTATGTTTAATTTGTAGGTTGATGCAAGGAGAATATGATAATTCATAAACTCTCTATTAATTTTTTAGTGAAGAATTAATATAATTGATGTAAGGAGAAGAGAACGAGTCATAAAAACTATACACATTCCAATTAAATAAGCCAAAATATTAAATGCTCATTCCCAACTCCATCAACTGGGGAGAGGATCATTAAAGCGTACCTAGTTGGTAAAATGGCTTCAAATTTCACATTTAATATCGGAATTGGGAAATTTGAAAACCATTTGATGCACAAATCAATTATCCACAAAATGAATATATTTTGCTGACCACTTTTATCCATAAGAAGGGTCTTTAAGTCACTATTTGTCTAGATTTGCAATATGTAGAAAACTACACACAACCACCTATTTATGTTAGATCATCTTAGAATATTGGCACATGATATTAAAGAATCAAACATACATATAAATAGACATCTCACTCCATATAAAATCCATACACTGGACGTCACCAAGGTATCCTAGAGACGAAAGCCCTCGACTTGACATGGAGATGTGCTCAACCAAAGAACACAATTGGAGATTGAGTTGTTGTTTGGAGCATGGTTTTACAAATCACAATGCTTCACTTCTACATCACTACCATATCCATGAGCTTCTTCATTTAACTTTTATGTTGTATCTTGAACACATGTAGAGAGTAGTTCATGTTATTGGGGCATAGGGATCAACCCCGCTTCATGTATGTGTATTCTTGCATTTTGAACCACAACTTGTTTGAACCATAATATTTTTGATTAACTATTTAATGAATATTTTATAGATTATCTATCCATCTTGTGCATCTATTGCAATGTTTGGCATATATACATTGAAACCTAGGACTTAAATACTAGTCAATCATAATTGAGTCCTGGATATGATTGTGGAAAGTGTTCTCCAGCGTGACTGGTTTGAGATCAATAAGTAACAAGACCTTGAGTCTAGATGGAAATATGTCCATGTGAGATTCTATAATCTTGAAGGATATAGAATTTTCTTAGATCTAATATAATAATATTCTAAGTGAGTGATGCAATGTTAGCGAGTAGATATGTAGGTTCTCTATACAACATGAAATATACATAAGGCATACGAGACTTAAGAATTTGTAGTACTTCTTGCTCATACAAAATAGTACATAAAAGACCATCTTTTGGGCTTATTATAGACTCTTAGTACAACATTTACATTATGCATGTCCTAAGTAGGCAAAAAATTCATAAAAGTTATATAACTTGCCTTAGGGGTGAAGGAATACGTCTAAACAATAAGGAATCAAAAGAAAAGTAGAGACCCGAGTTTTGTCCTCTAAAAGATTCAAGGAGGCTATTATCTTCAAGAATAGGGTGTATCTAGAGAAAATAGATTAGAAAAAGATGGTTCTTCATCCATATGGATGAGTTTTCAGCTAGAAGCACCATGGATTTCAACCATGGTAGATGATATAATGGGAAAACAACAAGAAAAAGGGTTAGGAGAGAATATCTTATATGTTTGGAGCAAGAAACTAGGCAAGAAGCCTTAGATCCGTCCTAAAAGAGCTAGATCCAAGGCTTGTAGCAACATGCATGCATAATCTAGATAGGTTTTATCTCCAAGAAGTCTTCCTGTCATCAATTGATGGTTTCTTGTTGTTCTCTAGAAATAGAAACGAGTTGGATAAAGGTTCCTTTGAAGGAGTAAAGTGTTGGTATGTATGCCCTGAGAGCCAATCATGAGATGATTGGTGGGATACATTAAGATTGATTTGATAAACATCAAAGGCAAGCTTCCAATTCTTTCTGGTTCAGTCATATGAGATAGTGATAGAACAGATTGAATGTCTAGAGAATGACAGTACTCAATGACGTATGCCTTCAGGTTAAGGACCTGAACGATGAGATCATACAGATGCTAAGAGTTTGTACATTCTTGTTATGTCCCTAGTCGTATGTCATTGTGGAAGGTAGATAGACAACAATGACACACAAGACTAGACTGTGGTGTTGGTTGATGATAGAATCTCATTAGTCATGATATAGAGATATCAAACCAAACACATAGGTACTTGTTAGAGAACAAGTGTACCAGACAGACCCACAATGAGTTTGACACATGGAACCATGACATGGTAGTCACAGTCAGTACTCATAGTGATGGTGGTGAGTGTGATTCTTTGACCTGAAATCACTACACTCAACACATGTCGTTGGGCACACTTTGACATCATCAAACGTAGTCCTGAAACATGGTTGTTATAAAGGTGATGATTGGGTGGCTTTGACACATGGGGATTTTGAGGGGTGAGTGATAGATATGGGATTTGTCCCTCCTGTGGGAGTTTGATATCCAAGGCCACTTGATGAGTAGGATTGAGATAGGCGTGCGCACGCATGTGTGAATTAGTATGTGATATTGATGTCATACATATCTCGTTCAATCTACTCTGAGATCAAGAAAGTGAATGAACGTTGACAGGATGACTATTCCATGCCTCGAGTTCATTCGGGATATCAGTGACAAAGGAATTATACATTCACTATAACACCATTCACAGATTGTAGGATTGAAAGTTGTTCTCCAACTTTCTACTTTCACTTAGGTAGCACTGATGTGTGACTAGGCACCGCTCTTTTCTTGTGAAGTCATAAGTGTTATGGACTTTCACTGCCAATGTGAAATGGACCTGCAGGGTCACACACATAGGATTTAACATGGAAGAGGAGTTTTGTCCACAAGCAATGTTTAGATTGATTACTAAAGGAGTTTAGTAGTTCAATTAAACACTCAATCAATTGATAGCTCAATATCATATTGTTCAAGGTGTTGGACACATTGATTGGAGTATCAGATTGATTGAAATCGTAATTGAATGATTGTGCACAACCTATACTCCCAACCGATCGGTTCATGTGATGAACCGGTCGGCTGGGGTTGCTGAACCAGTCAGCTCAAGTGTTGAGATGATTGGCTCAACTCCAGGGTGAGCCGATTGCTTCAAGTGTTGAAACGATCAATTCAACTAGTGCAACCGAGCAACTTGGGAAAGTAGGATTTGGTGAGAATTTTCCTTGTGTTTCACTTGCCCAATTTGATTGGAACAAGGATTGGCATTCGATACCAATTGGAAACAAAAGAAGGAAAGTCAATTAGGAACTAATTAGGACCACGAACCGACTGGTTCAGAAGTGAACCGATCGACTCATGGGTCCCAACCGATCGGTTGAGGTGTCAACCGATCGGTTCAGGTCCCCAACTGACCGTTTCACTTGTGAAATGATCAGTTCAGGTTGCGAGTTGGTTGCTTTTGTGGAAAATCTTGAACCCTTCTACTCTTGCTTTTAGTCCCACATTGCCCGGGATGGAGAACCCTGTCCCATGACCCTCCTATATATATAGGGGTATTGGGGGCTTCTCAAAGTACAACTCAGTGCAACCAATTACTCTGCAAAGTTGTCGTTCTCTCTGGTTTTGGTAACTGAGAGAGCCCGAGCAAGTGCTACCCGCAAAGGGAGGTGCAGCAAGGGAAAGACAACTACAGTTGCAACTGGAGGCAGGAGAGTGTGTTGACGACTAGTACGTCAACAATAGGGTGCGACTCCTTCCACTTCCTTGTGGGACAAGGAGTGTGGAGTTCCAGGTGGTCCGTGTGGACTACTTCAGAGGTGGGAGGTTTCTGCCGCTCAGGAGGACAACTGTCAATCCCGACAGTCCCGGTGAGAGGAGGAGTCGTCAGTCCCGGTGCGACCAGGAGCTGCACAGACACCGTCCAAGACCGGAGGTGAAGATCACGCAAGGCGCGAGGTATTGTCGCCGAGCAAGCCTCGGGACAAGGTATGATTCCACAAACCATCCTTTCCTATTGTATAGACGTTGACACATTTCCTTGTTCCGAGTTTGGGGGAGAAAAAATTTTGTTTCCGCTGCCTTCTCTGCCTCCCCTAAAACCCAACAGTGGTATCAGAGCCACATCAACTGCTCTATACTTTAGGGATTATCGATATGATCGATTTTGGTTTGTCTCCTTTATTTATTGCATACGATGCGAATAATATTGGCTTTATGCATGTCCAATCCTAAATCCACAAATCCCAAATTACATATATGATATGTATTATTAATGCACTCGATACGCGTCACCCTTAAATGAGTTTTGTGGTGGATGTATAGCGTGGTTATGGCCAAAAAACCCTATCTGTGTGTGGTTGTTTGTGGTTGCTTGCATCTCGGTCTGCACACCGATCCTCTTTCTCTTATTCCTGATGTAACTCGAAATAATTCGAGATTCTTTCCTACCTTTGCTCCCCCGAATGTAACTCGGGGTTTCACCTTTTTATACAATGTAAAATAGGATAGATTTTATTTCTTGTTATGTCAAAGAACGGAGGACATCGAGACGACAATTGAGACGATCGGTTCAAGGCATGAATCGATCAGTTGACGTTCCAGACGATTGGTTCAAGGAGTGAACCGATCGGTTGATGGCCGGTTCGAGGAGAGAGACGAGCGGGTGGCGGCCATGAAGAGATGCACGATGACCAGGCGAACCGATCGGTTGGAGGAGACAACCGATCGGCTGGTGGCACCTAGACGACCGGCCAGAGAGAGCAGATCATTCATATGATGAGTTGATCAACTCAGAAGGAAAAGCACAAAGTTCATCTTGTACAGGGACTATGTATTGTGGTGATTGGATATGTATATGTATATAAAAACCAAATCCCTCATTAAAATATTAAGTCTTATATGCCTTCCATTAGCAGCACACATGAAAAACTCGATCGACCAAGCGTAGGTTACGCCAAAGTGTGGTGCGTCATCTATCTTGTGGAAGTGTGAAGGGTAGACATGTAGGTTCTGCCAAAGCAGGGTGCATGTTTACCGTGTCGACTTTTGGGTTAGACTTAACTGGTGATTCTTAGAGCGTCTAAGCCCAGAGGCAAGGAATGTTCATGGCAAGGTGTTGCGCATGTTCATTCATCAAGAGTTGCATATGATGCAATTGGCATGATGGCCTACCTAAATAGTCAAGATTGTGGGCGATCAACGAAAGCTGACTCATGACTTGATGAAATATGGATCTTGCCCACTAGAAGGTTGTACGCTGCAACCTTCCGAATTGATGGTGGGGGCTATGAATTTGAAGTAAAATAGTGGGAGCGATAATTAATTAAAGGCCTAATTATATCGTCAATATTTCAAATCAATCAAATAAGTCAAAAGAGTTTTGGACTAAAGTTGCATATATTTCATTTTGCTAAAATAAATGGTTAATCAACAATAATCACTTTATTTGCGAATGACCCTTGAGACCAACAAATTAAATGGGAATAATTCCACGACTGGTTAGGATGATGAGAAGTGTTCTCAATCAAAGTGCGGAAGCTCTATGTCCTAGTTATAACAGAACCAGATGAACTCGATCCCACCACATCAATGGCTGAAAGTATGCTGATGAAAGCATGCCGAGGAAGACATTGATGAGGAGTGCTTGATGTTGTGTTCTCTGAACTATGAGTTGCAGAGACAACATGAGACATATGATGTCTCCAAGACACTGTCCTAGTATGTCATGACAGAAGGAGATCCAGTAAGGTATTCACACACTCAATGTGATTGGGTATGTGGAAAACCTGACTAAGAAGGATTCCCTCTGAGCCAAGGGTTGTCTATTGGTATGATTCTGCAAATGTTGTGAGAATTATACAATTCGTGATAAGCTACAACATGAACAACTTTGACAAGCATTGACAGAATTGTTGGACATGTTGAGGATAGTAGAGGCAAAGATGAAGAAAGAAAAACCATAATCTTTGATGTGATCCAAGAGAAAGGTAATTCTTAAGGGCAAGGATAAGGGCTAAGCAAAGAAGTGTTCTGATGCTAGCCAGCAATCCAAGCCGTCTTCAGCCTCAAGGCACATGGGGAAAGGGTGTATGAGGGATTGCCCTCTATATCTGGAAGAATAAAAGAAGATGAAGGAGGGGATGGTGATGTCCACCTAAGGTATCATGAAATGAACCGCTTCTTTATCTGAGGTATATGATACCAAGATATGGATCTATCATATATGATATGCAAGATCCGCAAAGAAGTGATGGCCTTTGTGAAAGGACCAAGAAAGAAGTACCCATCATTGGAGCAAGTGTTTCTGCCATAGATAGGAGTATCTTTCGGTTTATTTTAGCCTAAAGGGCACGAAATAGAGTTGAGAACTGATATTTCATATATTGCCAATAGATAGAAACACTTTATTTTTGCATATTGTATGACAATGATGGCAATCAATAAAGTTGATGTTTCAATCTTTTAAAGATATGATCTTTGTGGCAATGCCTTGTTTATCTTGTGGTATTTGATATGCATAAGATAAAATGATACCTAAAAGTTATAGATAACTCAAACAATCAAATTAGCATCAATCATGAGAAACTCATTTCTAGTGTCCATGTGATGGATAAATCTAGACTCTTTTGGTTAGAGAACCAGTAAGAGACATGAATATCTTGGATATGATTAATCAATCTTCACTAATGGTAGTGGGAGAATGATTATCCTATTAGGTATGATACATGTGATGTATTTACATACCTATTGGAACAAATGCTAATACTTCAAATGGTGTTTAGAGAAATACCAATATGAATATCTTGAAGTGTTCAAGATTATTATAGATGAAGTACAGATTTGGTAAAGTGTTAATTCTTGATGAGATCAATGAATGAAATACTTGGACCAAATGTTTGAGATCCTTATGAGTGATTATGATAGTGTATCATAGTGAACTCATGATTAAGGCATGGTGATGTCTAAATCAAGAAGGAATCATACTCTAAGGAGTTAGAGAATGATTATCAAATAACTAAATTCTTCTTAATAGAAGAATACCCCAAACTAATAAAGGACATTAAGAATCACAAGGAGTTGTGAGTTCTCATATCCTTGACAGATACACCTCAATTATCTATATGATGAGTTGTTCATGTGATGAGTCAACTATCTAGATGAAAATGAGGAACCGAATTTCGAGTTATGGTTTATGACCATTACATCCTAAATGACATCCATGTGAAGCATAAGGTATGACCTTGATGGTAGCACCCATTGGATGAAATCCATAAGTGCAAATGAGTCTTAAGTGTTAAGACACATGGATAACATTTTGAGAAGGATGATGCTTGTTGATTGCAACTTAATGACTAAGACATTTGTCATATGGATACTAAAACCTCATTCCTATGAGGAATAAAACAAGGATGTGTACGTGACACAACCTATAAGGTTTATGAATCCACTAATGCAAATGTAGTCTATAAGTTACAATGGACTAATCAATGTGATTGATTGAGTACAAGCAACTCAGAATTGGATCTTTACTTTGATGATATAGTCAAAGGGTTTGACTGATATGTCAAAGATAAAGAAGGGATCTGTGATTTAGTGGGAGCGTGTTCACATTCCACATATTGATGTGAAATGGAAATGTTCTAGAATGGAAATCCAAAAGTGGAAATTATCTTTAAGGAAGATAGAGATGTTTCCTATGTGATAGGAATAGAGATCTATAGAGATAGTTCTCGAAAACCTCTTGACCTGGAAAAGAGAGAGCATACATTGGCAATCTGTACTGAAGGGTTCAGTGTACACAGATTCAATAGGAGAAAACTTGTCCATGTTACATGGAGTTAGTATCCCAAAGCCAAGTGTCCAATTCTTATGAAGAATGGGAACACTAAGAATAGATATGGATCTATCATGTATGTAATCATCCCATTATCTTGCATGTATCGACATGGCAAGAACTAAATGCATTCTTCATCTTGTATGTAGGGCATGGCAATATGATGTGCTCATCTAGATAACTCGTATGTGGGACATGACGAGTGGATGTCTGTCTGATTCTAGTAAGGGTTACTGGAATACCATGAGAACCTGATAAGTACTTGTGAAGTACTAGTTCTATGGTGATAAGGAAGAGTTCGATGTAAAGAGTTACATTGATGTGAACTTCTAAAAGGATAGAAAATTAATCGCAAAATATATATGGGATATATAAAGTGAAAGTTTGTTGATAATTGGAAACGTTCCAATAAAGCCGTTTCAAAGGGAATGCCAAGTATCTATGCGTTAGAGAACAGCAGTGGATACTATATGGATCTGGAAGTTCATGAGATGAACTTATATTCCACTCATTGATGACAAGTATGGAATCCTTGATCATGCAATGTGGCTAATGGTTAGCAAAGGAATACTAGATCGCATATTACGACAACTCCATCTCATACGTGTGACGTACAGCGAAGAGATGAGAGACATGCAATTTATACTGACTTTGGAAAGGTGTTGCCATTACTCACTATGTTCGCACTAGAGCACAGTAACATGTGGGACATGTTTGAAGATCACTATGAATATGATTCAAGGGTGATTGGCTCACAGTGCAAGTGGGAGTCTGTTGGTATGTATGCCCTGAGAGCCAATCATGAGATGATTGGTGGGATACATTAAGATTGATTTGATAAACATCAAAGACAAGATTCCAATTCTTTCTGGTTCATTCATATGAGATAGTGATAGAACAGATTGAATGTCTAGAGAATGACAATACTCAATGACGTATGCCTTTAGGTTAAGGACATGAACGATGAGATCATACGGATGCTAAGAGTTTGTACGTTCTTGTTATGTCCCTAGTCGGATGTCATTATGGAAGGTAGATAGACAGTAATGACACACAAGACTAGACTGTGGTGTTGGTTGATGACAGAATCTCATTAGTCATGATATAGAGATATCAAACCAAACACATAGGTACTTGTTAGAGAACAAGTGTACCGGACAGACCCACCGTGAGTTTGAGACATGGAACCATGACATGGTAGTCACAGTCAGTACTCACAGTGATGGTGGTGAGTGTGATTCTTTGACCTGAAATCACTACACTCAACACATGTCGTTGGGCACACTTTGACATCATCAAACGCAGTCCTGAAACATGGGTTGTTATAAAGGTGATGATTGGGTGGCTTTGACACTGGGTATTTTGAGGGGTGAGTGATAGATATGGGATTTGTACCTCCTGAGGGAGTTTGATATCCAAGGCCACTTGATGAGTAGGATTGAGATAGGCGTGCACACACATGTGTGAATCAGTATGTGATATTGATGTCATACATATCTCGTTCAATCTACTTTGAGATCAAGAAAGTGAATGAACGTTGATCGGATGACTATTCCATGCCTCGAGTTCATTCGGGATATCAGTGACAAAGGAATCATACATTCACTGTAACACCATTCACGGATTGTAGGATTGAAAGTTGTTCTCCAACTTTCTACTTTCACTTGGGTAGCAGTGATGTGTGACTAGGCACCGCTCTTTGCTTGTGAAGTCATAAGTGTTATGGACTTTCACTGCCAACGTGAAATGGACCTGCAAGGTCACACACATAGGATTTAACCTGGAAGAGGAGTTTTGTCCACAAGCAATGTTTAGATTGATTACTAAAGGAGCTTAGTAGTTCAATTAAACACTCAATCAATTGATAGCTCAATATCATATTGTTCAAGGTGTTGGACACATTGATTGGAGTATCTGATTGATTGAAATCACAATTGACTGATTCTGCACAACCTGTACTCCCAACCGATCGGTTCATGTGATGAACCAGTCGGCTGGGGTTGCTGAACCGGTCGGCTCAACTCCAGGCTGAACCGATTGCTTCAAGTGTTAAAACGATCGATTCAACTGGTGCAACCGAGAAACTTGGGAAAGTAGGATTGGTGAGAATTTTCCTTACGTTTCACTTGCCCAATTTGATTGGAACAAGGATTGGTATTCGATACCAATTGGAAACAAAAGAAGGAAAGTCAATCGGGAAATGATCATGACCACAAACTGACCGGTTCAGAAGTGAACCGATCGGCTCATGGGTGCCAACCAATCGGTTGAGGTATCAACCGACCAGTTCAGGTCCCCAACCGACCGTTTCACTTGTGAAACGATCGGTTGAGGTTGTGAGTTGATTGCTTTTGTGGAAAATCTAGAAAAACCTTTGGCTATTGAATATGCGGAACAACCTTCGATTGTTGTATATAGAAAAATCTTTAGTTGTTGAATGCAAAAAAACCTTTGGTTTTTGAACATGAAGAAAAGCTTGAGTTGATGAAGGCAAAAAAACCTTGGGTTGTTGAAGCTAATCAATCATCAGTAGGTGCTCTTACCATTGCTTCCACACAAAACTAATGTAAGGTTATTTCTACCTCTATGAAACAAGGTTTAAAAGAAATAATATGAGATAAAACTTTTCCAATTATCAAGGTCACCATGTACAAAAATATACATGTGTCAAAATTGCAGTTAAATCCTAGAAAAAGGAGAATATGTAGATAGGCCCACAAAAATACATAAAATTACATAACTTGAGCAAACAAAGTAGGAATTGGCTCAAATTTGAAACACAACATTTTCAACTAATACTAAACATAATCTAAGGTTTGATTATGAAAATAAGTACTCCATTTAGATAGCGTATCTCGTTTATGTATAAAACAAGGTTAGGGGTCATACACAAAAGGGGTTCTAATTCATCTGATGAGGGTGTAGAGAGGTCAAATTGGCCATGGTAAAAGCATGTTGTACTTTCACTAACACACAGTGGAAGAAAACTCAAGGACAATTAGATTATGGTCCATTGTGGACCACAAGTCAATCGAAAGGGAGGGTGGATCCATGTTTCCAAAATTGATCCCTCTCATTGGTCCATTATGGACCTCAAGTCCATTATGTATCTTTGACAATACTGTAAAATTCATATCTCTCAATGTGTGAATTCAATTAAGGTGATTTTCCCCCATTAATTCATGAGTTCCTTCTACTCATTATATTAGAATTATGGGTATAATATGATAATGTTGATGGCTCATTTTTGTAATTCAATTTCAGAAGTGTAATTATATACTTAACTATAGTCAATAAAGCACAATGCGACATTTACTCAAGTCTATTTCATCAATTGAGCATAATGTGACTTAAATTCATCAATTGAGGGTGAGTGAGGTTTTGAATATATTTAGTCATCTAATGAGTCAAATGCACATAAATTGAATGAGAGAGAAAATCTAGGTTATCATATCAACTTTTCGATACAAGACTGGAGGTTTGAAAACTTAATCCCCAGAAGGTCAAGGTGTTCTATAGAGGTTTATTGATAAGTATGTCTATATATCTCATTTATGCTTAAATATGAATACTAGAGAATACTAAAGGTTTTGAATGGATTTTGGTAGCCTTCCCATCAATACAAAAAGGTTCAAGTATGAGTGGTGGCTCATGAGAAGAGACCAAAAGGGGGTACACTTTCGATGTGGATCATATAAGAAGTCTTGGAGAAAGGTTTTTTGAAAATATGAGATGTTTTGCAATGTTTTGGCATGATGTAGGCTACCAAGAAAATGAAAGATAACCAGACAAGGAAATGTGAGATGCAAGGGTAAAATGTGAGATACATGGTTATGGACTGTGAACTTTTTGTGAGGTGATCTGATTGGAATACAGGAAGCCTACCTATAACATATTGAAATTTACCTACCCTAACTATAGAAACCCTGATTCCATGATTAGGAGTTTTGTGTTCTTTGATCTTTGAATAGTCTAAACAAATTTAAGTATATACCCTAATACACATGTGTACCCTAATGAACATATAATGTGCATATATAGAGTAACTCAAGTATTAAAACCCACAAGTGACAGTGACCATGCCATGGATAAGTGAATGCTTATAAGATGACAAGTTGGATATATGGAACCTGACTCCTATAATTCATACATTTTGATAAGGTGTACATGATATATTATAATCATGTTGATCTAAAACCTTTGCTAGAATCAATAAACCCCAATGAAGAAACTCTTAATACCATGCATGAAACATTAATAACATAGGTGTTTAATAACATATTATAACTTGATACACAATGAATGGACCTAATAACCTAACCATGGATGAATATGTAAATGAATTCATTAAATATGAACCATATCCCACATTTTACATTAACACACAACTAATGGCTTGAATGGAATAATTAGTAATCTGTTATGAATGAATGTAAATAAATGATTCATGTGGACTATAATGTGACTAATATATACAATGGTCAATAATGGCACGCTTAGTGTTAGTGGAGAATATTAATGTGCCACCATAAAATTTAAGTTTGAAGTAATGGACTGAGTGTGTTACATAAGTATATGGAAATTTGAGCAGTATTATACAACACAACCCTTGTGGTAAAGATAGGAGGATTAGATGACTCTAAATAATGACATTAGTGATAAAGGTTGATATATAATAATAATAATAATAATATTGAGATTGTGGATTTAAACACTATTTAAAATTCATACAAGATAATATGAAAAACTAAATCTAACTACAATATTGTAATCTACAAGGTTGAATTAGCTTGGCTACCAAATTTCAATTCAATTAGATAATGTTTGCTATTCTAATTTTATTAGGAAAGATGATCTTGAGTTATACAATCCCAATGTAATCAGACTTTGGTTTAATCACTATTTATCCTAGATTTCCTATGTTCTAGGTGTCACACATACTTTTGATTCATGACTCTACGAGGGCCTTTGAATGGTGATCCAACAATATTTAACCCTTCTTTTATCTTGAGTCCCATACTCCTTGGAATTTACATAATAATGACAAAAATTGTTTTTCTCGTTCTCTCTCTTTTCTCAACGCACACCTGAATATGTTTTTCTACACGTTCCTCATGCGTAGATGAGCTACTCGATCCGCAATTCATTGGGGATCCTCTCTCCAACTTCCCAATCAATTATAGAGTCATCCCTTCCCCTGTTTCTATTTCCCATGATACTCCCAACTATCTTGAGACTTCTTGCTCATAAGTAACCCCTCATAAACCATCTCCACCCCCATCAATCTATATTACCATATTTTTAGTTTCCAACTATTGTAGTTAATACATGTCTAGTCTCAGTGAACCGTAGATTCTTCCCTTACAGAGACGACGAGGTTCTGACATCTTGATCTGCCTCTAGATGCCTAGGACACCTTTGCCGCAATCATACAAAGATTTTATTAGTTTTGACTCCATATATTTTGTGGTAATTCCTTCACCCCAATTTTCTTGACGTTCTTGACCTTTGATCGATTCTCTATTGTCTCACCACCAACCATTGTCCTTTCTTCACTTGAATCTCCTTCATGTTCTTTCAGATTCAATTTACATGCTTAATCTTTGTGCTTTGTTTTGGTTTGCTATTTTTGAACCTCGTCCATGCCTTTAGCCATGGAGACAACTACACCTTTGGGTCGTGTCTGTTCTGTGGCATCTCCTTAGGATTGCGATGATCTCTAGGTTACAAGGAAGTAGTAGGATCCTATGCTGAGTGCCAACATGGAGAAGGTGAGTTTTTTTTATCATATTGCAAAGTAGATTTTGAAGATATGATTTCCTATGCAGATAAATAGAGAAGAAGATAGTTGTCGATGCGTTCTCGAGTTTACCCTCACATTGTTTGTTTTATGTCATGCTTCCCATGGGCACTTTATAATTTCATTTTTATTCATGTTTGGTTATGTGATGTTTTAATTGTGGCTATATTATTGGTCCTCTGTGTCATGCCCCATGATTTGAAAACCTTATTCTAGGGCACATAACTAACTAGCATTGGATTTGTTTTCACGAATCAACAATCTCTTGTATCTTCAACAATTCATACAAATTAAATCAGTAGTTCAGAAAATTACAAATAAATACTTGTTGGAATTTGAATCAATTTCTCTATCTATAAAAATATAACTCATAACCTAATTACCTAGAAATTAAAAGTTGATATCTAAGGCTTTACAATGTAACCTTAATTAATGATTCAAATGTTTGAATGTAATAATAGGTGAAGGATACCCTGCACTTAAGGTTTGACTTTTACATGTTGATACACAAGTTGTGGCATTTTTCTTCTCTTTATGAGCCATATTAGACTGTGATTGTTTGTATTATCCCTCTTGATGTATGTTTCTTCTCTTTATAAGTCATATTAGGCAACAAATGTTTATATTATCCCTTGTAGCATATGTTGCATATCTTTAGGAGTCATATTGGATAATAATTTACACATTCTCTCTATCATTGACTTGATCATGGAATAATGATAAATATCTCACTAGGTTATACACATTTGACCAATTGAGTCCAATTCTTATATACTACTGGAAGTACTATTTGAATCTACTTTATTTGATCTTGCTGGTGCTTATCAATTTGCAACCCTTATTGCATTGTTTCATCTTATTGTTCCATTTAATGATGGAAAGCCTAAATTGATGATTTATTTGGACAAAACTTATATTGCCTCCCTATCATATGCATGTTTTATTTGTTAGACTATTATTATATATTTCTAGTAGTACACTATAGGGTTGAATCCCATTGTATAACTTTTCCCAAATATGGGATTTTGGTTCTCTAACCTGATATAAATACCATTAAATAAAGGATAGTTGGCTACCTCACCTCCTTCCTAGGCATGTGATGTGAAAGTGTTCTGACCCTACTTTTAGATGATTGTAGTCCATAAGATAATATGCATGCAACTGAATTCATTTGAGTTGATTGGATTTATTTCTATTATTGTTCTCTATAATGTAATGCAAGAATGTATTATTGTACCTTATTTTTCATTCATGTAATACCTTCCATCTTTCTTTATGAAAAATTTGTTTGATATACATTTGCATGTTATTCCTCCATCTTCATTGGGAACCATGTTTACTTTAGTTTTAGAATCGAACATCCATAACTACATCACATGGAAATGTGGATCAATATACTCCCCAACAAAAGCTTATCACTTCTATACTTACTGCAGCCACATATGCCCTACAAACTTTATTCGGAAAATCACTTGTCTTCACAAAATCAAACTCCTTACTGGTAGATTTGGTATGAAAAAAATACTTACAAATCACAATTTCAAAAAAGATAATTTCAGGGCCTTTCCATCTTCTTCCCTTGCACCCTACACGATGAAACATTTATATAACTATTCATCAATTTTACTATAGACAAACTCCTTAAATACCACTTCTTTCTTTCCCAAATTGGTTAGCCATCTATACCTGTAGACATAAAACATTTGTTTTGATAGAAAATCCAAAAAATTTGATCACATACCACAAAAAATGCTTCTAGACTCCTTGATATGGACCATCTGGACCAAAAGAAATAATCAAAAGTTTAAAAAGAACAAGTGACACCCTTAGACTTATCAGAGATGTCCATCACTCATATCAACTCTATTTACAAATGCATATTTACAAGAAACCATGGATACGAGTAAGGAAAACAAGAATCAACCATCTCACTTTGAAGAGAATACATCTTCATATAGGACATACACTATTGAGGAGTTTCTTATAGAGAAAAATAGATTCTAACCATCCACCATTTTTACTCTCAAGGCCCACTGTCTAGGTATCCCTCTTAATGTGTTTGAACACTTTTTTGCTATTTTACATATTTAATCTTGGTTACATTCCTCATAGTATCATTGTCACTCCTTGTGTTTTTGATGCTTTGATCTCACACTTTATATGATATTACTTTATGTATGTTCCTAAATGAGTATGCATTTGTATGCTAATCTTTTATGTATTCTATGAACTTTTATAGAAAATGTTTACTTTACTTTTGACATAGTTTATTCTTATATGTTATCCTATCTATATTTTAAGTGCATGCCAGATTTTTCTAATAAATGTTCACATTCTCTTCTCTTATGGAGGTGTTTCCAATCCCTTAGGTGGAGAAGATGTTGCCATAGGTGACCCTGAGCTGCATCCTACATAGGAGTAGTCTTATGTTTGGAGATAGATTGAAGTATCTAGATGGCCCTCTTCAACCTCTTAGATATTGTTTAATTTCCTTTATTCCTTAATACACACCCTATGTGGTGATGAAACTATGATAGGAATGAGAATTATAATAGGCAGACTTTTATCTTATGCAGCTAGAATTTTAGTATTTGATACATTGCATACTTGAATTTTAGTTTTCCATCCTTTATAAACAACTTGTTGTGACGTTTGGCATTGGATTAATTTAGTTTTCGCTCAAGTAAGAGAGTGCTCCCCTATCAGGTCCCACTCCTTTAACTACCAACGTAGTGTAGTTTGGGATATTGGTTGGTCATATTGTTAGATTTTTTTTGGTAGATTGTACTTATTGACTTGATAAGATAATGACTAGGAAAGTATTCTTTTTGTGAAATCATTCAAGAGTGAAATGGGTTTTAAATTTTATTGAGGTTGTAAAAGGTTGTTCAAATTTATTTATATGTGAAAAGATGGGTCAATTTTGTCAAGGTTTGAAGAGATCTTGATTAAAGATCATTGAGTGAGATTGTTGGACATCGTTTGATGTCATTAGATATTTTTCTGATGATATGATTATTGGTATTATGATTATAATAGTTGATTGGAATTTTTTTGTCAAAGTTATCGACTGAAGATTGTCAGGTCAAGATTGTTATTTGAAGATTATTGTTTATAGAAACAATAAGATTTTGGACTTTGAGTTTATTATTTTAAGAAAAAAATGTTAAAAATAGTGACAATTTATGCAAGATGGTTATAAACCTAAAACATGAAGCATTCAATAATATTAGAATCTCAAAAAAGAAGGAATCTATCTTAGAAATTGTAAAGCAAGAAACAATTTGAAGATGCATATGAAGAATATTAAAACCTATCTTTTTTAGCCCATGAGTTCAAATATGATTCACGCAAACATGCCCTATAAAGGAGGGGTGGGTCCTTAACTAGTCTATGTTGTGATGGCACTCATCATGGGAGTAACCCGATTTCTTGGGATCGAGGTACTACTCAAAGTACACCTCATGACAAGATGGGGTGTCCTCAAGGACTTTGGACACCTACCACTAGAATGTGCTTGTTAACACCCGAAAGCCTCATATAGGGATCCAATGTTAGTGTTGCATCCTTCCTATAGACACTTGAGATCGTAGTTTGTAAAGTGCAAGTGTATGGATTCTAATTTTTTTGAAGTAAGCCCATGATGAATAAGAAAAGGAAGATGAAATTAAATGGGAACACCCTTGCAGATAACCAATATTGATCCCTTTTTCAAAACACATTAATCATGCAAGAACATATGTAATCGAAAAAAAGGATCTTTCTCATAATGGAAGTGTGATCTTATACTTTTTATGTTATTTTTGTTTTTTTAAAAGAAAATCAAAATAAAAAAGCAAAGAAGATGAGAAACTATAAAAGGAAAGCAGAAGAAAACCTTAATTAGGTGGCAATCAAAAAACCTCATCGAGAAGAAACAAGAAAACCCTCATTAGGAACCAATGACTAAGCATAATTAGGAAAACAAAACAAAACCCTAATTGGTAAATGGCTAACACTAATTGGGAAACAATCTAATTGGTAAGTGGAGGCTAGCCCAAATCAGGAAGTGGAAGAAAAACCCTATTGGGGAAGGAAAGACTAAGCTAAAAAAAGGGAAGAATGAAAAATCAATGAAAATGACTGTCTTGAGAAAATTTGATCTTAAAAATCCAAAAAAGGAAAAAATATGAACTATAAAGTGTGGTAAAATCCTTGATTCCACCATAGGAGGACTTTGGAAGAACCCTGTGTTTCACCCCAGCCAGATCTCATAGAACACACTATTGCACGAAGCGCCACATGCCCATTCTCTACTGCTCCTTAAACAAAGAAAATGAAAACAACAATTATTTATCCATAAATAACTTAAGAAGATTAAAATTGGAAAATAAATAAGATCGACTAGTACTCCCAACTCAAGAAGATGAAAACTGGAACAAAAATAAGATCGTCAGTACCCCCAATGGATTGCTAATTATTTTAACCATAAGAAATTGTTTTTGACAATAATAATGTAGCAACTGTATAAAACACATAGAAAAAGGTATGAAAACAAATCTTGGATCACCACCACATTTTATGCATAAAACAAGGAAAAACATATATAGATCATTCAAATCAATGTGAAAATGCAAATACACCAAAGATGACACCCAGGAGGCGGATAAGAAACAGACAACGTAGACATGGTCAAAATTTGGTAATTTTGTTTTGATCAAGAATTATACTAGCAACCCATGTCATTCAAATATATTCCATAAATTTCAAGTTAAATTGATGATTCTATTTGATTAAAAAAACTAAAATAGGAAAACAAAAAGAATAGCTTCTAGTTTGTAAATATCTGGGATAGAGACAACCATAGTTTTCTCATCATTTCCCTATATATACTAATTCTATAGGTGCTGGTCCTAATCTCCTTAGCCCCCCCCCACGGTGGAGACCATCCTAGGTGACTAGGACCAATGTGTAGGAAAAAAGTGAGAAGATGATAAAAGGGTGATGCACATGATTTCTCTACCAGAATTGGGGATGATTTAGGCATGTTTTCATGAGAAATTCTCTCGTATACATGTGCTTTATGCATCTTTTATCGAACTTGCCCCTGAAATATCTCTTTTGCATCAATTTTATCTATTTTGCCTTCATTTATTTCAAAATATTGCATTTCTACTATTTCCTAATGGATTGTTTGTTTATTACAGAAAAAACCAAGCATCAATTAGAGAGAGTAGGTACCACCTATATTATTTTGGTGGAAACAACATTCAAGAAAATATGACTTCCTCATAGAGAGATCTTGGTACCATTAAGATTAGCTTCGAGACCACTGAGATGCAAGTCAGTACCAACCTAGTGGCATCGACAAGAGCATTATAGAATCATCACATAAATCTCAGTACCACCAATGGACAACTTGATGGAACTGAGATGGAAAGACCTATTCAAATTAAATAGGCAAGTCAATGGCACTAACTGATGTTGCTAGCAATGACATTTGTGTGATGACCACGACTAAGAAAGACAAGATCCAATGGATCATCGGATAAGTGGTGCCTTTCCTCTTTCTTTTTGAGCCGAAGAGGGAGGCCACATAGGGACATCCAATAATTCTACAAGGGGACCAAAGTCCAAGAAGAAGGATAGTAGAAGACTTGGAGAAAGGTGCATCCCAATACCTCCGAGGAGCATCTAACTTTCAAAATATTGTCCAACTGCAACAATATTCAGAGGGGATCGACCTTGTCTTGTGTTACATGAGTTTTATATGTTTTTATTCTCCTCATTCCCTTCCTTTGATCTAATGTTGAGCATGAGGGGCTAAGCCCCCATTCTTTAGGACATGGGAGTAGTACATTGTTGACTTTATGCATGTTTTTGACTGATGTAATATAGATTGTCTTTGCTTCATATTTTTATATTGGAAGTTCTTCATTGATGTATTCATGCTTGATCACCATAAATATGTGATAGATTGTTAATTATCGTGAGAGCATAATTAATAGTTAGAAAACCCATTATCACCTATGTCAATAACAAATTGTGAGAGCGGGCTAACTAATGTGAAATAGATTGTCCATATATAGATCATATCACTTAGATTTTTGTATTAATACTGCGAGAACGAGTTAGTAATTAGGATAATAGTGTGTTATACTGTGAGAGTGGGTAGTACAAGCTACAATATTGAATCCATAATATCAGGATAATTTATATTAATCAGATAGAATACATGCATAAGTAGTGAAACTGGTATCCTAAACTTCATTAACATGTTCTTAAATGCATTTTAATTCTCGAATGTTTAATTTTAGATTTTATTTTAATCAATAAACCAAAAATTTTCTTAGGCCTAGATGATGTGTTCTAAGTAGTATATAGTAGTCCCAATCCCTTAAGATTGACATTCAAGCCTCTTTGAGTCACTTTGGCACTCTGACACATACACCTATGTTTAGCACACACACTTAAGTCATGTCAAGTCTTTTGGGATATTGCTGGGAAATTGGTAGTGCTAACACTACTAGTGTTAAAACTGACCACTAGGCCATTTTTCATTCTATTAATTTATTTTTCAATTAAAATCAATTGCAAGTTCTTTTTTACTTTTGGCTAGCATTTGTGTTCTCACATTCAGTCTTTACTTCACATGTACTGTTGCAACCCCAATTTTGGGTTCATTTGGGTGAGAAATGTAATTTCTCATAATAAATATAAATGAACAAAAAAATGATTGAATGCATGAATTTCGTTTAAAATAGCCTTGTTAATTTATTTGTGGGCTATATTGGCTATTGGGTCCAATATCAAGGAAATTCAATTGGTAAATGAATAATTGAGTTTTTAAGAAAAGAATGATGTGGAAACCTCTATAAGGCAAAAGAGTATAATCCAAAGTTTGATTTCGTGCCTCTTGGGTTCCAAGGAGTCCAAAGTTGGATAAAAAATGCAATAAGAAAATAAAAGATCAATTAAGTATCTCCTTGTTAAGAAAGAAATTGAAAATAATGATAAAATGTAGAGAACATGTGGAAAAAGGTATAATTGAGTTATCTTAGTGGATTTTCGTATCCAAAGGATTCCTAATGTTAAAAGGAACTCCAAATAAGGAAAATAAAAGAAAGATAAAGAGAAATACTCAAAAAGATATATTTTAATAAAGAAAAAGTAAAATAATAAGAAATGGATGAAAGATAAGGAAATAGGTTAAGGAAATATTCCCAAGAGGGGATTTCGAGCCATTAAGGTTCCTTGAGGTTCAAGGAACTCAAAATAATAATTTAACAGCAAAGGAAAGAGAAAATAGGTGAAAAGTATATATAATTAAGAGATATCTTGCACTTAAAGAAAAGGAACTTTTTCTTTGAGATAATGATCCCAATATTTGTAGAGAGGTAGATTAAGTCATTATGGACGTTCCCTAAAAATTTGGGAGAAATTAGATAATTGGTCTGAGAGTTATGATTTTTACAAAATCTCTTAAAGTGGAAACGATAAAGGAAATTTATATTAAACATCACTTTTGTTTTTGGGCGCATGGCAAGGCAGCCGTTGGATCTGAGATCCAACGGTAGCTGTATTCTTGCCTACCTTGAGTAGGAACAGGAAAGAAGAATGTTTCTTGGAGATTTCCAAACTGATTTCCTTTTTGTACGATCAATGAGCAGATCTGGAAGTTGCTTCGATGAAACTGAGAGAGGAAATCACTCAGTTTCATCCTAGGTTTTAGTACCTTGGGGAGGGGTACTCAGGAAGCCCCTTTTCAAGTTTGTTGGTTGGCCGCCTCCATAGCCAGGGGCTATAAAAGGGGATGTGCCCCTTCTGCGAGGCCACGTGCCTCTACACCGGATAGCATAAGGCTTATGGGAGCCATCCTTGCCGCCAATTCCTCCTCTAACACCCTCCTTCTTGGCCAACCTTCTTTGGACCATCGCTGGCGACTCCTCCTAGTCGTTCCAGCAACTTCGGCTAGCTCGAGCGTAGCTGAGGCCATAGTTGAGTTCGTGGAGGTGCGGCGGAGATCGTGGTGGCTCAGTCTAGTGCCGAGAGAGACTAGATCCCGAAGTCAACCCTGGCTCTGACCCTGGTTGGGCTTCACTCACGAGAAATAGAGATCGCAAGGAAGAAAAAGCAATAGGGGTGAAGACCACTTTTCCCTCATGCTCACACTGACTTGGTAAGGGTATTCTGGCCCTTTTCCGCAAGTTTAATCTCTAGTAAGGTGCGCGATCATGGGCACTTGGAGCTCGCGTGGTCCTGTGGACCACCGATCGAGCGACCTAGTTTTTTTAGTAGATACTCCTCTCGGTTAAATATTCCAGAAAAAGGGCTTTTCTTGCTAAAAATGTATCTTTTGATAGAAAACTCGGATGAGAAAAATATATACATAAAAATTGATCAGAAAAATACAAGGAATAATTTTGAAATGGTTTGGAAGTCTAAATCAGTATAGTTTTGCAAAAGTGTATATTGTGAATGGAAAAGTATTAATTTGTGGGTATTACCCTAATTAATGATCAGAAATAGATTTAATCTTGCAAGTGTGTATATTCAAGCATTATTAGCTGGTTTAATGATTAAGATAGATTGTAACCTATTTTAATGATGGAATTGCAAGGATTAGGGTTTTAAACCTAATATGTTGATTAAAACCCTTCGAAACCCTAAGTGAGGGAAAAAGGGAAGAAAGGATATAATAATCCAAAAATTAGGGTTTTTGGTGATCTCAATTTGATCTTAAGATCTTAATAGAAAATAAACTGAGATAATTAGGGTTTGATGGATATTTTGATAAAAGTAAGGTAAAAGTAGTAAAAAGGAAGTGAAACCCTAATTATGGTCAAAACCCTAAAAGGAGTAATAACCCTAGAAAACAACTAAGAGTAATAGATCATGATGACATGAGTAATGATAGATATATTAGATGCCTTTTTCAGGATCAACCTGTGTGTACTTGATTGATTTCTTGATTGGTTGAGTTATTTCTGCATTCAAGTCTGCTTAACAGGTATGTGGTTAATTATGAATAGCCGCCTTAGTTTCCTGATGATTTTTCGGATGGTTAATCACATTGAATGCAAATTATCAGTTTGGATGTTCATACTTGCAAATTATAAAGTCATTATGATTATCACATTAATAATAGAAGTATGGATTCTCGCACCTACATGCCACCCTGATGGATGATGCCAAAGGTCAGGCCCAGATGGGTAGACCAATGGACACCTTGAGTGGTGACCCCAAGCACCAAGAAGGTGGCCTATGATATTGCATGACTAGTGGGCACCATGAGTGGTGACCCCCAGGCACCAAGATCGGGAATGAGAAGGTGGCCTTAAGTCATTGGCAAAGGGAACCCTAAGGTGGGTATGCCAGGGTTAGGGCAAAGCGATGGAGAATGTCATACTGAAAAGTGTAAATTGGCTTGTTAATTAATTTGATTGTGATTATTAAATTGTTAGCCATATTTGCAAGGTTTTGGTTGTTCCCACATACCAGTATATTTCAATATACTGATCGACATTTTGTTTGTCGGCGTTTTAGGAACAACAATTGAAAGAACAAACAGTAAAGTGACACATTGTGGAAAAAGAAATAAAGTGCAAGGAGGATTAGATAGAATAATTTAAGACTAGGATAGATAGATTTCCCAGGTTTTCAAAGGTAAGTAAAGTTTTAATTTTATACCAAATTCCAGTTAGTTATTAGAATTTCATAATTGTTATTGATTATTTGTCGAACCTTTGATCCTGTTAATTGGATAACGGCATCGACCTTTCGGTCTCCCTTAATTGGGGGTTACCGGGAGGCGGGGTCGTTACAATTGGTATCAGAGCATAAGTTCCTCAATTAATCTTTAATAATTATTAAATTTTACAAATTCTATAGAAACCAAGGGAGTTATTAGAGGATTGTCTGAAAGACTGAGGTGTCTAGAAAAGGATCACGTCTGGGGGCTGGCAATATTTTCCTTCGCACCGCTAGTCGGAATATGAGGACTCCCAGATTGTGTGACTGCCTGGCCAAAGTCTTAGGGTATGAATCGAAATAAGATACCTTTAGGACTCTCTCATCTTGTTCATCCCTTCTCAACTCAAATTCTATGAAGGACCTTAAGGATTAGGATTTTCTCTCTTTTCCTCACCCTCTTGAGGTATGGGTAAGGTTGATAAGGATTAAGGAATCCTCCATAAAATTAATAAAAAGCATGTAAATAAGATGTCATGGACATAAGATTAATAGAGTAAGCGTAAAGGAATAGATACATGCTTAGGTCGTATGACATGAGTTGTCTTTGCCCTCAGGAGAGATCTGAGGATAGACCTCCTTGGCAGGAGGATGTGTGGAGAGAGTTAGTCTTGGAGGTAGAGACCTCCATTAAAGGTAGAGACCTAGCACATCCTTTGAGTATGATGTTAACCCTAACCCTAAGTGGAGAGAGAGAGAGAGAGATGACATGATGTCATGGTTGACCGAGTGCTTGGGTGTACATGCCTTTGGGATGCCATAAGAGGTTAGATGACCTAGTAGCTTTGGAGACCCAACCCTGGAGAGGTTGTGCATGCTAGAGCGAAGGATAGCTCCTTAATGGATGAGGATAGAGGAGAACCTATAGAAACCCTATGGGATTATGCAGGTAGGGTATAGCTCACACCCAGAGTGTGTCAGTAGTGTTGACAGTTGAATGAAACCCTAGACAAGGGATCATGATGGATGGCTTATGAGATAAGCATAAAGGGTTATGGATGACCATGAGAAAACATAAGTCTAAACATAGTTATCACCTATGTAGAGGTATGCTTGTGAGCTTAATCCTTCATGGAGAAAGGACCTCTAGTAGTAAAGCTGGATGTGGAGTCAGCTCTATAGAGAGAAAGCAGGACCCAAGCAAGAAGGTTGAAAGCCTAAAACCCCGAGATTTGAGGAACAGAGTTGAGGATGATGATAGTGGTAGCCTCGTGCTTGATTCCTAGAGGCTGATGATATCTTGGTTGCCTTTAAAGGAACCAAACCCTAGAGAGAGGATGATGCTTCTAGTACCCATGGTATAAGTGGTTACCTGCTGGATGAGATAAAGAGTGCCTTAGACCCTGAGGAGGTTTAAGTAACCAGCTGTGAGGCTTTATCCCTAGTCAGTTGTCCTTGAGGAGGACTTAACTCTGAAGTGTTGCTTATATAAAAGGATCATGAAAGTACATGTCATACCTTGGACATGCTTGATTCATTGTGAAGAGATTGAGCACGCAGTTGGACACCCAAAGGTGGACCTAGGGTTCCTAGGCCTAAGAGGGGAAGCAGTGTATCTGATGCTCATGATGAGATTTGAGTCTCTATAGTTTCGAGCATGGTACTCCTCATGGGTAGAGGTAAAGGAAGTCCCTTAAGTTAAGGGTATGTTTGATGAACCCCTCACAACTAAGTTGGTCTAATGTTGAGAATGAGAACAAGTGTGACCTTGCATGGTTTAGTAGGAACGCTTGTGCCTTAGTAGTTGTTGGATTAAGCATGCTAATGTGGATGCATACCCTAAACATAAGGATGTTTGTGACCGCTTTTATAAAGGTGTAGTTTCCTCCCATCCTGGGAGAGGGACACTTTTGTAGGGTGTATACTAGTTTTGTTGGTTTTTGCGATAACCTAAAGAGGTCTCATATGATCTTGAGAAGCTAAGTGAAAAGTACATGGTATGAGAATGAACTTGTAGACCCATAGATAACCATCTCTAAGTGCATGTGGATGTGTTACCATGGAGGTAACCAGTATGGGGCCTGACCATGGTATGAGAATGAACCTGTAGACCCATAGATAACCATGTCTAAGTGCATGTGGATGTGTTACCATGGAGGTAACCAGTATGGGGCCTAACCAAGGTAGGTAGGTTGCCATGACCCCTATGAAGGGATGAAAGTTAGTCATGAATGCAGAGAGAGATGATGAAGGATTGGTTAAGGTTCTAAGTTGAACATGTACTATGATAGAATCCTAAGTCTATTCAAGGTTCAGGTAGGGATAAGACTGATGAAAGACGGAGTTACCTAATTCCCTAGTTGCACATGACCATAGGGTCAGGAGGTAACAACTATCATTGTCTGAGGGCCATGGGTTAGGAGATTGATCACCTTCATGAACTCATGGGACCCAAAGGGAAGATGAGTAGGGCACTCTCTGGATGCATAAGGGAAGAGGGATGACCCCAAAAGTGTCGGCACCCTATAGACCTAGAGGAGATGACCAAGGATTGTGTGGTGACCCAAGTAGGTTTCAGATCAGTTTTCCATGGAAGTATTTTTTTTTGATATCATGATGTTTGTGATGTGGAGACATGAGTTGCACATTTCAACTTAGATTTGAAGGTGTACTGGCAAGGTGGGATGTACCATCTCTACTCTTGGAATGGAAAGAACTCTGTATTTGGACGACCACCAAATGCTTATTTCTTCTTGTTATGGGAGTGAGAGATAGGACAGTACGCATGCCTTACACCAAGGACAAAGATGATGTAAGTTGGAATGTGGCTACAAGGTATGAGGATAGAGATGATAACATACCCTGGTGAAGTGAATGATACATGGATGGTTCACAAACACTAAGAGAGGTAGTGTAGTCAGCTTATGAGGATGTTTTATCAGGAACTATGTGGAATTTGCAAGTTAACCAAGGTCGAGTTCGATCACAGTGAGGATGAGCTTAAAGCTTCTTGATGAAGATAGACTTAGAGTTTGAGATGAGATGATAAGTATAATACATGGAGGTGTATGCTACCTAACACTTAAGGATGAGAGGTGGTAATGAATGCTCTGGTTGAGATCTAGCTACCTAATTTAGTTAGAGGCTAGAAGAAGTTGAGGTTGTTTTGCTAACCTTAAGTTTGAGAAGAAGATGTGTTTTGGCTAACACTCGGATGTAATAAGATATGTTGAACAAGTTAATGGTTGTTTGGGTAGCCAGTTTAGTCCTTGATGTAGTAAAAGGATGGTGATAGAACCTCAGATACACTTCTTTGGATAGGAAGGTAATAAAACCCTTTTGAGAGTGGTTTAGGGTTTCCGAGGTATCAAGCTTGAGGAATCATAACAATACAGGAGGTCATGATATACCTTGGTACTACAAAGATAGTAAGTGATGGTAGCACTCTGGATGCTTAAAACAAAGTTGCATGTAGCATGTGGCCATGCAAGCCAGGAGGTGAAGGATGAACACCAGTAACCCAGTGTATCGATATAGAGGATAAAAGAGTCGCTGAGGGGGAATGGGAGTTCATCACTATGGATGTTGTGGTAAGTCTCCCTTTAACCCAAAAGGTCAAGATGCAATATGGGTTATGGTAGATCACCTTACCTAGATAACATGAGAAAGAAAGGAATATTGACAAGAGATAGACTTCGTAGAACTACATAAGAGAGAGAGATGGTTCAACTACACTATGATGCGAGTTCAAAAGTTCTTGGGTATGACCAAGGTTCACTTCCATGAGGTGGAAGTGGATACATGAAGAACTTGATGATAGTACAATTTATCACCCCATACTAATGGACAATATGATCTAGACTAGAGGGTCTGACGAGAGCATGTGTGCTCATTCAGGGGGATACATAGAGATAGTTATTAATATGTGATGTTAACCACCATAGCCTTTATCGGGATGCAAGAAGTCTTATAGAGAGGTTGTGTCAGTCACCACTTCATTAAGATGATGTTGGTGAAGGAGGCCTTGCGAAGGTCAAAAAAGAACCACAGTGTGTGCAGATGAAGTCGCTTTGATCATGCAATGGCTGAGAGAGAGCCCAGTGGTGACATAAGTCACAAGTTGATGCAAAGCAGACTGACATGCAGTTCACTGTGGGAGAATATGTGATATAAAAATTCTGACCCCTCTGAGCTACAACTGAGAAAGCTGAGTCCTCGATATATGGGTCCATTTGAGATGGATTGGTGGATATGGTTGTGTTTATCCTTGCCCCTTAGGATAAAATGATGTATAATGTGTTACATAAGTCCAATCTAGAGCACTATGTGAGGTACCCAAGCCATGTGTTGAGCCCTGAACCTATTCAGCTTTTGAGAGGCTGAAATGTCCTGAGTCACCTATGAGGGTACGATATACCAAGGTAAGAAAGAACTAAGATGGAAGAATATGAGAAGATGAAAGTTCTTGGGAAGCACCATGGAAAGGGTGAAGCCACATGGGAGCCCTGATGGATATAAGAAAGGATTTTCCTATTTGTTTGCTTGCTTGATGGAATTTTGAGGACAAAATTCTTATAAGAGGGGAAGGATGTTACAACCCCAATTTTGGGTTCATTTGGGTGAGAAATGTAATTTCTCATAATAAATATAAATGAACAAAAAATGATTGAATGCATGAATTTCGTTTAAAATAGCCTTGTTAATTTATTTGTGGGCTTTATTGGCTATTGGGTCAAATAACAAGGAAATTCAATTGGTAAATGAATAATTGAGTTTTTAAGAAAAGAATGATGTGGAAACCTCTATAAGGCAAAAGAGTATAATCCAAAGTTTGATTTTGTGCCTCTTGGGTTCCAAGGAGTCCAAAGATGCATAGAAAATGCAATAAGAAAATAAAAGATCAATTAAGTATCTCCTTGTTAAGAAAGAAATTGAAAATAATGATAAAATGTAGAGAACATGTGGAAAATGGTATAATTGAGTTATCTTAGTGGATTTTAGTATCCAAAGGATTCCTAATGTTAAAAGGAACTCCAAATAAGGAAAATAAAAGAAAGATAAAGAGAAATACTCAAAAAGAGATATTTTAATAAAGAAAAGGTAAAATAATAAGAAAATGGATGAAAGATAAGGAAAGAGGTTAAGGAAATATTCCCAAGAGGGGATTTCGAGCCATTAAGGTTCCTTGAGGTTCAAGGAACTCAAAATAATAATTTAACAACAAAGGAAAGAGAAAATAGGTGAAAAGTAAATATAATTAAGAGATATCTTGCACTTAAAGAAAAGGAACTTTTTATTTGGGAGAATGATCCCAATTTTTGTAGAGCAGTAGATTAAGTCATTATGGACTTTCCTTCAAAATTTGGGAGCAATTGGATAATCGGTATGAGAGTTATGATTTTTACAAAATCTCTTAAAAGTGTAAAGGATAAAGGAAATTTATATTAAACGTCACTTTTGTTTTTGGGCGCATGGCAAGGCAGCCGTTGGATCTGAGATCCAACGGTAGCTTTATTCTCGCCTACCTTGAGTAGGAACAGGAAAGAAGAACATTTCTTGGGGATTTCCAATCTGATTTCCTTTTTATACGATCAATGAGCAGATCTGGAAGTTGCTTCGATGAAACTGAGAGAGGAAATCACTCTGTTTCATCCTAGGTTTTAGTACCTTTGGGAGGGGTACTCTGGAAGCCCCCTTTTCAAGTTTGTTGGTTGGCCGCCTCCATAGCCAGGGGCTATAAAAGGGGATGTGCCCCTTCTACGAGGCTACATGCCTCTA
This sequence comes from Alisma plantago-aquatica, assembly GCA_963693085.1. Taxonomy (NCBI): domain Eukaryota; kingdom Viridiplantae; phylum Streptophyta; class Magnoliopsida; order Alismatales; family Alismataceae; genus Alisma; species Alisma plantago-aquatica. The sequence continues at coordinate 350,525,095 of OY856412.1, forward strand.
CACCGGATAGCATAAGGCTTATGGGAGCCGTCCTTGCCGCCAATTCCTCCTCTAACACTCTCCTTCTTGGCCAACCTTTTTTGGACGATCACCGGCGACTCCTCCTAGTCATTCCAGCAACTTCGGCTGGCTTGAGCATAGCTGAGGCCACAGTTGAGTTCGTGGAGGTGCGGCGGAGATCATGGTGGCTTAGTCTAGTGCCGAGAGAGACTAGATCCCGAAGCCAACCCTGGCACTGACCCTGGTTGGGCTTCACTCGTGAGAAACAGAGATCGCAAGGAAGAAGAAGCAATAGGGGTAAAGACCCCTTTGCCCTCATGCTCACACTGACCTGGTAAGGGTATTGATGCGATGATTTTGAGTCGCATTTATAGACTTGTTTGATATGTGTTTTATGCATTTATTAGTCATTTTCATGGTTAATGTTGTATAATTCATTCAAGTTGGTCTATGCTACTTATTTATGTCAAATTCCCATTATTTAAGCATTTTTAGCATTAATTATCGAAAGAATATATTTTTTGTGAATTTATGTGGTTCTGTGTGTTAATTTCAGAAAAAACAAGTATCTGTTGCTGTCGATACCATCGACCGGACCACAGGCTACCAGCCGCAAGGACTAGAAGAAAGTTGATACTATCGACAGGGATGTCGATGGTATCGAGACACCATCAGGTTGATGGCGAGAAGTGCGTCGATACTATCGACCAAAATGTCGATACTATCGACTGGTGGAGCTACAACGACACAAAATCACAAAATTGTTGCTACAGGTTCGTCGATACCATCGACCCGCGTCGATGGTATCGAGACGACATCAGGCACTCAGACGAAAGGAAAGAAGGACTGCCGCAATCACGCTAGGTCGATACCATCGACCCGCGTCGATGGTATCGACACCGTCAGATATGAGTTTGTTTCAGAATGATCTTAATCCGACGACCATGGTTAATTGGCGACCTAATTTGGGAGATATACCTAATGACGGCGCCCTTGATTGGGGAATCACGTCATTAGTTGTTGCAAACATCCCAGAGAGCAAAGGAGAGAAGAACGGAGCACGAGAGCATGCCCCAGCCGATCCGGACGCTGAAGAAGACGAATTCCACCACCGAAAGGCGGCAGAATGCAGATTCCACGCCAAGGATCGATTGGACCTTCTCTGTTCAGGGGTTTAATCACTCAATCACATCTTTCTTCATGTTTCCCTGTTTCTCTTCCACATTGTATTCTGAGATGAACATGCAGGGCTAATCCCCTTTATCTTTAGGACCTGGAGTAGCCCAGGGATTCAGTGTATGATGATTTTAGTAATTCATATCTTATCTCTTAAATCCTTGGTATAATTTCGTGTTCTTCAATATATTGTTATGCTTGATCACCATAATAATAATCTAATGCCCTTAATTGCTTCGAAAGAAGAATTAACGGTTGAAAAGAGACGAAATTTACATTAATTGAAAAATCCCTTGAACAAGGCGGTGTAAGATTAATGGTGGATACTAAGAGGTCGTTTATAATGCACCTAGTTTAGGGTATAGGTTACTACGACGGTGGAACCGACCTAGACATAGGTAGTGAATTGTACCACAACAGTGGGCAATTCTGATTTCAAGCCACTACCCAGATAGAGAGATAAAATTGAGTAGCTATATAGAATTTAATACAATGAAAACCTGCGGTAAAACCGCAACCCTAAAGATTTCCTTTTGAATTGATTAAACCAACATTTAATCGATTGCTTGTTTTGTTTTGTTTTTATTTTCTTTTAATTTTAAACAACAACTCTCAACTTGTTAATCGGATTAGCTGATCACGAGCGATTAGTAGGAGTCCCCGACAATTGCACGTATCCCTGAGTTCGACTCGGGCCTCACAAAGGCCTGTACTACTCGACACATTCACTTGCGTTTCTGCGCACGGTAAATCTACGTCAAGGTTTTGGCGCCGTTTCTGGGGATACGGAAATTTGTTGGCACTTCGAGTGCTGTGAGCGGCCACTCTAGGCCACCTTTTTTTTAATCATTAAAAAAAAATTCATAACTTATTTTCTAAATATTTGCAATCGTCAAACACTGTACTATTTTTTTTTAATTTTCAGGTACTGTGCATGGTGCAGACGCGTAGTACTGACTACGCGGGTCGCGTACCCATGGAAGGCATTAGACTTCACCAAGTTGATCAAAGCTGGATCAATCTTGTATGTCAGGATATTCAGCACTTGTTTCTTTATAGGCCCCTTGGAAGCGGACGAGGAAGAAGCCTTGATCTTCTCCCATATTGTCTGTGGCTCGTCTATTTCTTCTTGTTCATGTTTAGATAGTATATCCTCCAGCTCGTCTTGATTATATTCGCCCTCATCTTCTGGCCCCAGCAGTGGAACCTCTGCACATAAGTCAGATTGTGGAGAATTGTGATATGGTAAAAATTGACAGATTTCCACAAGACGTGCTTTACTTGAAGTTCTTCCCGAGTTCACTAGCGGGAATTGCACGCGAATGGCTACATAACTTAGACGATGAATATGTGGAGTCTTGGGACCACATGGTGGAGGTCTTCTTTGAGAGGTTCTTCCCGCCCGAGAAGACCAATGACATGATAAGAAAGATCCACAACTTCACACAACAAGCAGGTGAAACTTATTCTGAGACCTGGGAGAGATTTCAGATCATGCTCAGGCGATGCCCGCATCATGGGCTGGATAAGGAGACCCAAGTCAAGATCTTCTATTTTGCTCTCTCTGAGCATGATAGAAGCAACCTAGATTCAGCCGGTTCCGGATTCTTCTTGAATAACACAGACACTCGATGTTGGGAGATCTTAAAGAATATGACAAAGAAACAATCATGGGGCGAAAGAGGCGCCGTGTAGCAGGTTCGAGCAGTAGGTGAATCTAAGGCAATAAATGAGTTGAATGAGAAGATGGATCTTCTCGCAAAGAAATTGCTTGCCAAGGAGGATACTGAGTCTGAGGACGAGGCTCAAGTGAAATTCATGAGGCAACAACCAGGTTACAGGAACAACGACTATGCGTGGAGGAAGGACAAGAAGTTCTCCTGGAAGGATCCAAATAACTTCTTGCAGGATCTGGATGCTAAACCCCAGCCAGCTGCGGAGGATAAGAGCACAGAGCTGCTCAATCAAGTTATAATGCAAAACCAAGAACACATGGCTACTTTCGGCCAACAAATAAAGCAACAAGGGGAGTTCATGAACCAATTCGGGCAGACACTGCAGAGCCATGGGGCTCAAATGAGGACAATAGAGACATCTATGGCACAGATGGCTGCGGAGATAGCCAGTTTGAAGAAGTCGGCACATCTAGGTTTCCCGGGAAATACTAATGTTCTAGGAGGGAACCAACAAGCAAAGGCCATCTTTATAAGAAGTGGCAAGAAATTGTTAAATCCCAGGGCTGATGAAGCAAGCAAACCCCAAGCTGAAAAAGAAGCTAAAGACACTGAGGAGCTGCCCACACCAGTCACAGAACCAGTAAATGACACAGTTGTGGATGCTACTGATGACCCGATTGCAGAGGAGGAGGAACCTCAGAAAAGGACACCCTATGTGCCACCACATCAAAGGGCACAGGATGTACCGGTCCCTTATACAAACAGTGCTAAGGCAAGGAAGGTAGATGATCAATTCAAAAAGTTCTTAGATAGTTTCAGGAAGCTTTCAGTAAATATCCCTCTATTGGAAGCTATTGAGCAAATTCCGTCATACAGGAAATTTCTGAAGGACATCATCACAAAGAAAAGAAAAATTCCAGACACGGAAGTAGTGGTGCTTAAGGAGCAGGTGAGTGCCTTCATCATGGGCACATTACCACCAAAGAGGCAAGATCCGGGTTGTTTCAACATTTCATGCTATATCGGGAAAGTCAAATATGGTGAAGCATTATGTGACTCGGGAGCAAGCATAAATTTAATGCCCCTTTCTACATTCAAAAAGTTGGGATTAAAGGAGTCAAGGCCAAGCAACATGACAATTCAATTGGCAGATAACTCTGTGGTGAAACCGTATGGGATTTGTGAAGATGTGCTTGTGAAAGTGGATAGATTTGTATTTCCTGTAGATTTTGTCGTCATGGAGATACAAGATGAACAAGGAAATGAGCTATTACTCGGAAGACCATTCCAAGCTACAGCTGACATGATACTCGAGATGGGGAGAGGCCGGTTGACCTTGGGTATAGCCGATGACCGATTTGAGATGGTCATGCCTTCTAGCGTCACTTCACCTAAATCTAAGGAGCAATGCCACATGATGAAACATTTGGATAATACTATCTCACTTTGTCTAGGGAAGCCATTTCTGGATATGGCTCATGTAATGACCAAGGTGGACAAAGGGACTTTGGCTGTAGACATCATGGAGCATACCAAAGTAGTATCTCTTTGCAGGGCTGTAGGATTCCCGAATGATGAGAATGAGGACATTCCTCCCTCTATGGAGGATGATGCTATAGAAAATTCAGTTTTTGATGCATATCCAGAATTACCATTGGAGGCTTGTTTAGTTAACATCACTCATGTCTGGATGAGAAGCAAATCACTCAAGGAGTGCGCCAAGATACTTCAGATGCTTCCATGTTTCTATGCAAGGTATTATGAAGATTTAGGTGAACTCCCCCCTCTGCTTCAATCATCATTGATCAACCCGCCAGAGTTAGAGTTAAAGCCACTGCCACCGCATCTTAAGTACGCCTTTTTAGCGGAGGAAGAAAAGCTACATGTGATCATTTCTGCATATCTGAGTGCGGAAGAGGAAGACCAATTGTTGAAAGTGATGAAGAACCACCGAGGAGCATTTGGGTGGTCTGTCGCAGATATCAACGGGATTTCCCCTACCTTGTGTCAGCATAAGATTTGGCTCGAGGAGGGAGCCAAGCTGGTGATCCAACCACAACATCGACTGAATCCGAGCATGATGGAGGTGGTGAAGAAAGAGGTGATTAAGCTGCTCTCCGTAGGTATCATATATGCGATTTTAGACTCGACATGGGTAAGTCCCACGCAGGTAGTCCCTAAAAAGGGGGGTATTACTGTCACTCAAAACATTTTAAATGAGCCTGTCACCACCCGTTTGGTAACCGGGTGGTGAGTTTGTATTGACTACCGCCATCTTAATGCCGCTATGCTGAAGGATCACTTTCCTCTACCATTTATTGATCAAATTCTAGAGCGCTTAGCCGACCGATCTCATTTCTATTTTCTAGATGGGTATTCGGGATACAATCAGAGTTCAATCGATCCTAAGGACCAAGAGAAATCTACTTTCACTTGTCCCTATGGAACTTTTGCGTATCGCCGCATGCCCTTTGGATTATGCAATGCACCAGTGACTTTTCAGCGTTGTATGCTCGCCATTTTTTCTGATATGGTAGAACGCTGTCTTGAAGTTTTTATGGATGATTTTTCCATTTATGGTGCTTCATTTGATGAATGCCTTTATAATCTGGATAAGGTATTACAGAGATGTGAGGACACACATTTGTTCCTCAACTGGGAGAAATGTCATATGATGGTAAGTGAAGGGATAGTGCTAGGACATAAGGTGTCTAGCAAAGGTTTGGAGGTAGATCCGGTGAAAATTGAAGTAATTTCTAAATTGCCCCCACCAAATTTGGTTAAAGGGGTAAGAAGTTTCTTAGGACACGCCAGATTTTATCGTCGGTTCATAAAAGATTTTTCAAAAATCATCAAACCTCTATCCGAGCTTCTCGAGAAAGATGCCGTTTTTGATTTCAATGACAAGTGTTTACACGCGTTCAACGTGCTGAAGGAGAAATTGATTTCTGCACTGGTTGTTCAAACACCGGATTGGACTAAGCCATTTGAACTCATGTGTGATGCATCAGATTTCACTGTAGGAGCTGTGTTGGGACAGCGGGTGGACAATAAACCCGCCGTAATCTTTTATACTTCTAATACTTTGAATGATGCTCAATTAAATTACACAACTACTGAAAAAGAATTGCTAGCCATTTTTTCGCTTTTGAAAAATTCCGGCAATATTTGATTGGATCGAAAGTAGTTGTTTGGACTGATCACGCCACTATTAAATATTTGATGGAGAAAAAAGATGCCAAACCTAGATTGATTAGGTGGATCTTGCTCCTACAAGAATTTTATATCAAAATTAAAGACAAGGCGGGGATTGAAAATGTCGTAGCGGATCATTTGTCCAGGTTAGAGAGGGTGGATGAAAAAGGTTTACACATAGCCATAATCGAGACATTTCCGGATGAACAATTGTTGAAAGTGAATTCTAAAGATCCTTGGTTTTCATATATCGTGAATTATCTTGGTTGCAGGATCATCCCAGAAGATTGGACATATTAAGAGAAGAAGAAAATTTTCCATTCTGTACGTTATTATTTTTGGGATGACCCCATTCTTTTGAAGCAATGCAGGGATGGTGTTCTACGCAGGTGTGTACCTGAGGAGGAATATGAGAGTGTTCTTCGTCACTGCCACACTCTACCTACGGGCAGACACCATGCGAGCTCTCGTACGACGGACAAAGTGTTGGAAAGTGGCCTATATTGTCCTACCTTGTTTCGAGACGCCTATGAGTTCGTGAGACAATGTGATTCCTACCAAAGGGTGGGTAACATTTCAAAGAGACAGGAGATGCCTCTAAATGTTTTCCAAGAGGTTGAAGTATTTGACCTATGGGGTATTGATTTCATGGGACCCTTTGTGTCCTCGAACTCGAATTTATATATTCTTTTAGCTGTTGATTATGTGTCGAAGTGGGTAGAAGCAATACCCACAAGGACTAATGATTCTTCTGTAGTGTGCAGATTCGTAAAAGAAAATATCTTCTGCAGGTTTGGAGTGCCCCGAATGATCATCAGTGATGGGGGTACGCACTTCAAGAATCAAAAGTTCTCAGCATTGTTGAAGAAATATGGGGTGAAACATAACATAGGTACCCCGTATCACCTGCAAACCGAAGGACAGGTGGAGGTCTCCAATCGCAAATTTCAGAAGATTTTAGAGCGTACGGTGGCTTCCACGAGGAAGAAATGGAGTGCCTTACTGCCGGATGCATTGTGGGCATATAGGACGACATACAAGACACCTATAGGCACCACACCTTTTAGGTTGGTGTATGGCTGGGATTGTCACTTACCGGTGGAGTTAGAGCATAAAGCACACTAGGCACTAAGAAAGCTCAATTTGAGTTATGATGAGGCGGGGAAAAAGAGATTGCTTGAATTAAATGAATTGGATGAGTTGCACATGACTGCATATGAAAACTCTCGGATATACAAGGAGTGCACTAAGTTGATCCACGATCGCCACATTCAGTTGCGCACCTTCAAAAAGGGAGATCGTGTGTTGGTGTTTAATTCAAGGCTGAAGTTGCATCCCGGGAAGCTAAAATCCCGATGGAGTGGGCCATTCAAGGTGGAAGAGGTCAAACCACATGGCGCGATCTTAGTGCGTGATGGTGAGACGACATTTTTGGTGAATGGACAGAGGTTGAAGCTATATTTTGGCGAAGATTACACACAAAAGGTGAATGAGGTCAAACTCATTTCACTTTTGGATGCATGATGTGATTCAAGTCATCTAGCCTAAGACGTTAAATGAGGGCGCTTGTTGGGAGGCAACCCAACCATTGGTACCTTCGTTTAGTTCATTTAGATTCGTAGTTTAATTTGTTTTTACTTAGTTTTTAGTGTAAAAAAGATACCGTGATCGTTTGCTATATATGCAGGGCTGAGGCAGCGTCGATACCATCGACCCTTGTGTCGATGGTATCGACCATGGTACAGGTTGGCGACTGCAAGAATCGCACTACGTCGATACCATCGACGGCCTCGTCGATGGTATCGACATACCTACAGGCAGATCGCAAAGACAAGGTCGATGGTATCAAGATGCTAGTCAATACCATCGAGATCTCTGGAGATTTTCAAAACAAATCATCTCAGTGAAGTCGATACCATCGACGGCCCAGTCGATGGTATCGACACATTCTTGTAAAGAAGGCGGCGGCCGGGCCTCGTGAGGGTTTGCCCTAATCAGAGAGTCGATACTATCGACTCACGTCGATAGTATCGACGCGCCACGTCAACGATCCGCGAGGGAGAATCAACTACGATCACATCAGCCATGAAGTCAATCTGAGGGATGGGTCGATACTATCGACCCGCGTCGATAGTATCGACACGTCAGCAATCTGAGCCCCGTAGATCCAGCCATCGACGACCGTCGATACTAGCAGAGGAACGGATCGTGCTACCCGAGTCGATACCATCGACTCACGTCAATGGTATCGACGAGAAGACAGTAGCGCCGACCACAGCTATATATGAGGAGTAGTTGCGTCAGATGACATCACACCTTCAGTGCAATCTTCCTCCACTTGTGTCGAGCGAGTTCCAGAGTTGTGCAAGCCCGTCGACGAGCAACACCGAGCTAGGTCTTCATCGAGTGGAGATTCGATTCTCCAATCTTCACCGAGCTCCTTTTCGTTTCCTCCTTCTCTCGCAAACATGGTGCATTTAGCTGGTGCGTCATCCTCACACGCAAATCCGATGGACATCCCGGTGTTTGTGCCACCTCCGCCGACATCTATCGCACGCCCGCAGCTGATTCATCCATCTGCAGAGGTGAAGAAGATCTACGAGGAGATCTTGAAGAGGAAGATAGAGCTGACCTGATATGTTGATCGGGATACAGTCCGCGACCTCGGGTTCGAAGCGAACCTTGGCTATGTCTTAAAGGGACTGGCACGCCACACGAGCCGGAGACCTGACGAGCTCGAGTACCATGTTGATGGCCAGCCATTCTTTGGTGATTGGCCTGCCTACAAGGAGTTGGTGGCAGAGTTCATGGCGTCTCTGGACGTCTGCATCGTGCCCAATGACGTAATAGCCGCTGACCGCGAGCGGATCAAAGGCTGGGTGTCGCTCCGGTTATACAACAATGACTACAACATCACACTTCGGAAATTCAACGAAATCTTCAACTGGAACCACTCGCCAAATGACTATCGGTGCCCGGACAACCGTACAAATTACGACGCCATCTTTGCCGAGCTGGTTACGGTGCCGGCGGGGAAGTCCGTCAGCTACCATAATGCTGCAGTAGCTGACTTCGAGCACCCTTTCATCTGGATTCTGCACCGGATGCTTAGTTCAATGCTATTTGCTCGGGGTGACTTGGCCCTCAGCAAGTTTCAGGAGACAGACTTATTCTTTTTGTATAAGCTCCTGAAGCGTCAAGAGTGCAATTGGGGTGCCTTCTTTCTGTAGAGAGTATTGGCGGTGAAGAGGAGTATGAGGAAAGCATTGATTCACTTTGGCGGGCTCATCACCAAGCTGGCTTCATATCTTGGTTTGAATTTCCAAACCCTCACTCCTCTATCTACTAGGAGCAAGGTGAACTTGCAACATCTACACCAGTCCAATCTCATACTGCTTCGAGATGGTATGGCGTATGTGCATTGCCACGTCAACCACGCCTACCAGGAGTGCTCGTTGCCCGATCTGGTCTTCAACATCGACGGGGCACAACACTTTCGATGGCCAATCATAGCCATCGCAGACTCCGATGACGAAGGCGGAAATGACTGCGGCGACGACGGAAATGACGATGAGGCTGAGGAGGAAGAGGAGGCATTTACACCTCTTCGAGCGCGAGTGGCACCACGGAAGCGTCCGCGGATGCACCCAGGTGCATCTTCATCATCACAACCTACGCCGCCACCACCACCGCCCTCGCAGCCAAGCGAGGAAGCATATTCCATGCAGGGTATGTATGCTATGCTGCAGGAAATTCAGCAGACGCAGCAGCTCTAGATGACGATGTATACCGGTATTCACGACACTACAAACTGGCTGCTAGACAATCAACGGGCAATGTTCGAGAATGAGCGTCTTCTCCTTGACAACCAACAACAAATATATGATCGGTTGCAACGGATGGAGATGCAACAACAACCTTTCTACGACCACTATTGGAGCCAAAATTTCTTTGGAGGCTATCCACAACCTCCACCTAGGGCCCAGTTTGATCCAAGCTTCCAAGGGGAGTATCCGTCTTGGGACCCTACGGCTCCGTAGTACCCGCCTTTACCTGAAGAGTAAAAAGCGGTATCACTGTTACAACCTTTAATATTGTTTTTGACTATGAGGCCATAGTCGAATTCAAGCTTAGGGGGGGTGTTGGAACAGTTCTATCTTTCATTTTCTCTATTTTTAGTTTTATTGCTTTTGTTTCCTGTCATTTGCATTCTGTAATCTTAGTTTGTTTTAGGATCCACAATCTATCTAGTGTAATCATGGATGTCTTTAATGTTGAGTCATCTCAGTTGCATGTGCATGGGGAATTGAGGGAAACTAAAAAAAATTTGAGTGTTCACAAGCTTGAGTGTTGTTTAACCTTGATCACTTAACTTAGAAAATGATTGGTTTTGTCAACTTTAAAATAGAAAATCACAACTGTATATTCCTAATGATTCAGGAAAGTGGACGGAAATGGTTGTTTGAGCCTAAACTGACCAAATGATAATGAGACTTTAATTTGAAGTAAGAGAGAAAAAACCTCTTAACTACTATACAGGTCAGTAAGGAGGGACACATAATATCTTTCTAAGGTTCAGTCAACTAGTCTTGTGATCTGTCCACCTCAGTGTTTTCACAATCCACCCAAGATTTGGAAGTAAAGTACGGTTTTAACTCTTTTTGATTGAATCGCATGTAGATAGGACTTGCATTGCAATTTTTATTATGTTTGCATGAAGGAAAAAATAAAAAGATTAGAATAGGTATACATGCACATTACCCTTAGGTGCATGTCATGTAGTTGCATTCATAACTTTAAGCATAAAGTATGTCATGTACCTTATTTATTCTTCAATGGTGAATTTAATTGTTCCATACCTTCCAAATAGTGCAAAAAATGAGTTATGCAGAAAAAATAAGCCCAATAAGTATTCTTTGTCAATCATGGATATAAGGGTTTGGAAAAAAAGAAAAATAAAAATCAGAAATTGAAAAAAAGAGAGTTTTTCAGAAGCAACAAGAATAAGAAGGAGAAAGGAACATAATTTCACCTGTATTTCAAGATAAGTGAGTACATGATGTAGCTTAATTAGATATCCATCTCATTTTGAGACGGATGGTTAGTGCATGCATCATTCCACCTAATCTTAGGCATTAGGGCATTTTTGTTTTATGCATGCTGAAATTGTATAATACTTCCACTTCTTCCATGAGCCACCTATTTCATTCACCCGTTGCTCGGATTGGTAGGCCACCGTGAATTTCTCCTCACTAATGAATATCAGGAGATCTGCTTTCATGTAGATGGTAGTTAGGGCGAGCAATGTAGTATAGAAGATCACAAGGTGCACTAAGTCTGGACCAGCGAATTTTATTATGTTAACTGCCTTATGTGATAGTGTTTATCAGTTTGAGGTTAATATATTTTATGGATGATTATTGTCGCCTTTAGGGTAATTATCATTCTGTGGTTAACAAGGGCCGGTATGCGAATGTCCGGTGGGAGTCATATGGGATGTATGTTGCGATGTTGTGTTCTTTAGTTGACTCTGGCAATTCTATTCTAAGGATTAGTTGCTCGAGGGCGAGCAATGTTCAAGCTTAGGGGAGTTTGATGTGATGATTTTGAGTCGCATTTATAGACTTGTTTGATATGTGTTTTATGCATTTATTAGTCATTTTCATGGTTAATGTTGCATAATTCATTCATGTCGGTCTATGCTACTTCTTTATGTCAATTCCCTTTATTTAAGCATTTTTAGCATTAATTATTGAAAGAATATATTTTGTGTGAATTTATGTGGTTCCGTGTGTTAATTTTAGGAAAAACAAGTATCTGCCGCCGTCGATACCATCGACCGGACCACAGGCTGCCAGCCGCAAGGACCAGAAGAAAGTCGATACTATCGACAGGGATGTCGATGGTATCGAGACACCATCAGGTTGCTGGCGAGAAGTGCGTCGATACTATCGACCAAAATGTCGATACTACCGACTGGTGGAGCTACAACGACACAAAACGATAAAACCGTCACTACAGGTTCGTCGATACCATCGACCCGCGTCGATGGTATCGAGACGACATAAGGCGCTCAGACGAAAGGAAAGAAGGACTGCCGCAATCACGCTAGGTCGATACCATCGACCTGCATTGATGGTATCGACACCGTCAGATATGAGTTTGTTTCAGAATGATCTTAATCAGACGGCCGTGGTTAATTGGCGACCTAATTTGGGAGACATACCTAATGACGGCGCCCTTGACTGGGGAATCATGTCATTAGTTGCTGCACACATCCTGGAGAGCAAAGGAGAGAAGAACGGGGCACGAGAGCACGCCCCAGCCGATCCGGATGCTGAAGAAGATGAATTCCACCACCGAAAGGTGACAGAACGCGAATTCCACGCCAAGGATCGATTGGACCTTCTCCGTTCAGGGGTTTAATCACTCAAGCACGCCTTTCTTCATGTTTCCCTATTTCTCTACCACATTGTACTCTGAGATGAACATGCGGGGCTAATCCCCTTTATCTTTAGGACTGGGAGTAGCCTAGGGATTCAGTGTATGACGATTTTATAATAGTAATTCATATCTTATCTCTTAAATCTGTGGTATAATTTCGTGTTCTCCAATATATTGTTATGCTTGATCACCATAATAATAACTGAATTCCCTTAATTGCTTCGAAAGAAGAATTAACGGTTGAAAAGAGACTGAATTTACATTAATTGACAAATCCCTTGAACAAGGCGGTGTAAGATTAATGGTGGATATCGAGAGGTCGTTTATAATGCACCTAGTTTAGGGTATAGGTTACTACGACGATGGAACCGACCTAGACATAGGTAGTGAATTGTACAACGACAGTGGGCAATTCTGATTTCAGGCCACTACCCAGATAGAGAGATAAAATTGAGTAGCTATATAGAATTTCATACAATGAAAACCCGCGGTGAAACCGCAACCCTAAAAATTTACTTTTGAATTGATTAAACCAACATTTAATCGATTGCTTGTTTTGTTTTGTTTTGTTTTGTTTTTATTTTCTTTTAATTTTAAACAACAACTCTCAACTTGTTAATCGGCTTAGCTGATCATGAGCGGTTAGTAGGAGTCCCCGACGATTGCACGTATCCATGAGTTCGACTCGGGCCTCACAAAGGCCTGTACTACTCGACGCGTTCACTTGCGTTTCTGCGCACGGTAAATCTGTGTTAGGTATTCTAGCCCTTTTCCACAAGTTTAATCTCTAGTAAGGTGCGCGATCGTGGGCCCTTAGATCTCGCGTGGTCCTGTGGACCACCAAACGAGCGGCCTAGTTTTTTTAGTAGATACTCCTCTCGGTTAAATATTCCAGAAAAAGGGCTTTTCTTGCTAAAAATGTATCTTTTGATAGAAAACTCGGATGAGAAAAATATATCATGAAAATTGATCAGAAATATACAAGGAATAATTTAAAAATGGTTTGGAAGTCTAAATCAGTATAGTTTTGCAAAAGTGTATATTATGGATGTAAAACGTATTAATTCGTGGGTATTAACCCTAATTAATGATCGGAAATAGATTTAATCTTGCAAGTGTGTATTTTCAAGCATTATTAGCTGGTTTAATGATTAAGATAGATTGTAACCTATTTTAATGATGGAATTGCAAGGATTAGGGTTTTAAACCTAATATGTTGATTAAAACCCTTAGAAACTCTAAGTGAGGGAAAAAGGGAAGAAAGGATATAATAATCCGAAAATTAGGGTTTTTGGTGATCTCAATTTGATCTTAAGATCTTAATAGAAAATAAACTGAGATAATTAGGGTTTGATGGATATTTTGATAAAAGTAAGGTAAAAGTAGTAAAAAGGAAGTGAAACCCTAATTATGGTCAAAACCCTAAAAGGAGTAATAACCCTAGAAAACAACTAAGAGTAATAGATCATGATGACATGAGTAATGATAGATATATTGGATTCCTTTTTCAGGATCAACCTGTGTGTACTTGATTGATTTCTTGATTGGTTGAGTTATTTCTACATTCAAGTCTTCTTAACAGGTATGTGGTTAATTATGAATAACCGCCTTAGTTTCCTGATGATTTTTCGGATGGTTAATCATAATGAATGCAAATTATCAGTTTGGATGTTCATACTTGCAAATTATAAAGTCACTATGATTATCACATTAATAATAGAAGTATGGATTCTTGCACCTACATGCCACCCTGATGGATGATGCCAAAGGTCAGGCCCAGATGGGTAGACCAATGGACACCTTGAGTGGTGACCCCAGGCACCAAGAAGGTGGCCTATGATATTGCATGACTAGTGGGCACCATGAGTGGTGACCCCCAGGCACCAAGCTCGGGAATGAGAAGGTGGCCTTAAGTCATTGGCAAAGGGCACCCTAAGGTGGGTATGCCAGGGTTAGGGCAAAAGCGGTGGAGAATGTCATACTGAAAAGTGTAAATTGGCTTGTTAATTAATTTGATTGTGATTATTAAATTGTTAGCCATATTTGCAAGATTTTGGTTGTTCCCACATACCAGTATATTTCAATATACTGACCGACGTTTTGTTTGTCGGTGTTTTAGGAACAACAATTGAAAGAACAAACAGTAAAATGACACATTGTGGAAAAAGAAATAAAGTGCAAGGAGGATTAGATAGAATAATTTAAGACCAGGATAGATAGATTTCCAAGGTTTTCAAAGGTAAGTAAAGTTTTAATTTTATACCAAATTCCAGTTAGTTAGTAGAATTTCATAATTGTTATTTGATCCTGTTAATTGGATAACAGCACCGACCTTTCGGTCTCCCTTAATTGGGGGTTACCGGGAGGCGGGGTCGTTACATGTACTAGTCCATGGTGCAAACACAAACCATAGACTACAGAGATTCCATTCCGTTATCCTCACATACTAGTGCACCATCAACAATACTAGAAGTCACACTAGAAGATAAGGAGGAGCATGTGATTATCCATTAATAACATATTGTGGAAGTTGAAGATATGTCTAACCATGGTGAAGAAAATGAGGATTTGGTAGTTTCATATGATGAGCAGACCATATGGGAAGAAATTGAAGGCATTGTCTATTACAACTCAATTGTGACCTATCTGAAGATAGCCAATCATTGTGGGAAGTTACAAAATTGATCTAGGAGTGGTTGATGTAATCAAATCAGATGCATACATGGGCACAATACTGAGGTCCCAGTGCAATGCATTAACGATTTTGTGGAGAGCTGTGATATGCTGAAAAGTGACTGCATCCTGCCAAAGTGATTTACTTGAAGCTATTGCTCTACTCATTGATAGATAGAGAAAATACATAATTCCTTAGTCTACCTTTGAGATCCATAGGCTTGTGATATGACATGATTGCTGCTTTCTTTGAAATATATCCCCCCTAAAAAAACCAATGAATTTTCAAGATTTACCTAATTCTTATCGTTTAGAGGGTGATCACAGAGTCACTGAATGATGTGGAAAGATTTATGGGTTCAATAAACATGAAGATGAAACCTATTCAGAGGCTTGGAAGAGATACCAAACATGTTGAGAAAGGTTCATGCACCATGGTATTGACTTATATGGACAAGTCAAGACTTTCTACTATAGCTTGCACACATTAGAGAGGAACACACTTCATAGTGCTAGGATAGCAATTTTTTTTAATAACAAGGCATCAAAGTGCCATGAAATTTTGGAGGAACATGGCTAGAAACCAATCTTGGGGTGAGGAGCATGATTATTCTCCTTGTCTAAAAGAGTTAGGGAAACACTTGAGGTTATGGAACACAAGACATATGTGGACCAATTGAAAAAAACTAGAGAATAAGAATACCCTCTCATCTGGTGGAGAGGAAGAGAAGTGCATGCATATGCAATAAACCAAAATAAGAACGAGTCCTCATGGAGGAGCAATCTTGAATTTACCTGGAAGGATTTAAATAATATTCACCAAAACCCATCACATGTGCAACAACATCAGGCACACTGAAAACACGATCCTCGACAATTTCAGCATGTGCAAGGCCCAAAACAAGAGGATGACTTGAGAGATATTCTTGGGAAATTCAATAATAAAAAGATGCATATTTTGAGAAAACAACTAGGGAGAAGTATAATGTGGAAGTTCAAATAAGGAGTCTGAATACCCAAGTGTCACATGTGGTGAAAACCTTATCACATCTAAAAACACTATCTCATCATGGGTTGGGAGATCACAAATATCCTAAAAAACTATTAATAGGAAAAGCCAATGCCATTTTATAGTGGGAAGGCATTGGAAAAGGAACATATACTAGGATTGAAAGAAGTATAGTTTGATCAAAATATAGTCACTCCAGATACAACACTTAAAGATTAAGTCCCTAAACATGTTGCAAGCGAAGGTTTCATTTGAGTCCAACCCCGGAGAACAAATCTCATAGAAAAAGTTATATTCCACCAAATTAGGAGGATTGCAGTACCTATGCCTTTTCCAATAGCCTTAAGAAAGACTAAGGAAAATTCACAACTTTAAGAAATTTCTTGATGTCTTCCGCAAGCTTCATGTGAATCTCCCCTTTGTCAATTTGCCCTTGAGAAAACTTCCTCCAATGGAAAATTTCTGAAGGACACAATGGACAAGAAGGTGGTATTGTAGATTCTAACATGGTGGTGCTAAACAAGGAAGTTAGTATGCTAATTCAAAGAAAGCTATCCAGAAAGACAAAAGATCTGGGTTGTTTCAACATTTCCAATTCTATAGACCAATACCATTTTGGAGATGCCTTACGCATTTAGGAGAAAGCATAAATTATATGTTTTTTGATAAGATCCAGTTTCTATCCTATGCTAACGACCATTGCGTACTCCTCACACTGGCCTAACTACGCGTCTTCTACACTAGGAAATGCCAGTGATGATGATGATTTCTTCAGCCTATCTCCTCGGCTCTCCTCTTCCCTTACTCCTCTTCCTCTCTGCCCACATCTTCTATATCTCCTCCACCCATCTTTTCCTCTCCTGATAACCCAACTGGCAAGATCAGGAACCTATAGTAGTGTACATCACATGTCTAAATTATGCAATGCCACCCCACTACGGTGCCCCTCAACACCACCCTGAAATCCCAAGCAACACATGCCCCTCCTAGCCTCTACTACTTTAGACCCGATGATGAAGGACCAACAGAATCGTAGCACCATTTGCAACCTGTCACCGCCAAGCTTTTGACCACCATAGCAGATACCAGATCTCCATCCAATCATTCACGTTTTTCTTCTTATTCTTTTTCTCCCTTGATTCTCCTCTGTTTGCTCCTTGTCCACCTACGCACAGCAGTGCCACAAAGCACCAAGCAGTGCCAGTGACGCCAGGTTGTGCCTAATGCATCCAGGTAGCACCATCACCAACATGACCTTTTTCTTCATGCCATGCGGCCATGATAGCACATATCTAGTCCTACAATCATGTGTTGCACCAAGAAAACTCACCATCGTGGATGCTTTTCACCAGGAATCAAGCCTAAAGTCATTTCATTCACCTTATAGCCCTCGATAAATCAATTCTTGGAGAAGCATCAACATAGTAAGGAACAACCAACAATACTTAGATCCACACCAGAAACCAATCATAGATCATCAACCATATACAAACACTAGAAGGTGACTTGATCTTTACCATTTGTGATTTTAGAAATAATCAACTAAATTATATATAATTGTAATTATAAAACACTCTTGTGACATGTAGTCCTAGTAATAAGATAAACTAGTTAGTTTTTTTATCCTAATGCTATCACATGGTTCACACATATGTTAAGAAGATTATATAATAAAGAGAACATGTTAATCTGGATAATAACTTAATATAATAGATAGATCTTCCTAATGTTTGTCGCATATGGTTAAATAGTCTAGATTCACATATGTGTTATGGTACCAGACAGTGTATCTATCTATTTTTCTCATTTGAAATAAAAGGCATCATATAGAAATAATATACACTTATACATGAGAGTGAATCCATAAATTGACAGAAGTGACATTAGATGACATGCTAGTCGTACTTCATATGAGTCTACTTCAATTTCATATAACTATATGGTATATACTCTTCATTCATATGCATATTGAGATGTAAGAATGGGTAAATGACTAGTGTTTATAAAATATGTTTGTTCAAACCCTAGATAACCTAATAAGGGTATTTTGATCAAATGATACCTCATGTAATGCATGTCCTCGACCCGATTGACCAAATTTAAAGCTATGATATAAAGAGGGGGTGACATAATGAGACCTAAATTAAAAAAATGCATACTATTAGTCAGACATGTATATGTAATCTAGACATACTTAGACCTATGTGTCTCAAAATGAATATTGATACCAAAATAGATATATAATGAATCATGTGTTCACTTAATAAGATTAAAACCCTAATATGAAATTAGGTGATTGGGACTAGGATAAGAACAATACAAAAATACAAATTAGGAATGTATAAAAAAATTGCTTGGGTCTTGATTGCCTTGTGTACTATTTTCCTAGGATGCATACTTGATCAATGGACCAAGCACCTTATTAGAGTTAACTTTTGGATGCATAAGGTATGTACTCCTCCCTACTTAATTTTGGGCATAAATTGGATAAATCATCCTACAATGAGGCATATTTTGAATATTGTCTCCTTTTATTTATCCATGTCAAATTCTTTATTTCATGATATTGATCATCTAATTCCACTATGCTTGATGAATACTTTTTTGCCTTGGGTCTATGACCCAACATGATTTGTTGTTTGTACCTAGAAATGTGAATGGTGAATAAAAACTATCTTGCCACTCTATTTATGCATGTTAGATAATTTGACTAGATAACAATCGTTGATGCTTATGTGTAACCATTAGGGTGTGCTTTTCTACACGGGATGTGCTATTCTACCCTTATATATACAAAGGCGTGCTTTTCTTCCTATGGGTGTGCTTTTCTACCGAATATATATAGGCCAATGACTCATTGGTGTCTTGGTCCAACTATAGTTACTTTAGTCCAGTATTATCTACAGACAAATGATTATGATTGTTGTGATATTGTGAATGGTTAATGGCAAGATTTGTTATCTTGTTTAATTATATACCTCATTCTTTTGGAATTCATTTTCTTGTTATATCTCTTATTGAAACTTACTTACCTTTGATGACCCTCCTTTTCATGTGAACATCTCTTTTTCTCTTTTAACCTGTTTAAATACCTAAAATATTGTTAAATGTACATACTCAGTGTTTGCTAACACATATTCTTTTGCTTCCTATTTTTCTGGGTGTTCCCTCCACCTAGGTGTAGGTGTTTGATAGGGCAGACACTCTGGATGATCGTGAGCTCATTGGTGAACTTAAGGACAACTGGAGATAGCCTTGTTATCCTCTGCTTATGGGCTTATGTTTATATAAATGTAACCTTTTCATTTTATGTACCCCCCTTAGGGTGAGAAAGTTATGTACAAGGAAACATTTTATAACTTTGTAAATAGTTATGTTTTTCACTGCTTAAGTATTTCATTGCTCATGTTTGTACCATTGAGTGGGCCCACTATTGGGCCGCACTCCTTACATAATCTAACTATCATTTTTCGAGACATGTTGTCATGAATGGATTATAAATGATGTTGACATACATGAAATGAACTAGGAATTCCTAATGATGTTGTAAAGCATGATGGAGTATTGACACTAGTTCAAAAAGATCTGCAACAAGATTCACAGAGTCCACCACTCATGCAAAACATCCCTGTCATTGACTCAGTAGTAGTACCCACAACTGCGGGGCAAGAAGATATGCAAATATAAGAGGACGACAAATGAAAGAGGGGTCAACATGTTTGAGATCAGAATGGTTATAGAAAATTTTTGGCGCAAAGAAATCTTAGGCATTTTCTCACTTTCAAAGAGCATAGTTACCATCTTGGAATGGAGATTAGTTGAGGATACCACATATCTTCCCAGCAAGTGGCTATAAGATCTATCCATAGATTCAGATCACTGAGTAGTAGGATGTCATATCATAGCAGAGGCAAAACAAGATTACAATCCCTATACTCAGAAGAGGAGTGGGGGATAGGGACTAGGGATATTTAGATTACAATGATAGAATAATCTCACACATAGCCCATCGGCTGACAGTAATAGAGGTGGTAGATACCCCTGAGGGTATGTGATGAGACCTGATTCATGTGTTTTCCTTTTCCATTATGTTTACCAATTTTCAACATCTCTTTTGTAACATAATAGGTAGTGGAAACAATAGTACTCGAAAGGTTTTGAGCCATTTATGTAGAAAATATAGATTGGTTGTTGTGGCTATTTTTGAGCCTTTCATAAATGTTGTCAGAGTAGAGGAGCTTCTAGAAATTGTAGGCCTTGATTGAGCTTATGATACTGCTAATACAGGTGGAAAGGTATGAGCTTATGTTGATAGTAGTTTGAAGCCGAAAGTGTTCGTGTCTCACCAGAAACACTTAACATTTGGTTGGAGAATAGTGTAGGGAAAACTTTCTTTATCACCGTGATATATGCAAAGTGTAATTTTTCCCTAGAAGAGATTTGCAAAAATCACTTGTGGACATGTCTTACACAATAGGAGATAATATGTGGGAGATTGCGGACGATTTTAACATCATTAGATATTGTGATGAGAAAAGGGGTCCAAGTGAGGCTGACTTACAAGGAATGAAGGAATTCAATGATCTTGTTACTGATCTGAATGTGTTTGAAGTCCCATTTGAGGGGAGAAAATTTACCTGGGCGAATGCTAAAAAAATCACACCATTGACATGGGAGAGACTTGATAAAGGTTTTGTGAACCAAGCTTGACTATCTTGTACACCCAACATTATAGCTTCCCACCTTACTAGATATAGAGTATTAGATCACTTCTATAAAAAGTGGGACCCGGTAGGGGACCACTCCTTACTTGATTCAAGAAAATATATTCGTATAAATCCCCAGGAATACAAGTATCACCAAATAAAAGGGGTGCAATTTTTTCCCAAATATATGAATACAAAAACATAGTTCGTAGCAATAGAAAATTAAAAATCTAACTATTACACAAATTCATTGTTTATTTTAACATTGGGCCTTATAAGCAAAGTCTAAACTATGAATCTAATTATCAAGATCATATTGTGGTGAGCAACCTTCCCATATCAGAACTCATCCTTGCACTTAGTCCTGAGCAAAACCTCCCCTCCCTGAATCATAGGCTCAGCTAACTCTGGGTGGGTTGAAAAACAACACCAAGGAAAAAGGAAAATAAAAGAAAGTGTGTTAGTGAATGTTGAGTATGTACAGAGTAAATAATTGGGCATTAACTAAAGTGAGAGAATATTTAAAATATAAAAAGGTGTCAATAATGGGATGCCCAATAGAGAAACTTTGTCAAAAATATATAACATGATCAAAAGATGACACAATTATTAACAAGGATATGATTAATATATTTATTCTTGCCACACTCATATCAACATAATCACAAAGATAAATAGTTGAATGGTGATAAATAAACACTTCCTATCATATAATGAAAAGTAGGACAAGAACTCATATATATTCCATACCAAAAGGGCAGGAGGATTAAAACCTGTGTTGAAAAATATAGTATTTTGTAGGGGAATAAAACCAAATGCATGGAAGGGGAATAAAACCCAGTGCCTGATATCATACTTGGTAGGGGAATATAACCCAGTGCTTGGTAGGGGAATAAGACTCAGTTCCTATAAACAATAGAAGTGGTAGGGGAATAAAAACCAGTGCCTATATGAAAATCTCTACTTATAGTTATGACTAGTCAATAATCCATGCAAATAGGATAGGCAAGAACAAAGTATATTTTTTCATGCAAAGGGTGAGAATATTAAGTGTTCCATCAAGAGGGGTCAGAGGACCCAAATCACTACCAATATTTAGTCAGAAGGCCATCAATGTAGTATTCACATATAAATGTTAGCAAATCATGAGGACATTCACAAGGGAGAGTGTTTTCACAAGATGATAGGATTTTTCACAACTTAGTCAATGCCTCATATGGGAAAAACATGTTTAGTCATGTTATTATGTCCAACTTAAAAATAGAGTAGATTTACATATGTTGACTTGAGTATTAAGTTAGACATTGGATCCTAATATTCTAAGTCTAAAGTCAATTCAACCGCGGGTGGAATTGTATTGAAATAACAAAATGACGGGACACAATGCCCAAAACAGGTCCGCCAAGTTCCAAGTTCCTGATGGCAGAGAACAAGACTAGAGGAGAAATTGGTAGAGAGAAAAGTCAAAGAGAGGTGCGGAAGAATCAGAGACAAGTTCCCATATTTATATAGTTAGGTCCTAGAGTTTCTATGATGGCAGTCAGAGATGCTTGTGTCCCAAGATTTAGGCGTTTTTGTAATACGCCATGATAGGCTTCGAGTAGACCCTTATTAGATACGGGAGAAAGTAAGGAAAAGTTAATAAAACAAAAAGAGGAAGGGAGAGCGAAAGAAGGAAGTGTAAGACAAAAAGAGTAGCACACGTAAAAGAAAAATGAAAATAAAACATGACACGAAGAAAATTAGAAATCATATCAAACAGAATGTATTAAATTAAACAATTAAGAATTAATGTTTCCAATTATATATTATCTTTTTAAATTTATTTGGGGTTCCAAACAAAATAAATTTTGACATATAGGTTATAAGACATGTACAGTTTGAATTGTACATTAGTTTTCATTTTTAGAATGTTCAATATGTCATTTACATTATTTGAATCCTTTTAGTATTATATTGTTAATTTATTTTATAATTTGTTTATGGATACTAGTATTATCAAACTAAAATGAAATTTGTCAATTGGACCAATTAATACATGAGAAATAAATTGGACATTACTTTCATTTTTAAAAATTGTATAGTGGATTATTTCACATACGTGAGCATTTTAGCAATGTTAAAATGAATATATATGAATGGTGTATATTGAGTTACTATATTGGGTATTTATGATCCTTTAAAAATTATCCACTCACTATGAGAAGTAAATAATATAGTCTATTTACTTAAATTCCTCAATCTCTCTTCAATTATCCTCAGCTATGTTTATTTCTAATTTCTTTTGGATAATAGTAACTTAGTTTCCCAAAATATGTTAGTTGTTTCCATAATATTAATAACATCCTATAAAGATAATTAAATAAGGGAAATTGTATTCTATTACTACTTTTTACTACTAACATTTTACATCTTATTATTTAGTACACACGAATACAGCGTTATTCTTTACATATGTATTAATTAGTGTGTTTCTAAAATAAATTTCGGATTTTATATCTTTTATGATAATATTTTTCATGTGTGTACACTATTATTTCTCATTATGTTGCACCACAATTTTATTTATAAAAATATATACAAGTTGGTTTTCATTATTCATTTAATTTATTAGATGCTTTCTTTTTAATAAAAAATTCAATATTTTTACGCTTATCTTTCACTTTCGTTTCTTAAGGAATTTATGGCATCTAGAAACTCCTAAAAGATGTCAAACTTAGACTACAAGTAAACTTTAACTTGAGAAAAATGATTTTACAATTAATTCTTCCTATTGTGGTTATTTAGCATTTTATTTAATATTTTGGACTTTAATATACATTCTCTATCTTAAACTACACTAGGATGTCCAAATATTATGGAAAGTCACACATAAATAGATTTTGGCATTTATATTTTTGATTTGAGGTTTATCTCCAATTTTGAAGACTTTTTCGTATTTTTATTTTAACACATTTGGCTCTTAATCTTATTTTCTTCTCTAAATAGAATTAAAATAGCTATCATTATGCAAACAATGTGAAACTAGGCACCCAAGGAAATTTGAACCCAAGGAATACAATTTTTCCATTATATTTTACTTTTGAAATTCCCTTTTATGATTTATGGCACCATTAGAATGTTTGGCTTATTACCATTATGTTTATCAAAACATGATACCTTTATTATAAGCATCCACTCAATTAAGTCTTATTATATTCAATACATCTTTAAAGATCTATATATTGTTATTTTGCATGAAATTCTACATTTTACTTAGTTACATATTTAATCCATTAATTTTATGTTTATTTAAATAATAGACCATTATTAATATCTATGGACATGGAATTACCAATTGTTACTCCAAAGCATATTATTCATTTTTTGTTTAGCCATTTTGTTAGTAAAGAAAATACATGTAACATATTTCATGATTATATTAGATGTTGGCACATTATTATGTAAATATATTTTACTTTTTATCCTTGTTTGGACAAATATAAAAAACCAAATCTTATTAAATTTAGATAATGGAATAGAGTAAGATTCTAAGTTTTGGTTCGTTACACCTTTCCAATTCTCATTTCTTTTAAAGCACCTAATGATTATGGAACTAAGCAACTGACCCCATTTCATTTCTTAGGCATGTAGTTGGAAAATTCGTATTGTTTGAAGATCATTGCAGACGAATGGACAATGACCGGGTGGAGTGACACATCATGCAGATTCTTTTCCAAGATGAAGAACATTAAGAAGAGACTCAAAGGGCAAGCAAGTTTTTGGTGATATTACACAAAATAAAAGAGATCCTGAAGATGTAATCCATACTCTTCAGATTTTTTTGATGAGATGCCAAATAGTGCAAATGAACGGAGACTTGTAGAAGCTGAAAATGAGTTAGACGTGATTATTTCCCAAGAAGAGACACCACTTAGAAATAAATCAAGGATTAATTGGTTAGATGATGCGGAAAGAAATACAAGATTCTATAATGTTGTCATTAGGGCAAAGGGAAAGAGGAGCTATACTCCATATCTACACATCAATGATGGAGAACCTATCACTAGCCAGGTATATATGAAAAATATGTCATTTGAGTACTTTAAAAGATTCTATGAGCATCCATCGCAAAGACGCATAGAAGATGACCACTTTTTCCTAGATAATATTCCTTCTATGTTAACAAGATATGATAATTTCACTCTCATTGTTGTACCTGACTCCAAAGAGATATTGAGAACGTTGATTATGATGGATAGAAGTGTTATGCCGGGTCCATATGGATTTTCTCTGAATTTTTATTTTGTTACATGGGAGATTATTAAAGATTATTATATACATCTAGTAGGTCACTTTTTCAGAGGAAAATTTTGTTGCAGAAGCCTATTTTGATTTCAAATCACGCTAATCCCAAAATTTGATACTCCCATAGAGTTAACTAGGGATTTCCATCATGTCTCCATTGAAAATGTGTCTCTATTAATCTTTGATAGAATTCTTAGCAATTGGATGATGAATATCATCCCCCATAGGATATCTGATGAGCTGAATGTGTATATTTAGGGATGTGATATAGTTCATAACATTAGGTTGTCCAAGGAGCTGATTCACGACATCAAACAAAGGTGATGGTGAGCATCCTAACATTGTTATAAAGTATGATATGTCTAAAGTATATGACCTAGTGGATTAGTCATCCTTATGAGTTGTGCTTGGAAATTTTGGGAAGATAATGGAACTCATCAATTTATGTATTAGCTTCTTCATGCACTCATGGATGAGTGTTACTCTAAACAATAATACAATCAGATTCTTTCAAATTTTTAGAGGACTAATGTAAGGGAGCCTACCTGTATTGTTTGTTTTATTTGAAGAATCATTATGTATGAGAATTAAGAAATTAGTAGTGAATAATTCTACCGCAAGATTCAAAACAAGAGGTAAGGGGGAGGCACCAAGATTTTTCTATGTGCATATGACATTGTCATCTTCTCACAAGTTGTGACTGAAATTCTCTCAAGTATCAATGCAATTTTTGAGTCCTATGAGGTGCAACTGGGAAAAAGGTAAACACATTTGAATCAAGTTTCTTGCGGGGTAATGATGACTCAACCATTACATTGATCATTTCACATAGCCTTTAGGTACCACATTTGGAGAATGCTTTAAATTATCTAGGTGTTTCTGTCGTGAAAGGTCAATCCAAAATTCAACATTATGATTTTCTGCCAGAAAAGATTCAACGAAAGGTGGCTATATGGAAGGAGAAGTTTTTATTATTTCCTAGCTAAATGATTCTTATCGATCATACTTTATCCTCTATCGGTATTTATTTGATGGGTCTTGTTAACGTCCCTATTGGAGTTATCACGAAGGTAAATGCTATATTATCTGATTTCCTATGGACTATCAGAGATAGAACTTCTAGGAGAGCTTACTTTCCTTGGATAGAGTTTTGAAGCCATTAGAATTAGGAGGTATGGGGATCACATTGCTTCAAGTAACTATGAAATCATTTGGATATAAGTCATGTTGGGAAATCATCATGGGAAATACTCTTCAGGTCAATTTTTGTAGGTGCAAATACAAAAACATATATACCAATCATAGTGGCACACATCCATGTCATCTAAAAATGGGTACCTTCACATCTCAATTTTGGAAGAAAATATTGAAATCCTTCCCTAATGTTTTTTCTAGATGATCGTGGATGGTGGGTAGAGGAAACCTATCCTTTTGGCAAGACAAGTGGTGTAATGTAAACATCGTTCATTTTTTCTAGAAACCCTATTGATGTGTCACTTAACTTCAGGTTAGCAGATTTCTAGAAATATGATGAAGGATGGGACTGTCATGCTGTGATGGAGTGGACTTTTGGTATCCTAAATGTCCAATGACATAAGTGAAATCATATGGTTGTGTTATATTAGGAGTTCCAAGCTTTTGACAAAGTAGGTGTGTTGATGTGAGGTTGACATCATGATTAAGATATCCCTTTTTTCAATGCCTTCTTGAGGAATTCAATAGAATGATTAATAGTTGAGTTTTGTCACCAAATTTGAATAGAAGGTAGATCAAGAGGTAGGGAAGCTATGGTTAAAATTTGGTGGCATTTGGAGGTTCCTAGAGGAAGTTATTGAGGTTTGATTTTGGGGAAATAATGTGCATGGTTGATGGTTTATATACCTAAGTTAGGGCTTTAAAGCCTATAATCAATGTCACACGCCCCTTGGTTCGGGTTAGAACGGCGTGGGAAAATCTCAGTCCTCCATAGATGATCTGGAAGCTGGAACCTTTCACTTGAGTAAGCCACAGTTGGGCTCAAGCAAGGGACTCACTCACACCGTTGGATTAGATATCAAGGGTCCTTGTATTGTCCCTAACCTTGCGGTTACAGCCTTGACCGAAGGCAGCAACCACGACGTCAGACTGCACACTGATCGTGGGACAAGAGTAGAGTGTGGGTGAGTAGTTGATCTCCGCTCGTCCATATGAATTCCACGACCCCTCATTTGTAGTCAGTGACCAAGTGACGAGGGAGAACAAGCCCATGTCTCTCGCTGTATCTCCTTTCCAGTGACCAGGAGATGTGGGGGGAAAGGGGAAACCAGTTGTTGAGTGGGTTTTGGAGGAAAAGGAAGAAGGGAAGAGGAACGTTGAGGCCTAGGGAACCATTTGTGCTTGAGCACATGGCCTCAAAAGGCTTCTTCCATGGCCGACCAACTCGGTCAGGCGCCTACAAACAGTGAGCTTGGAGACAGGTGAAGGGAGATGCTCGCCTCGAGCGAAGGAGGTAGTCAAGTTTGTGAAGGCCTTTCGAAGCTTTCCCAAGCTTCATACCAACACGAGGATGTGCAAAGGCTTTTGCCCCCTTCTGCTCTGCCACAACTACTGCCCACGGAGGCGAGCTCCCGAGGTGCTAGGGTTTGGAGCCGTAGACGAGAAGCCACGAAGCCGTGGAGGTCGTGGAGGGGACCTTGAAGCAGTGGGCGTTGTGAGGAGCTCACAAAGAAGACCTGGAGCTAGAAGATCACTCGCCGGAGCTGAGCATCGCGGCGATGCACGCAAAGAACAGGGGAAGCCCGATCACGTGAGAAAGAGAGAAAGAAAGGAGGAGTGATTTGTACCCAATATGGCCACGTGTCAGCGGCTGATTGGCCTAAAAAGGTAATTTCTTCAAAAATGTCCAGATTTTAGATAATTCATAGTAAATAGCTCGTTTATCAAAAAATGCAAATAAGGTATGTTTATTCTCAGAAAAATGAGTAGAACACAATGAAAGAATAATATTAGGCTTTTGATGAACTAATATCAGAGTAATCATGTAAGATGTAAAATGGTCTTTTCATGCATAATAAATAATAAACGAAGACCTTAAATTGTGAGAATATGACAATAAGTCTATAATCATGTTTAGAATCCATATGATGTCAGTAATTATGATGTTGATGCACGAAATCATGTAATTTGCTTCATATAGATAATTAGGGTTGGTAACCCTAAGTTAAATGCAATAAATACATACATGCTCAATAAATGATAGAAATTACAAAGTAAGCTCATATCAGTATATGGAACCTTAGTTTTAATTATGTGATCAGTTTTATACACAAAATCCATGTTATGTGAAGTTGACCTGTAATACATGGTTTAAAACTCTAATTTAGTTTAATGATGTAACCTAGGGTTAATTTGTGTACAAAAATACTATGGAAGATAATGTTCAGATAATGAACGATAATCTAGAATATGACATCAGTAAGATAATCCCAAGAAGATAATACAAGTAACAATGAGAATATCCTAATGAGATAAGCTAAACCGTAATGAACACGATTAGGGTTAAGATGAGATGTAAGATGATGAGAACCTGATGATAGTATGTGGTCTTGTCTTAATCAGGGTTGGCTAGGATGTAGATGACATGAGGAATATGTGATTAAGAATATCTCTTTGGAAGGTATCCCATTACCTCTTACTTGGCTTATTATACATTATGCTTGTGTTATATGTAGTAAAATACTTGGCATATGGTATTGGATGAAATGATTGTTCTTGTATGATATCTTGCTTGATTTTCCATACTTATGCTATGAACACATGAAACATAAGATATATGATCCATCATATGATAGCACTAAACTCTTTGGTAGTACAGTGCATTGAAGTGATCTCAAACTCTGTGGTAGTAGATCACATATGTTAGATCTCAAACTCTTTGGTAGTAGATCACACATAATATGATCTCAAACTCTTTGGTAGTAGATCATAAGGCCTAAAAACATCAAAGCCCTTGGTGCTAGATGTATGGGATATATGATGGAAATGTGATTAAAATATATGTGTTCTCTTTTGTTA
The DNA here is from genome assembly GCA_963693085.1 of Alisma plantago-aquatica. NCBI lineage: Eukaryota > Viridiplantae > Streptophyta > Magnoliopsida > Alismatales > Alismataceae > Alisma > Alisma plantago-aquatica. The sequence goes on from OY856412.1 coordinate 350,554,314, forward strand.
ATGAACATCTTTTGCAGAAGTATATGCTTTTCTTATATTTGTTTATTGCTGCCAAGTATTAGTTTTATCTTATTGCCAAGATATGATGAGAGGTATATAAAAGACATGTAGGCATACTCAGTACAATATTCTTGAATATTGTGTTGACGTGTACCACATGTAATCTTTTTAGGTTGTGGTTATACTCCTGAAGATCCAGGATAGTTAAGAGTTGTGTGGCGAGCCGATGTACAGGTGGACCTGTTGTCTTAAGATCATGTTATTTAGTGGTAGTACATATATATATATATATATATATATATATATATAAGTTTTCTATTCAATATGTAATATCAAATGATGTAACAATTCATGTTGTAATTATGTGTTAAGTGGTGAACATGTGTGTATGGTTTTATTATTGTTCATGTGCATGTGCTACTTTTGTTTCCTTCTAACTTCCTCTAATTTTCTTCTTCTTAACCTAGTGTGTGGTGTTTAAATTGGGATTCTCACTGAGGTGAGGATTTCAATTTGGACGTCGCACATCAGATTAAGTTTTAGAAAATCTAGGGACGTCACAGGTGGTATCAGAGCATGAACAATAGCAAAGCCTGACATTTGCTCACTATGCAACTTAAAACAAAAGAACCTTGAACCTTAATAATCTTTTAGGGTTAGATTAGTCATTTTTTAGAGACTAGATCTGACCTAGCCTCTAGGTTAGAACCTAGATGTCTGAGAACTAGGTCTAGACTGGTGCTTGTTGTATAACAAGTTCATAGATGTCATTCTTTCCTTATAGTGCAGTGGTATGGGACGTTGCACTATTTGGAAATAACGTGCATCAAGGGAAGAGAAACCCTAGACATATTGTGCACATTGTCTAGAGTAGCTACACTAGTCTACCCCTTGTTCTCATCCTTTTCTCTAGTTTTCATGACACTGTACTCTCTACTATGTGTGGGACACTCATTTTTAGGATTTGGTTTTTGATTCCGAACGGATCGAACCTCGATAGTTTTCTCTAACGCTTGTTTTATCGGAGAAAAACTATATAACATTTTATTATGTATATGTATTACAAAAATGTGTCCCCATACATGTACGAATAGGAGGTGATCATGAAACCTAAGTGAAAGTGAATGACATCGGTCTAAAAGAGAGAGTAGTTCTAGATTAGATGTCTAGAGCCTTGTTAGAATATGTGATAGATGGAATAGATGAAATAAGTTTTGATGATGATTTAAGTCTTATATAGATGAGATAAGATAGTCTATGATGATATATGTTTGTCTCTGAGGACTTAAGTTCAGTTTTGAGGATTTGAGATAAGTTTTGATGATGCAAGTATGTGTGCTTTTCTAAGTTAAGATAAGCTAAGTTGAAACGAGATGTGAGTTAGCAAGAGCCTCAATCTCTTCTACAAGGGAGGACCTCTAGTGTTGGGACCAATTATAGGGTTAAGTCCAGAGAGAGCGAGACCCATTGGGAGAAGGTCAGAGAACCTAAACTCCAAGGTCTGAGAATAATGAGAAATATGTGATATGATGTGTCCTAAACTAGAATACTCCTGAGTGATTGAGTTGAGCTGCTATATGTATGATTCCTATTGTTTTCCTAAACCCTAGATGCCCTTGGGAGGACCAAACCCTAGAGATAGAGAGAGGCTCGTTATATATGTGCATATGTGAACATGAATATGAGTGCCTGCCATCTGGGTGAGGGAGAGAGCCCAAGACCTTGGAGGAGGTAGCTATGTTAGTTTCTGTGAAGCCTCATGCTCAGGTTGGTGGTTTCCCACATAGGAATCTAGTGGTGTATATAAGAGAGCTTTGGGTAAGATGTTTCATGGTTATAGATCTATGAAGAGTATGCCATATCATGTTTTGGTTTGTGCTTATGTGGCTAGAGCTTGTAAATCTATCCGCTAGTGCCAATGAAATATACCTGAGAACCCTAGACCGAGAGGGAAGATATAGTTTGTACATATGAGATATTCATAGAGTTCAGTTAGCTCAAAGAGATTGATTATGGCATTACCCTCATGATAAGGGTTAGGACCTCAGTTAGACTAGATGAAGTTTTAATATATGTTTAAAGAGAAACTCACATAAGTTTGTTTAGCACAACCATGATATAATGTATGTAAGGACGTGATATATAGACATGATATGATGGAAACCTAGAGATGGTTTAATAGATATTAATACATAAATGGTTAACCACACACATGAATAATGTTGATAATGTGATATTGTTGGTTAATCTTGTAATGACGTCATTAATAAATGTTGCAATTTAGTATGAACAAGGAAATAAGATCATATGAATGAAACATGTTACATGAAGTGTTAATCTTTTTTTATAACGAGAAGTGTTAATCTTAGTGCTTATTAAAAGATGAATATATATATATATATATAGTTTGACAGCTAGCACAACATAATGGTTTTGACACCTTGATGTATGAGTTAATCTTAGTTAACTCTTTTAGAACATGGTAATATGATGTGGGAATCCTAATGTATGGCTAAAGATAAGGAAGCAAATCTAACATATGAGTTATATAATAACATAACCTAAGATTCTAAACCCTTGTTGAGCCTTCTATGGAGTGAGGTTTCACCCTTGATGCTTTTGAAACCTCCTAATAGTGCTTTGGATACATGGTTCTAGGTAACCTTTGTGGATATGTTACACATAGAATGGTGCCTACATGTGGATGACAGCAAGCTAAGGTTTTCCTTAGAAGTATGAGTATGGTGTACTTTCGAGGACAAAAGTTATTTTAAGATGTATATGATGTGAAAGACTAGATTTCTGGCTTAATTCTGAGGGCGAAATTTCTTTTAAGGTGTGTAGGATGTGATGGAGTGGACTTTTGGAATCCTAAATGTCTAATGACATAATTGAAATCATATGGTTGAGTTATATTAAGAGTTCCAAGATTTTGACAAAGTAGGTGTGTTGATGTGAGGTTGACATCATGATTAAGATATCCCTTTTTTTAATTCCTTCTTGAGGAATTTAATAGAATGATCAATAGTTGAGTTTTGTCACCAAATTTGAATAGAAGGTAGCTCGAGAGGTAGGGAAGCTATGGTTAAAATTTGGTGGCATTTGAATTTTTCTAGAGGAAGTTGTTGAGGTTTGATTTTGGGGAAATAATGTGCATGGTTGATGGTTTATATAACTAAGTTAGGGCTTTAATCAGTGTCACATGCCCCTTGGTTCGGGCTGGACCGGCGTGGGCAAATCCCAGCCCTCCATAGATGATCTGGTGGTTGGAACCTTTAAATTGAGTAAGCCACGGATGGGCTCAAGTGAGGGACTCACTTACACCATTGGATTAGATATCAAGGGTCCTTGCATTGCCCCTAACCTTACGGTTACTGCCTTGACCGAAGGCGGCAACCACGACGTCAGGCTGCACAATGATCGTGGGACAAGTGCAGAGTGTGGGTGAGCAGTTGATCTCCACTCATCTATACGAATGCCACGACCCCTCATTTGTAGTCAGTGACCAAGTGATGAGGGAGAACAAGCCCATGTCTCTCATTGTATCTCCTTTCCAGCGAGTAGGAGGTGTGGGGGGAAAGGGGAAAGTAGTTGTTGAGTGGGTTTTAGAGGAAGAGGAAGAGGGGAAGAGGAACATTGAGGCCTAGGGAACCATCCACGCTTGAGCGCATGGCCTCAAAAGGCTTCTTCCATGACCGACCAACTCAAGTCAGGCGCCTAAAAACACCGAGCTTGGAGACAAGTGAAGGGAGCTGCTCACCTTGAGCGAAGGAGGTAGTCGAGTTCGTGAAGGCCTTTTGAATCTTTCCCAAGCTTCATACCAGCACGAGGATGGGCAAAGGCTTTTTCCCCCTTCTGCTCCACCACAACTACTTCCCACGACGACGAGCTCCTGGGGCGCTAGGGTTTGGAGCCTTAGAAGAGAAGCCACAAAGCCGTGCAGGTCGTGGAGGGGACCTTGAAGTAGTGGGTGTTGTAAGGAGCTCACAAAGAAGACTTGGAGCTGGAAGATCGCTCGCTGGAGCTGAGCGTCACGACGATATACACAGAGAACAAGGGAAGCTCGATCTCATGAGAAAGAGAAAAAGAAAGGAGGAGTGAGTCGTGCCAAATATGGCCACGTGTCAGCGGCTGATTGGCCTAAAAGGTAATTTCTTCAAAAATGTCCAGATCTTATATTATTCATAGTAAATAGCTCATTTATCAGAAAAATGTAAATAAGGTACCGTTATTCTCAGAAAAATGAGTAGAACACATGAGAGAATAATATCAGGCTTCTGACGAACTAATATTATAGTAATCATGTAAGATGTAAAATGGTCTTTTCATGCATAATAAATAATAAACGAAGACCTAAAATTGTGAGAATATGTCAATAAGTCTATAATCATGTTTAGAATCCATATGTCAGTAATTATGATGTTGATGCATGAAATCATGTAATTTTCTTCATATAGCTAATTAGGGTTGATAACCCTAAGTTAAATGCAATAAATACATACATGCTCAATAAATGATAGAAATTACAAAGTAAGCTCATATCAGTATATGGAACCTCAGTTTTAATTATGTGATCAGTTTTATACATAATCCATGTTATGTAAAGTTGACCCGTAATACATGGTTTAAAACCCTAATTTAGTTTAATGATGTAACCTAGGGTTAATTTGTGCACAAAAGTGCTATGGAAGATAATGTTTAGATAATGAACCATAATCTAGAATATGACATCCGTAAGATAATCCCAAGAAGATAATACAAGTAACAATGAGAATATCCTAATGAGATAAACTAAACCCTAATGAACACGATTAGGGTTAAGATGAGATGTAAGATGATGAGAACCTGATGATAGTATGTGGTCTTGTCTTAATCAGGGTTGACCATGATGTAGATGACATGAGGAATATGTGATTTAGAATATCTCTTTGAAAGGTATGTCGTTACCTCTTACTTGGCTTATTATACATTATGCTTGTGTTATATGTAGTAAAATACTTGGCATATGGTATTGGATGAAATGATTGTTCTTGTATGATATCTTGCTTGATTTTCTATACTTATGGCTATGAACACATGAAACATAAGACATCTAATCCATCATATGATAGCACTAAACTCTTTGGTAGTACAGTGCATTAAAGTGATCTCAAACTCTATGTAGTAGATCATATGTGTTAGATTTCAAACTCTTTGGTAGTAGATCACATGTAATATGATCTCAAACTCTTTGGTAGTAGATCATAAGGCCTAAAAACATCAAAGCCCTTGGGGGCAGATGTACGAGATATATGATGGAAATGTGAATAAAATATGTGTTCTGTTTTGTTAATGAACATCTTTTGTACAAGTATATGCTTTTCTTATTTTTGTTTATTGTTGCCAAGTATTAGTTTTATCTTATTGCCAAGATATGATGAGAGGTATAGAAAAGACATAGAGGCGTACTCAGTACAATATTCTTGAATATTGTGTTGACGTGTACCACATGTAATCTTTTGTTTAGGTTGTGGTTATACTCTTGAAGATCCATGATAGTTGAGAGTTGTGTGGCGAGCTGATGTACAGGTGGACCTGTTGTCTTGAGATCATGTTGTTTAGTGGTAGTGCATGTATATGTATAAGTTTATTGTTCAATATGTAATATCAAATGATGTAACAATTCATGTTGTAATTATGTGTTGAATGGTGAACATGTGTGTATGGTTTTATTATTGTTCATGTGCATGTGCTACTGTTGTTTCCTTCTGACTTCCTTTGATTTTCTTCTTCTTAGCCTAGTGTGTGGTGTTTAAATTGGGATTCTCACTGAGGTGAGGGTTTTAATTTGGAGGTCGCACATCTGATTAAGTTTTAGAAAATCTAGGGACGTCACACATGCTCTCTCATAAATCATTTATGAGCAAGGAATGTTTTCGATCATTGAGACATACTCTTCTATACCATGTGAACAATACTTTCTAATGGCACCTTGCGAGAGATGGAAAGTTCACTCTCCAATTAGCAAACTGGATCATTGAAGGTGCGGACTCCTACAGTTCTGTTAAACCTTGGTTTTGGAGCACATGTGCTACCTCTAAAGCTTATTGCCTAATTTGGAAGATCATTAAGGGTGCAATTCCCACTCATGATAATATCAAAAAATGTCACATACATATGGTTTCCATGTGCAACTATTGTAATTACCAGAGCATAGAATCATCAGACTATGTCTTTCTCTGAAGTGAACTAGTTGTCTTTTTTTGGGAGCAAATCCTGTAAAGTGATGCAATTAGAAGATGTTGGCATCATGATAGTATCAACCATTTCCTTCAATTTTGCGATGACATGCATTCTAACAATTCCTTACAAGAATGTTTTTTCTCCTTCTTGGTATCCTTTATCTTATGGAATACATGGAAATGTACGTGTCCTGCTAGATTTGAAGGATGCAAAGTCATCCTTGAGATCATATGGGAGTCTATATTAATTGACATGAACATGTGAATCATAAGAAAGCATTTCAAGAGAGTAGACACTCTGTCATTCTATAATGGGTTGATTGAATATTGAGTCATCATTCTAGAAACCAAGATGAGATATCTCTGTCTGTAAGGATGGCAAAAGCCATACATGGAAAACCTTAAGTTGAATCTTACCATAGGTTGTTCCCTTCATCTAGAAGGTATTAAGTGGTGATCGATTGTTGGATGTATTATAAATTATCATGGATACATCATAATTGCATTTAGATCTTGGGTTAATGGTAAAGATCTGTTTGAAGCATATGTGCAGGGTTACATCATTGCATTAAAGATGGTAGATGATTACAACCTGAACTTTTCAATAATGGAACTGGATGATAGACATGTTAATTGTATTTGGGGAATGAGTACGTGCCTATGGAGATTGATCATTTTGGTAAGAGAAATTAAATGAATGATTGAGGAACATGCCATTATTGGTCACCACTGCCACACTATTCTTAACTCAATCCCCAGGGAACTGGGATTTTAGGGAAATGACATAAGAAGCTATATTGTGATTAGTTAACCTAGAATATTACCCATGAGATTCAGAGGGCTCTCTTTACTAGAGAGAAGTAATACACCATACATAGTGATTAAATGGATAGATACCTAAAGGATAGTTTTTCTTTTTTGGCATGTGTTTCTTTTTCTCTTTTGTTTTTATTGATAAGTTTTATTGTGGTGGATCTTTATAGATGGGACCTGTTGGTGGTGTGTTAAGGGGGGAAATGAACCACATTTTTATAAGTGGCAAATGTAATTTTGATATTGACTCCTACTCAAGGAGGGTAGGATGAATAAATGTCCTCCTGACTCATTAAAAAAATATAAAATATCTAAGTTGCTCTATCGACTTTCTATTGGTCTATAGGTGTTTGATATAATAACTTATGCATTTTGTTGTCTACTTTGTGTACATTATTTATCTTTATATGGATTATTTTTTGTATTATATTTTTATTTGTAGAAGTAATACTTGAAATATATTTTTAATAAGTTTATTACACATATGTGTGCAATGCATAATCTTTTTAGCATTCATGTGTATTCTTTATCTTTGTGCATAGGTCATGCATATAACATGCGTAACACATTGGGGTAGATTTTCCACATGTACGTCTCACCTCCTTCTCTCTTTCAAAAATCTGGTAAATAGGTAGGTTATGGTATGGTAAAGGTTTTTCACATGCACTTACATGTGACATGGTTGTGAATAACATGTAAGATAATTACACAATCTTTACATATTATTTCCCTATCCTAACCTGCACATGTTTACATGCATGGTACATGGATATAGTTATAGATGAAATTTAAAAGCTTCAAATTACATATGTATGTTATTTCCAAACAATTATTATACGATACTCCATACTTCAAACAACAAAGGCCGCCTAAACATATATATGTAGCAGTCATAATTTACCAGTGCTACAATGCTTGTAACATACTAGAGATTCAAGACATCTCATCGGAATCCCATTGACCAAGGTTAAATTGAGTACTCACTTTTACTGGAATATATTAATAGATATATATATATATATATATATAAATATATATATATATATATATATATATATGAGCCTATTATTAATTCCAATTCATCAAATGAGATCTTAACATCATAATTTGTTCAATAATCACAATGAAATACCCAAATGGAGTACCTATGCAAGGTTGGCAACTTATGTGAGTAATCCTAATTGATATGAGTTATTATAAGATAAATATTACCATAGTCCCAAACTACCAATTGGGTAACCACTTAAATTAAAATCAAGATTATAAATGTGTTACAATTGGATAATACAATGATCTTGGTGGGGAGTAGACATCAACTTCTTTTATATACATGAGAACCCACTCGACCCCAACTCCAATTAACTCGATGACTCAATTAGGGCAAGGCTTGGTGTTTGTGAATGCTTGGTGGTGTTTTTGATAATGGATTCAGAGAGATCTAGTCACTCGTCATTACCTCTTACATTAGCTAACTATGAAATTGGGGAAGTCCTCCAATGCATTTTGGAGGTGCCCAGACGATCAATATTGGGGAGAGAGGGATAAAGAGCATTTTGATAAAGTGGATGTGAAAAGCTCAGGAGGCTTACCCAATGAGGGAATAGGAATTTTATATATGTATGTTTTTTATGGACCCGACGTTCATTTACTTTTGTATGTAGTTCAACTATTGAGCTCCATGCTGATAGGACAGACGACAATGTAGTCGTGTAGCAGATCAAACAAGGAGAGATATTACTCTTTGATATGGAAACATGAGGTTTGATGCAGTTAATCAATGTGATTGTTTCCATACTGATGATGGATTTGGAGTTGGAGATCATCTGGTTCAACCAATATGACCAACAATTTAAATGTGTTTCCTAAGCTAATATGTCCAACCGAGTCAGCTGGCATTTTCATGGGATGGCTTTCCGATAGTGAAGTAGAGTCTGATGACTCAAACTTGGATTGGTAGCGAGCTTTGCTTATCGGTCTTGATGGGGGAATCGGTACCAAAGTTGTCCCCTTAGAACATTAGCAAAATGAAATAAAGCATTTCTCTAACTCTATATATAAATAGTATTTATAACTATGGCAGGGTTTAAGTGACAGGTGTATCTACTTAATAAATTGATATACATGAGTCGAAATAGTGGGCATGGAGCTTTATAAATAAAAAGGAAAAATATAAAACATGTTGGATGAAGTAACAACACACCTAATAATGAGGGCTTAAGAGACAAAAGCATAGTGTATTGTCATTTCACTGCCAGTTCAAAATGACTTAAGAATAAGAAAGGCAAAGTTGATGTTGATGATTGTGGTACCCCCACAACAAGATGTATATTGTTAGTTAGTGTTACCTAGTCATTTCATTTCAACATGGTTCTTATTCCTCTTCATGTTTATGGCATTCTTCATCCTCCCCCTCCATGATGAAGGTCATTTAGGAGAGTAAAAGCCTTTTCTTACTCACTCATAGTGTGCCCTATGTCATTTAATTGATCATATATAGATATATAGTTTCTTAGATAATCAGATATAGATGAAGATTCCTTCTGAAAGGTATGTAATTCTCTAGACTGAGTAAACTTGGAAAACTTCTTAGAGAGATTTTTCCATACCTCTGTTGACATAGTACAGTCCAAAAAGTTCCCCATGACCTCTTTAGATAGAGAACCACCAATCAAGACCTTGAGAAAATGATCTTCTTTAAGATATATTATGTGCTTTAGATTCAAATCCAACATGTATTGTGAGTCACCAGTTATGTGTGGATGTTGAATCTTGATTCCATATAGGAAACCTTCAATACTACATCTCTCAACTAGTGTTTTGATATGTGATTCCCACAGAAGAAATTTGTATTGATTCAACTTGATAGAGATAAAGTTGGATAAGTTGAGGCCAATAGGATATGGAAAAGGGGATGTCAAGGTGTGTGGGTTAGGATTTGGTTTGATGATTCTTCCAAAGCAAATACTAGACTCATCCTATTTGACAAGAAGGATGAATGAAGATAGAGAAGAAAAAAGGAGAAGGGGGACATAGTAAGTCAAAATCGTCAGATGTGTAAAATCTACAGGTGATTTTAGATGAACATACTCACACCCATCTTGTTGTTGATGAGAAGGTAAACTAAAGATATTTTTGATGTAGGAGGTGGCTTGGGGAAGTTGGAAAAAGTGTCAATCTTCTTGAGATCAAGGAAGAGTCTTCATTTGAAATTTTCCTTAGACTTGAGTTGTAGACAACAACATAGAGAAGAAAGAGTTCACAACTTGGGGAAGAGAAAACATTAATTTATAGATGAAGACACTCGTCAATCTAGTCACAGTTAAGGATGAGACTTCAAAGAAGATGTGGATTGTGCTCATTGTTTTACAAGAGTTGCAGCTCAGAAGGAGATGTGAGGATAATTGCAGCTTAGAAGAAGGATCGAACAAACTAGAAACAATGATTGCTTCTTTTCTCTCACTTAGGGTTATGATGTTTAGAGTAAGAAGATGAGGGAGTAGGGAACTTAAAGATCTGGAATCTTTGATTCCATGGCTCTAAGACCATGTGAAGTAGGTGGAAGAAGATGAATTTGATGATCAACATTAACTTGGTGACTCATTGTATACTTGTATTTATATATACAGATGCATGTATACTCCATAGTTTGCACAACACGCTTTAAGAAGAGAACACATAAGAATGAGGGAAAATTATAAAAGAGCCCCCATCTGTATTACATATGTTGATAGAGTACATCTCTTATTTAGATGTTAGAACCACTATATATACTTATGTTCTTTGGTGGTTGTTCAATCTCTCTTATCCTTTGTTTGTTGTATTAGTTGCATTCCACTTTACATACTTGTGCATATTTTTGGATTGTTCCATCTCTCTACCCCTTGCTTTCAAAACTTGCAATCTAATATTGGGATATATTTTGATGGTCTAATGAATTTTGTTTAAGGGGTTTATATCAATTCATCCCCCTCTTGATCACATTATATATCCAACAAAAAGTTCATCCAAAACATCAAACCAAACTCAACTTCAATTCCAACCCCAAGGACATGCACATGTACATCCATAACCTCACCTTGTTAGTCTTTCTCAACCCTAGTTTCAGGCTCAACTACCATAAACACTAAAATAACCAAATGGATAACAGTATATTTCTAATGGTATTGCACATGTATTCCTTGTTTATGAGGAATAAGAACATAAAGTGGATGCCTTCAATTTGGTACATTCATTCAAATTCATAATGATAAGAGCTAGGTAGGATACAAATCAGCACACATGACATTATTTGAAGCTTATCAAAGACACAAACAACCCACGAATAAGCATTCCACTTAACTCTTAAGCAAAAAGAACATACATATTAGTAAGTATAATAGGAAATTTCATTCAAAAATACGAAATAACCAAATGGTGTCTTAGGACACCTGGATCAGTTATTCTCATAGTCTAGGAAATTATTGATCTAGTTAGTGTTATATAACTATCTAATGGAAACTACCTACTAAGTGGTTTCATAATGCATTAATATCTTGTGTAAGTTTAATCTCATCCGATAGGATAACAAAGAATGAAGATTTTTTTCATTTAAAGAATAAGACTTATAACAAAACATTTGTGCACAAGTATCCATCTTGGTCCTCCCGTTGATTTTGGGGAGGAGACAAGTTGGCCTTAATGGCCAATTTCCCGCTCTCGACTCTGTTTCAAAAATCTACGAGCCAAAATGCAACCCTCACCATTTCGTACTCAACCAACCCTAGATTGACCAACATTAATTCTCTGTTGAGCCTCCAATAGGACTCCCTAAATATCACCTCCCACTCTGGTGGCCATGGCCTCCACCCCAAGCTCGGTTAGCCCTAAAATCTACCTCTTAACACTATAAAAGGCCTCCTTGAGGTCTGCATCAGTCACCCCTTGCATGAAACCTTGCTCTTTATCTCTTGTTTGGCCTCAAACACCTTTATTTCTCCTTTTCATTCTCTTCTTTCAGATCCAGCACCGCCACACATGGCCCTTTGGGCATTCTCACTCCTCGCCTCCTCGCCCATGCCCTCAACTCCCATTGAGTTCCCGAGGCCAAGCCGAACTCGATCGACACTCTCGCTTCCTCCGTCCTCCCCTCCTTCTCCTAGAACCCCTCCACTCCGGTGAGACCGAAGCCCTACCATCATACCTCACATCAGGATCTGTGTGGATGGGAGACAAGGATCCCAAACTGCTGGTACAGATGAGGAAGGACCCGGTTCAACAAACTAGCCCGAACCAGCTAATCAAGGCGAGTGAACCGACCAAATTGAAATTCTAAACTGAGTTCACTAGCCCCTTAAACCAGAGATTCACATGTGCTTACATGGAATGATCCAGGACATCATTTGTAGATCCAACGACCCTCTTTTTTTCTCTAATAAGGTATTATCTCTATTTTTGAAAAATATTTAGAAAAATATCTAGATCTTGTCTTAATCATAGAAAATGCATCTGAACTCCAAAAATGATAAACAAATAGTGAATCTTGATCAGAAAAATCCAATGAACCTTTTAAAAATACTTTTGGAACCTAATTTGTTATGTATATGGTTGATATCCCTATATTTGAACTCTTTCTTATTTAGTTTATCAAATGATTCAACAACAATGTTTAATCTTTGGAAACCCAAGATTTAGACTCTGATGATTATCTTGTAACCTAGATCTAATCTAGTTGAATCATCTAATCTTGAAAATGAATCATTAGTAATCTTAACCCCTATTACTGGATTCAATCTTGATTATAATGAATATGAGTAATCTCGATATTGATCTTAATCTTGCAAAACACTTGATATAGTTTTGGCCCATCAATCTGATCTTGATTTCCAATGATATTAGTTACCATGATGATAATCTAGAATTATATGATGACTTGGATAATGATCATAAATTAGGGTTAACAAATATGATCCTAGAAAACCTAGGTAAGTCATTCACACTCAAATATATTGTATACTTGAAATAATGTTGGACATATTGAAATATTGATTATAAGTGAATGACCCAACCCTAAGGTTGACATAGGAAAAGTGTAACCCTAATCTTGAATATTGAAACATGATTTTCAAATATCATGATCTTGACCCTTGATCCACACATTGTGTTTTAGGATCTAACTCAAAGGGTTGACCTATTACTAGTTGATCTATACTTGAAATCCTCGGTGAAAGGTATGCTATTATATAACTCCTCCTTGATTTTATTGAAGATACTTTTATGTATCTCTTGATTGTATACTTGGCTACTTAATTGGATGAGCTACTATTCCCTATGATTAGTCTTCTATTTTTCTATACTATATTTTGAAAAATATGAAACATAAATTGCATGCCCATTATGACTGCCCGTATATTGATAATGATGATGATATTGATAATGTTGATAATGTTGATATTGAGTGCAACAACTCCCTTATTTGGAGGTGGGACTTGTACATTGTCCTCCTATTTTCCTATGGTGAGAAGGAGCCTAGTGACCTTCCCCATCGCGTTGGGGTAATAGAGTCACACAAAATATATAAGCATGCTTATTTGATTACAGCATAATGGGAACTCGTATTTGAATCATTGAATAACAAACATTTTGTCAAATGATCTTGGTTTTGGAAATCCTTTGTTATTCTTTTGAAATATAAGTCCTGCCAAGTACACTTATTTTCTTATAAAATGTTTTACTTGATTTTGATAGCGTACAGTGCAATTGCATGATTGTGTCTCGATTTTCTTGATTTTAGGCAATACAAAAGGAATACTGAATAAGATCGCTTCCGCACTCTACATACTCTGATGACAAGGATATATTGCAAAAATCTCCATATTGGGTTAGTTTATTCTTTATATCTCCAGTTTTTAAGTTATTATTTCTTATTGTATATGCCAGTGTGTTAGATCATATCGGGCCACTCAGGGATGGGCGCTTCAATCCTCTTACTACTGTCTAGGCAGTAGGATTGGGATTGGGGTAAGAATGGTTCCATGATAGTTGGTATCAGAGCTTACACACTCACATATACTTGAAGTAAATAATTTCTCAGGTCTCTTACACCCAAGAAACCCTAAAGTCCATAATGGTGAAAATTGAGGTGTCTAGGCTCGGGGTCCTAGCATAATTTCTCCTATATGTCTTCACGGTGGCTGGGATTCCCCGCTCTACCTGGCCTTAATTGATTCAGAATTGGACCTAAAGTTTCTTTTGTGAAACCCTAGAGAGTCTTCTAGCATCTCATCTCTTCTTTAAGTACTACCCAAGCCACCCATGTAGATTAAGTTAGGTAGTCTTCTCATCCCGTCATGTAGTCCTTCTCATTACATTTTGCCACATGATGTCTCGATTATGGGTTTAGCTTATGCATGGGAAAAATGGATATCACTAATTTTTTAAGGTGGATACCATGATCTGACCTTAAGTTAAATACTCAGTTTTGATCAATAAACCTTGAAATCAAATACTCCTGAATGACCCCTAATATCATGTAAACTCGATTTAACCAAAACTTGACTACCAGTTTGCTATCTTTGAGGTAAATATTGATAATTTAGATTTGGTGAAATAAGAAGTACTTATACCTTATACCTTAATGTTAATAAGGTCTCGATTTCATTTATTCCATGTTGCCCTATTATTTATTAAACCTCAAACATAGTTAAGCAAACTTTTTCCCTATTTGATGCCCATCATGACTATGCTATCAATTGACTAAGTCTAGGACTCACAAAACCATGATGTAAGACTATGATACAAAAAGAAATTTCCTATTGACTATTGATGCCTTTTCCAATCTCAATTTTGATACGATGATGGGCCTAGATTTTGCACTATTATGCTCTAATTCCTCGAATGCCAAATTCAAATCCTCAATTTCCAAATTATATCACTACCTTCATCATGAAAGGAAAGGAATGCAAATATTAAATTGACTTTGTAAAATCTCAACATTATTGCCCTATTATGATCTTGAATTTTGATCTCATGACCTTATGGAATATGATTTAATCATGGATACTCTCCCTATTTGAATAAGCTCAATGGATAATGACTAATGTTAGTAATGTGCCAGATTAGGGTGGTAGTCGACTCATTATAACACCCCTGCCATGGGTAATACTTTAACCCTAGGTGTTTTGATTAAGAAAGATGATTAAATTCTTAATCTCATCTTGTGAAAGGTAATTAGGTCTCAAGAGGAACTTATATTGCAATTCTAGTCCTTTTTGAACATTATTGAAATCAATGTTTTATTTGTTTTGGACTAATGTGCAAAATACCCAAGTTGAAGGGTTTAAGTGCAAATTGTGCATGATAATATGTTCCTCATGTTTTGAAGCATCATGAGAGTGAAGATGATGGAAAGCTATGGCTTGTGGTAGCCTGAGTACCAAGGAAGAGCTGATAAAGCAATGTTTGTGCATTAAAACCTAGTTTTGGTGTAAAGTGCAATTTACCCAAAACCTAGGGTTCAATATGCAAATTACCACTTCAATAAGGTCCTTAATGCTTCTTGTCATCATATAGAGCAAATAAAACAAGAGGGACGCCTCATTTGAATTAAGTTGCAGGAGAGAGAATCTTGATATTAAAATAATCAAGATTTAATCCTAATTGAAACCCTAATTCGATTTAGGACAAAAATAAATGTATTAATTAAAGGGCCTTCAACCAAACTTAAAATGGTTGGATTTAGATGTATGTGACGTCCTTGAGCCTTGCAAGGACCATAAAAATATCCAAGGGAGTGGATAACTCACACACAATTTTATAAGAAAAAGAAATATCCACTCACATATGGATATTAATATAATATGAATTGTGGTGCTTAATTTGCTATTCTTTAAATCATGGATAATTGAGAGGAATAAGAGGCAAACAAGATATACTCGTCCCTAAGGAAGATAAAGGGGAAGAGGCGGCCACATTTTTGGGATTAAATGATTTTTTTATAAGGCACTTTCTCTCTCCTTGAATTTCTTATATAAAGACCCTTTACAAGCCAAATGGAAGGCTTTTTCGACCCCACTTCTTCTCCTTGCTTGGGAAACGACCAAGGGAGCTTGGGAGGATCATGAGGACGACCCCCAACCTGTTGTTAAGGTTCTTGATTCATTTCACCTTGATTCCATGGTGGAAATCGAAAATAAATTATGGATCTCTTTCTAATTCTATCTCCTCTTCAATTCTAACCATTCCTTTTCACTCAAACCTTGAGGACGAGCCTTGGAATGGTGAAAGAAGTTGCATACACCATTGTTTCCGTGAGCATGAAGCTTTGGAGCTCAATTGGAGGCGGGTTTTATAACTTGATCCCTTTTTCATTGTTATTTAACCATTAATCTTGCAATTTCAATGATTCCTTCATTATCTTGTTTAATTGCTTGGTGAAAATGGTTATTTCATGAAATAAGAAGTTGTTATAACTTTAGGGACGAAGGTAGATGATGATGACATCATTGTGGATACTTTTTTCCAAAGAAATCATGTTTCATACGGTTTTGAGTTAATTGCTCATGCGGTTTCACCAAACCATTTGAGAGAAAACGGTTTCAAAACCATTTGCGTGAGTTGAAAAAGGGTTGACCGTTTGAGAATACTGTTCCTAATTATGTTGGTTAATGACTCACCAAATTTTATGGGTTAACTCCCAAGGAATCGTGAGTTGAAGGCCAATCAATTAGGCAAACCTAATTGGATTAAGTGCTGATTTTTCAGCTTGATTAATTTGTCGTTTTGGGCAAACGGTTTCAAAACTGTTTGAGAGGGTTGACCAAGGGTTGACCGTTTGGGATTCATGTTCCTAATGATGTTGGTTAATAATTCACCAAATTTAATGAATTAGTTCCAAAGAAATCATGAGTTGAAGGCCAATCAATTAGGCAAAGCCTAATTGGATTAAGTGCTGATTTTCAACTTGATTTATTTGCCTTTTTGGGAAAACGGTTTCAAAACCGTTTGAAAGAGTTGACCAAGGGTTGAACGTTTGAGAATCCTGTTTCTAATTATGTTGGTTGATGATCCACCAAAGTTTATGGATTAATTACAAAGGAATCATGAGTTGAAGGCTAATCAATTAGGTAAACCCTAATTGGATTAAGTGCTGATTTTCAACTTGGCTGATTTGACTTTTTGGGTTATTTAACCCAAACGATTTCAAAACCATTTGGGGATTACCCAAACGGTCTCAAGACCGTTTGGAGGTCACCCAAGACTGGTTGGAGGTCTAGGTTTGGATATGGTTAAGTGTTTGAAGGACGAAAGATATGGTGTTAACCCTAATCGGCTAAGTGCTGATTTTGCATTGGAATGAGTTGATGTTTTGGGTTGATTGACCCAAACGGTCTCAAGACCATTTGGGGATCACCCAAAACCGTTTGGAGGTCTAGGGTTAAGCATGGTTGACCAATTGAAGGTCTAAAGGTACCAAATCACTTTGCAATTAAGTGCTGATTTGATGAGCAACTCAATAGCTCAAGCCCTAATGATTTTTTCACTAGAATCCAAGGGTTGGATGAGCCAAACGGTCTCAAGACCGTTTGGAGCTCATCCAAATGGTCTCAAGACCGTTTGGAGGTCACCCAAGACCGTTTGGAGGTCTAGGGGTGAGTATGGTTAAGCAATTGATGATCCAATGATACTAAGTTAAAGTGTAATCAATTGATGATTTGGTGATCAATCCAATGATCCAAACCCTAATTGGTTGACTTGGATTTTGATGATGTGATGGGCAAATGGTCTTCACCTACTTGGCCAAACGGTCTTCACCTACTTGGCCAAAAGGTCTTCACCTACTTGGCCAAACAGTCTTCACCTACTTGGGCAAACAGTCTTCACCTACTTGGGCAAACAGTCTCAAGCACCACCTTTACCAAACGGTTTCAAACCGTTTGAACTTTGAAAGACCAAAACCGTTTGGGGGTCAAGTAGTCAAAGTTGATTGTAGATTCAATTGATCAATTCAATTGGATACCTTATGTAATGGAGGTCCAAGGTGATTGAATCTCTCAAGAATAGAGATGATGAATGACTCATTAATCCAATGATGATTAGTAATGATAATCAATGAAGGTACAAAGATTGAAACCCTATTAGTACCTAAGTGATTAGTGCCAATTAAGGGATGAACCCTAATTTCTTATAGGATCAATGACTTGGTACACTATGTCATTCATAGTTGTATGTACTTGATTGAAGGGATGATATGACCTTATCAAGTTGCGATGATGTTAGCATGAATTCATAACATGAATATGATTCATGTGGTGATCAAGGGTATGATCCTTAAAGTAAAGAGATCATGAAACCCTAATCATGAACATAAACCCTAATTGACAAGATTATTGAATTCTAACCCTAATTGAGGGAAATTCTAAATGAAACCCTAATCCAGGGTAAGGATGTAGCCCTAACCTAGGGTAATCATAAGTGAAACTCTAATTTAGGGAAAAGAGATGTAAATCCCTAATTGGGATGAATAGTGAATCTCCAATTATGGATAATTGAATGAAATCCTAATAGAGATGAATAGTAGACCCAAAAAAAAGGGAAACTATGGTGGAAACCCTAGTTGAGGGTGATTCCATGAGAAACCTTAACTAAGTATTAACACCACATGACGTACTAATGTTATGTTGTGATAAGAGGCCCTAAGAAGGGTGAAGGCATGTGAGACTCTAATGAGGAGTCATAATACATAAAGCCCTAATCTTGGATAATATGACAATAAATCATAATTCTAATCTTAAGTAAGGGTATAAAGAAACCCTAATGATGAGATAGAAGGAATGGCCTTATAAAGGTGAAGCATTTCATGTAGTTGAATATATGCAACCTAATTGTAAGCAATGTCTTCACCATTAGACAAGACTAATGTGTGGCATATGCATTATATGCTATAGGTAAGTGATTAGTGATGGAATGTATTAAGAAGGGAAATACCTTAATACAAGATAAGATGACTAATTCAGGAGAGTCTGAAATGATGCGAAAGTGATACATCAATATATGATAGTTATCACATTCAACACTTCAGGGTTTATATGCCTTGATGTACTCTAAATCCAATATAATTGGGTAAGAAACATATGAAGTGTGTTATGAAACTATTACAATGAAATGTAATGAGTTGTTGCACCTTGATGAGTGTTGATTAATGTACCTTGAGAATGGGGTTAAGCCCAAATGATGTGTATGATGTAACCATACCATGATGAGGATGAGAAATGAACTCATACCTTGAATTGATGATTCATTTAATGAAAAATGATGAGAATAAATAAGTATGATTGTATACTGATGATATCAATCTTTTCTCCTAGATGTGTGGAGCAATGAATTAGGGTTTGATCATTGATAATATGACCTTGAAAACCTAAATGGTTAATAATGGAAAACCTAAACCCTAATGATGGGAAGGTTGTATTTCTTTTATTGCATAAGCCTTGTAAGGCATGTTAAATACTTGTATAACAAGTATAATGATCAATGGCCTTGTAAGCCATGTGGATAAGTTGTTGCCTAGTGAGAGGTGACAAGATGTCTAATGGCCTTGTGATCCATGTGAATAAGTTGTTGCCTAGAGAGAGGTGACAAGATGTGTAATGGCCTGGTGAGCCATGTGAATACTTGCACACAAGTAAAATGAATACCTTGGTCTGAGGACCTAGAGGTAATGGTTATCTATTATAGAGATAACAATGTTATGATCTAAGGGTTTAATTACCCAGATCCAGTAATCATGATGATGATAATGTTAAGGGATGAGAATTCCTAGTAATGTGATAAAGGACTGAGATCCCAAGTATCATGTGTTTGAAACATTTGAAAAGTATGTGATAGATGTATTGTATCTTCCTTTGTAGCATCTGTTATAATAATTCTTGTTTGAAACATAGATGATGCTAAAAGATATGGTAATGCACTTAATTAATCAAGTGGAATTTCATCATGTAGTGCCCTGACCATAGATCCATCATCGTCAGTAGCTGGTGATGGTGAAACGAGTTTTCCTGCGGGTTAATCTGGAGCGTATATTGTTGAATATGTGGGGTTTCTCCTAGCCGAAAATAGGAGGATTAGAGTGCAACTTGAGTTGTAGACTCAAGATGTGTATAAGAGCATGGTGAACAGGCCCATGGCTCAGTGTGAAAGAGCATGAATGTTACAACCCATATCAGGGTTAGTCAATAAATACCTCGATTAGCATGAAACACCTTGATTAGTGTTGAGTATATTATTAAACAACATGGTTAATCGAGATAAGCTACATCGTGAATTAATAGTTGAGATTGAATCATCTGAGGTAACTAATGACAATTTCAGTATTAATTGTTGAGTTAAGTTATATGCCAAGATGCAATTGGTACTTTGACCAGTTGTGACAAGATACCAATTGTGCTTCGAGGTTGTAGAGAACTTCGTGCTTGATAGTTTGCAAAAAAGAATCACTCTAATCAGACATTTGAGGTAAAAGATATGACACTTTCAAGATTTTTGGACTTATCTGCAATTTTTCCAATATATCTTTATTACCCTTTTTCCTTTATCTTTTCCCCTGGATCGGTGCTTATAACCGACTGATGAGCGGCGCACTGTAGCCGCGATTGATCGCCTAGCAGAAGAAGAAAAGGGTAGGCAATTTGGAATCTCCTGAGTTCGATTTCTACAGGGTGACGCTTCTTCGTTCTTCCCCTTCATCTCCCTCTACCTTCCTCCCTCTCATCCTCACCCTAGCGGCCCCCACCTGTAGTTCGATCTGCTGTATGGCGTCAGCCAAGCAACTGTAGCGGCGCGATTAGCTTGGGAGAGGGGCGGCCGATTTGGCGTCCTAGGCCCCGATTCAGCAGCGTCGGCCTCTTCTTCTCCTTCCTTTCTCCTTCCCTCACCCTTCCTCTTCCTCCTTTACTTGCCTAGCAGCTCAGCCACCTACAGCCTTGGCTTGCGGCCGACCTGCTGCAGGTGCGGCGCCCAACAATATTGCTCGACCAAGCAGCAACGGCGACGATCGACTAGGGCCTTGGGAGGGTCGTTTCGGTGGCGCCCGACTGCATGCCTTCTGTCCCTACCTTCCAGCAGTAAGGAATGAAGAACTCCAGGAAAGTACTGCACTGTAGTTTGATGATGGTGGATATCTCATGGCTGTAGGGAGCGATACTGGAAAGGGATGCTTTTTACCACCATTCTCGACCAGTATGCCAGCAGCAGCAGTAGCTACGTGAACCTGGACCAGGGTCGTTTGGGCATGGCCAGCACCAGGAAATGGTGCCGTGGAACTCAAACTTGAAGTCTCAGTGGGATTCACAGCTAGTTCAGCCATGAATTAGGTCCTTTCCGTCAATCTGACCTTAGCCGTAAGTTGTTGTTACAGCTAGATCATGAACAGGGAAAATCAAAGGAAGAAGACAATAGAAATCTGCCCGAAAACAGGCCCTGGGCACATCTCCGGACGAATCCGGACAGTCCAAATCAAAGTGAGTAGCATTTCATTTATTTATCATTAATAAACTTAGGCGTTTGTATATTTTCTGTTTTGTGCGCGAATTACGCTGATAACAGGCGTTATCAGGCGACGGGCAGCGTTTGGCGTCGCCCGACCTTTTTATTTCATAAACTGCTTCTGGACACTGTTATATGATTAAATTTAGCATTTGAACAGTACAGATTGAATCAGTAGATTTATATGGTTCATTGGAACCTAAATTGCTTATTTGAATGTTGAAATTAGAGATTCATATCTGAAAATGGTATATTTTGGGTATGAACCCAGACAATAGGGATTTGTGATAAATTATCAGATGTATGATTTCAAAGTTGATATGAATAAATAAAAATATGCAATAAAACCCTAATTGCATATATCTTTTGACGTTGATATGTGTAAATTTATATTTACATGAAATGGCACATTTCTCTGAATTATTACCTGAAATTCTCAAGTATTGTTATTAAATTGTGTTGTGATAGGTAATTAACTTTTAATTGAGTTAAGTGATGCACAAACCAAGATTTGGGTTAATGTGCACATTTTTCGAGAATTTTAGAGAATTGACAAATGTTGAGTATGATTCTCGTATGTGAAGTAAATTTCTTTAATTTGTGCAATAAGGTGTTCAATTGCGTAAATTCGCTATGTATGTGCCAAATTGAAATAAGTTGGGTTATTTATGCATTTCTAAATTACCTGAATGCATGGTATGAGAATTTCTCAGAAATTACAATGATTTGAAATATATTGCTCTATCGGTTTAGAATGACAGTGTATTGTGATCTGATATGAAATCAGTAAATGTGATATTCCTGTTTAAATGTTTATATGTTAATCAGTTAATAGACATAGGTGCCCTAACACCGTAGAACCCCTTTGACAGATCTGCTTCTTAGGGGTGAAACTCGTGTTGCAACATCATCCGTGCTTGTGTCACGGACAAACGAGGAAAGAGAGGCAGTGTCTAACAACAATCGTGCTTGTGTCACGATGGCACTGGGAAAAGGGGGGGGGGTATCTAATACCATTCGTGCTTGTGTCGCGAAGGTAACCCTGTGAGACTCTCCGCCTGTGTGCTCAGGTTTGTCAGGAGGAGTCTGGAGCACACGTGGTTGTGCAGCACACGTGGTTGTGCATTGAGGCCGTGGAGCCTAGGGTCCTGTAGCAGAACAGGGCTGGCGTCAGACTTAGCATTTCCCAGGTGTGTCGCTAAGTCTTGTACGGTGGGATCGTAGCATGAACTTGCTACGGATCTTCATATGCAGAGTACACTGCATATGATTAGGGCATAATAATAATATGAATAAGTAATCATATAGGATCACAGTAAATTTATATATCTGTTCATTTACCTGAAATACCTGTTGATGCATAGAAATGTGATTATTATCTGTATATCTGCTATGTCAATAGTACTGCCCTGCTTGAACTGTATATATGTTTAATTTCAGTTTATAAACCTGACGAGTTGTTTAGTGATAGCTAAGTGAAATGCTATTCACTGAGCGAGTAGGCTCATACCTCTACTCAAAACATTTTCAGGTCATCATCAGCAGCAGGAAAACTGAAGGATCCTTTCATCCTAACGCTTAGACTGTAGAAGGTATACGTAGTTAGTAGTTAGAGGTCTCTTAGTCCTTTCCCCTCGATCCTTGGGACATGGTGTGGGTGAGAGAGAAAATGTATGGTGAATGTGTAAAAGATGTAAATTAACTGTTATGTTTACTTTATGTTGAACAATGTAATTTGCTGTAGACTTTGTTTATATCTCCTGTCACTTTAAATAGAAATGCTTCTGCAGTTTATTTGGTTTAGTTTACAGCCTAAATCAGGTTATCTTTTTAATGTCTTTAAGATGTTTTAAAAAGTGATGGATGGTTTGGCTTGTGCGTAAATTCCTTTGTCGCACCTTAATCTCGTGGTCTGTGGTTAGTGTGAGATTGGGGTGTGACAATGAATGCGTTCATGGCTCAGGGAGCAAGGTGAACTGGCCCGTGGCTCAGATATACAAGCGCCGAGACCCGTACCAAGGCGGGCTAGAGAAAGGGTAGCCTACGGGAGCTAACCCTGTGACTGAGGTCATAGAGTCCAGCTCTTCCATGGAGCTTGTATGGCACCGACTTTGGGTTTCGCAACCGAAGGTTGGATTTGAGCGGTACGGCTCACCTCCTCAGGGCATAAGTGTGATTGTAAAATGTAATCAACTGTATAACATGTTTGCTTAAGAATTGAATACGGAGATTCATTGACTGATGTTGCATTTTCTTTGTGCATTCCTTAATGGATAAATGTTAATTATGTTTTTTTATATTCTATGCAAGGTAGATAGATGAATTACTTATCTACCATGGGTAGATGCAATGACCTCCTTGAGAATGGAGATTATCTTATTCTGTTCTATGATGAATAATTATGTCTGATAATGTAAAAGTAACC
This sequence comes from Alisma plantago-aquatica, assembly GCA_963693085.1. NCBI lineage: Eukaryota > Viridiplantae > Streptophyta > Magnoliopsida > Alismatales > Alismataceae > Alisma > Alisma plantago-aquatica. The sequence goes on from OY856412.1 coordinate 350,578,290, forward strand.
CCTGCTCAGTTTTAATTTAATAAACTGCAATAACAATGTTTTTGGCAGAGAGTTATATCTCTCGCTGGGGCAATTTTCAATTGTCTCACCCCCGTGGGAAACATTTTTAGGTATGCATGGGAGGCAAAGCAGAAATCCTAGAACAAGGAAAGAGCAACAACAACAATAACAACAGGGACAACAATAAGATCTCAGGTGGAGATATTGTCTGTCTAGTCGTACATATAGTAGTCCTATGTGTCGTCTCTGTACTCTCAGGTCCTCAGAGTTTTTAGTCAGTGTCTTATGAATCAATCTGAGGTTTTGGCTTGATGCCTCGAGATTCGTATATTGTCTGTATATAATGTTTATAAGACAATTGATGTTGTAATCTTTGAGAAGGAATGGTACAGGTTGTGTACTTGCAAACCAGGATGAATTTGAAATACTTTGGTTCTTGGTTAAAGAGTTTCCCTGTGAATAGATCTCTTGAAAAAGTTTTAATTTTCAGTGATTTTCAGTAATCCGCTGCAAATAATTCGCTTCCGCTTAAGTTAATCCTGTTTTTCGCAAGACGGTCACCACAATTAGTGGTATCAAAGCTCTAGGTTCGTTGAGTCTACAGAGACATAGGACTAAGGTAGTAGAGTCTGTTCTGGTGTCATCCAGTGTATCTGATAGTGTCTTCTACTTGTATAAGAGAAGAAAAACTTAAAGATGACTGGGTCACATGAGGAGATTGCTGCTGAGAGCAGCAATGTTGCACCAAGAAGAGGTGCATGGGAATAGGCAAGAGAGAGACAATTGCCTGAGAATCCCCTAGCTGATTCAACTATAATAAGAAAGTCCTTCTTTAAGTATTACTGTTGGAGAACTTAGGGCAACAGTAAGGTATGTAGTGGATCAAGTTTTGGCAGTGTAACCTAGATTACCAGTCCCAATGATGATGCTATAGATATCAACAGGATTTGTAATTAGCATCAGTAGGTTGAAGCAAAAGGAAATGATGAATTTCTGGACCTAAATTGAGTCCGTGCTCAACCATAGCCTATTGAATCAACCTTTGAGGTAGAGTTAGCCTGAGGCAGTGAATAATCCATGAATTATGACAAGTTAGACAAGATGATGTCATTTAAATATGTCATCCTATGAATTCCTGGATTAATTGAGAAAGGAAATGATTGAACTTTCCTTGATTAGTCCTATGAGGACTTATGTTTTGCATGGTAAAACATTACAAATGTTTTATGTTGTCCTTACCTCTTTGAGAAAAGATGAGGTATAGAGGAGATGTCTGTATAAAATTCAAGGATGATAAGCCTTATGCTTGTGATAATATGAAAAGAAGGAATATGATAATATACAAAGTGCATACCACTTAATATCAATATTTATATACCCTGGCCATGTATACAACTATTAATGATAAAGTGAGTATGGAAACTCTTAGATTGTTGTCTTTTTTATTGATCTGATCAAGCAGTCATTCTGAGACAATCTAATGAGTATCATGAAATCAGAAATATGGAATGAATAAATGTGTCATATCCTATGAATAAGAAAGAGAAGTCTGAGATAATCTCAGATGAGCATGTTGTATGAGGGACTAAAAGTGTACTCCCCATAAGATAAGAATAAGAATAAGGGAGATGAACCATGTTCAATAATGCTGCCAGCATAATAAGATCTTTCCCATAATGAGGAAATGGGAGATGTGATGAGATCATGAGATGATCATAAACATGCTAGATAATAATAAAGAAAGGGATAATGACAGGTAATCATCCTTACAAATTCCAATGCTAAAGGTAAGGAACCTAGGATGAGATAAAGAGTAAATGGTCCATGAATAGTTGAAAATACATGAATTCATATGAGGAATATGAATCCTTGTTTTCTTTCCTTTCAGGGACATGGCAATCAAAGTGGGTATTAGGACACTTGATGTGCATAAGATAAGTATGTTCATGTGATGGATACTTAGAAAAGTATGAGCTATCTTGGATTTTGGTCCTAAGATGAGGACATATGAAACAATAAATGTTCCAGGATGAAAGTAAGAGATATATATGATGTGTTTCCAACACATGTGATAGATACCAAGGTGAAAGATTCTGGTATCTCAGAGTTATCAGATGGGTTAGGTTGGCTACCTGGAGTGGTCAACTGTGAAATTAGTCAGAATATATAAAACAGTATGAACATCATATTTTAGGGGTTTGTGCTCTGCATAAACATGATATTAATAAAGAATGCATGATGTTCCTCTGAACAAGAAAAGTGTTATTTGACACAAAGTTGACTTTATAGTCAATGATGAGGAACAATGGAGAATGTGCCTTGTGTGTTGATTCTATGAGAATCTTGTATGGAAACACTTTGTGCTGATAAAAGTTTTATGGTATCTCCATAATAAGGAGATTTTATGTGAAGACTAGATAGTATGATGAATGAAATACATCTGTCTTCCTTTATCTGGATTTCGAGGATGAAATCCTTGTTAGGGGTTTATAATTTGTAACACCCCTGACCTGGGTTATACTTTAACCCTAGGTGTTTTGATTAAGAAAGATGATTAAATGCTTAATCTCATCTTGTGAAAGGTAATTAGGGCTCAATAGGAACTTATATTGCAATTCTAGTCCTTTTTGAACATTGTTGAAATCAATGTTTTGTTTGTTTTGGACTAATGTGCAAAATACCCAAGTTGAGGGGTTTAAGTGCAAATTGTGCATGATAATATGTTCCTCATGTGTTGAAGCATCATGAGAGTGAAGATGATGCAAAGCTATGGCTTGTGGTAGCCTGAGTACCAAGGAAGAGCTGATAAAGCAATGTTTGTGCATTAAAACCTAGTTTTGGTGTAAAGTGCAATTTACCCAAAACCTAGGGTTCAATATGAAAATAACCACTTCAATAAGGTCCTTAATGCTTATTTTCATCATGTAGAGCAAAGAAAATGAGAGGGGTGCCTCATTTGAATTAAGTTGGAGGAGAGAGAATCTTGATATGAAAATAATCAAGATTTAATCCTAATTGAAACCCTAATTCGATTTAGGACAAAAATAAATGTATATATTAAAGGGCCTTCAACCAAACTTAAAATGGTTGGATTTAGATGTATCTGAAGTCATTGAGCCTTGCAAGGACCACGAAAATATCCAAGGGAGTGGATAACTCACACACAATTTTATAAGAAAAAGAAATATCCACTCACATATGGATATTAATATAATATGAATTGAGGTGCTTAATTTGCTTTTCTTTAAATCATAGATAATTAAGAGGAATAAGAGGCAAAAAAGATAGCTTCGTCCCTAAGGAAGATAAATGGGAAGAGGCGGCCATATTTTTGGGATTAAATGATTTTTTTATAAGGCACTTTCTCTCTCCTTGAATTTCTTATATAAAGACCCTTTACAAGCCAATTGGAAGGCTTTTTCGACCCCACTTCTTCTCCTTGCTTGGTAAACGACCAAGGGAGCTTGGGAGGATCAGGAGGACGACCCCAAACCTGTTGGTAAGGTTCTTGATCAATTTCACCTTGATTCCATGGTGGAAATCGAAAATAAATTATGTATTTCTTCCTAATTCGATTCAATTTTAACCATTCCTTTTCACTCAAACCTTGAGGACGAGCCTTGGAATGGTGAAAGGAGTTGCATACACCATTTTTGCCATGAGAATAGAGCTTTGGAGCTCAATTGGAGGTGGGTTTTATAACTTGATCCCTTTTTCATTGCTATTTAACCATTAATTTTGCAATTTCAATGATTCCTTCATTATCTTGTTTAATTGCTGGTTGAAAATGGTTATTTCATAAAATCAGAAGTTGTTAGAACTTCAGGGATGAAGTTAGATGATAATGACATCATCTTGGATACTTTTCCCAAAGAAGTCATGGTTCATACGGTTTTGAGTTAATTGCTCATGCGGTTTCACCAAACCGTTTGAGAGCAAACGGTTTGAAACCGTTTGGGAGAAAACAGTTTCAAAACCGTTTGAGTGAGTTGACCAAGGGTTGACCGTTTGCGAATCCTGTTCCTAATTATGTTTCTTAATGACTCACCAAATTTTATGGGGTTAAATCCAAAGGAATCGTGAGTTGAAGGCCAATCAATTAGGCAAACCTAATTGGATTAAGTTCTGATTTTTCAGCTTGATTAATTTGACTTCTTGGGCAAACAGTTTCAAAACCGTTTGCGAGGGTTGACCAAGGGTTGACCGTTTGAGATTCCTGTTCCTAATTATGTTGGTTAATAAATTCACCAAATTTTATGGATTAGTTCCAAATAAATCATGAGTTGAAGGCCAATCAATTAGGCAAAGCCTAATTGGATTAAGTGCTGATTTTCAACTTGATTTATTTGCCTTTTTGGGAAAACGGTTTCAAAACTGTTTGAAAGAGTTGACCAAGGGTTGACCGTTTGAGAATACTGTTTCTAATTATATTGGTTGATGACCCACCAAATTTTATGGATTAATTCCAAAGTAATCATAAGTTGAAGGCTAATCAATTAGGTAAACCCTAATTGGATTAAGTGCTGATTTTCAACTTGGCTGATTTGACTTTTTGGGTTATTTAACCCAAAAGGTTTCAAAACCGTTTGGAGACCGTTTGGGTAATCCAAGTCCATTTGTAGGTCTAGGGTTGGATATGGTTAAGTGTTTGAAGGACAAAATATATGGTGTTAACCCTAATCGGCTAAGTGCTGATTTTGCATTGGAATGAGTTGATGTTTTGGGTTGATTGACCCAAACGGTTTCAAAACCGTTTGGGAATCACCCAAACTGTTTGGGGATCACCCAAAACCATTTGGAGGTCTAGGGTTAAGCATGTTTGACCAATTGAAGGTCTAAAGGTACCAAATCACTTTGCTATTAAGTGCTGATTTGATGAGCAACTCAATAGCTCAAGCCCTAATGATTTTTTCACTAGAATCCAAGGGTTGGATGAGCCAAACGGTCTCAAGACCGTTTGGAGGTCACCCAAGACCGTTTGGAGGTATAGGGGTGAGTATGGTTAAGCAATTGATGATCCAATGATACTAAGTTAAAGTGTAATCAATTGCTGATTTGGGGATCAATCCAATGATCCAAACCCTAATTGGTTGACTTGGATTTTGATGATGTGATGGGAAAATAGTCTTCACCTACTTGGCCAAACGGTCTTCACCTACTTGGCCAATGATCTTAACCTACTTGGCCAAACGGTCTTCACCTACTTGGGCAAACGGTCTTCACCTACTTAGGCAAACGGTCTCAAGCACCACCTTTACCAAACGGTTCCAAACCGTTTGAACTTTGAAAGACCAAGACCGTTTGGGGGTCAAGTAGTCAAAGTTTATTGTAGATTCAATTGATCAATTCAATTGGATACCTTATGTAATGGAGGTCCAAGGTGATTGAATCTCTCGAGAATAGAGATGATGAATGACTCATTAATCCAATGATGATTAGTAATGATAATCAATGAAGGTACAAAGATTGAAACCCTATTAGTACCTAAGTGATTAGTGCCAATTAAGGGATGAACCCTAATTGCTTATAGGATCAATGACTTGGTACACTATGTCATTCATAGTTGTATGTACTTGATTGAAGGGACGATATGACCTTATCAAGTTGAGATGATGTTAGCATGAATTCATAACATGAATATGATTCATGTGGTGATCAAGGGTATGATCCTTAAAATAAAGAGATCATGAAACCCTAATCATGAACATAAACCCTAATTGACAGGGTTATTGAATTCTAACCCTAATTGAGGGAAATTCTAAATGAAACCCTAATCCAGGGTAAGGATGTAGCCCTAATCTAGGGTAATCATAAGTGAAACTCTAATTTAGGGAAAAGAGATGTAAATCCCTAATTGGGATGAATAGTGAATCTCCAATTATGGATAATTGAATGAAATCCTAATAGAGATGAATAGTAGACCCAAAAAGAAGGGAAACTATGGTGGAAACCCTAGTTGAGGGTGATTCCATGAGAAACCTTAACTAAGTATTAACACAACATGACGTACTAATGTTATGTTGTGATAAGAGGCCCTGAGAAGGGTGAAGGCATGTGAGACTCTAATGAGGAGTCATAATACATAAAGCCCTAATCTTGGATAATATGACAATAAATCATAATTCTAATCTTAAGTAAGGGTATAAAGAAACCCTAATGATGAGATAGAAGGAATGGCCTTATAAAGGTGAAACATTTCATGTAGTTGAATATATGCAACCTAATTGTATACAATGCCTTTACCATTAGACAAGTCCATATCATTAAAGATAGTTGGACAACTCTAATGTGTGGCCTATGCATTATATGCTATAGGTAAGTGATTAGTGATGGAATGTATTAAGAAGGGAAATACCTTAATACAAGATAAGATGGCTAATTCAGGAGAGTCTGAAGTGATGAGAAAGTGATACATCAAAATATGATAGTTATCACATTCAACACTCCAGGGTTTATATGCCAAATGTACTCCAAATCCAATATAATTGGGTAAGAAACATATGAAGTGTGTTATGCAACTATTACATTGAAATGTAATGAGTTGTTGCACCTTGATGAGTGTTAATTAATGTACCTTGAGAATGGGGTTAAGCCCAAATGATGTGTATGATGTAATCATACCATGATGAGGATGATAAATAAACTCATACCTTGAATTGATGATTCATTTAATGAAAAATGATGAGAATAAATAAGTATGATTGAATACTTATGATATCAATCTTTGCTCCTAGATGTGTGGAGCAATGAATTAGGGTTTGATCATTGATAATATGACCTTGAAAACCTAAATGGTTAATAATGGAAAACCTTAACCCTAATGATGGGAAGGTTGTATTTCTTTTATTTCATAAGCCTTGTAAGGCATGTTAAATACTTGTATAACAAGTATAATGATCAATGACCTTGTAAGCCATGTGGATAAGTTATTTCCTAGCGAGAGGTGACAAGATGTTTAATGGCCTTGTGAGCCATGTGAATAAGTTGTTGCCTAGTGAGAGGTGACAAGATGTGTAATGGCCTGGTGAGCCATGTGAATACTTGCACACAAGTAAAATGAATACCTTGGTCTGAGGACCTAGAGGTAATGGTTATCTATTACAGAGATAACAATGTTATGATCTAAGGTTTTAATTACCCAGATCCAGTAATGATGATGATGATAATGTGAAGGGATGAGAATTCCTAGTAATGTGATAAAGGACTGAGATCCCAAGTATCATGTGTTTGAAACATTTGAAAAGTATGTGATAGATGTATTGTATCTTTCTTTGTAGCATCTGTTATAATAATTCTTGTTTGAAACATAGATGATGCTAAAAGATATGGTAATGCACTTAATTAATCAAGTGGAATTTCATCATGTAGTGCCCTGGCCATAGATCCATCATCGTCAGTAGCTGGTGATGGTGAAATGGGTTTTCCTGCGGGTTAATCCGGAGCGTATATTGTTGAATATGCGGGGTTTCTCCTAGCCAAAAATAGGATGATTAGAGTGCAACTTCGGTTGTAGACTCAAGATGTGTATAAGAGCATGGTGAACAGGCCCATGGCTCAGTGTGAAAGAGCATGAATGTGTTCATGGCTCAGGGAGAATGGTGAACTGGCCCGTGGCTCAGATATACTAGCGCCGAGACCTGTACCAAGGCGGGCTAGAGAAAGGGTAGCCTACGGGAGCTAACCCTGTAACTGAGGTCACTTAAGAAAGAGACTACGGCCCTGCTTGTGGTCTCGCACTGACCGAGACGTGGGAGGTCATGGAGTCTGGCTCTTCCATGGAGCTTGTATGGCACCAGCTTTGGGTTTCGCAACCGAAGGTTGGATTTGAGCGGTATGGCTCACCTCCTCAGGGCATAAGTGTGATTGTAAAATGTAATCAGCCGTATAGCATGTTTGCTTAAGGATTGAATATTGAGATTCCTTGACTGATGTTGCATTTTCTTTGTGCATTCCTTAATGGATAAATGTTAATTATGTTTCATTATATTCTCTGCAAGGTAGACAGATGAATTACTTATCTACCATGGGTAGATGCAATGACCTCCTTGAGAATGGAGATTATCTTATTCTGTTCTATGATGAATAATTATGCCTGATAATGTAAAAGTAACACCTTCTCAGTTTTAATTTAATAAACTGCAATAACAATGTTTTTGGCAGAGAGTTATATCTCTCGCTGGGGCAATTTTCAATTGTCTCAGCCCCGTGGGAAATATTTTTAGGTATGCATGGGAGGAAAAGAAGAAATCCTAGAACAAGGAAAGAGCAACAACAACAGTAACAGCAGGGACAACAATAAGATCTCAGGTGGATATATTGTCTGTCTAGTCATATAGATAGTAGTCCTATGTGTCGTCTCTGTACTCTCAGGTCCTCGAAGTTTTTAGTCAGTGTCTTATGAATCAATCTGAGGTTTTGGCTTGATACCTCGATATTCATATATTATATGTATATAATGTTTATAAGACAATTGATGTTGTAATCTTTGAGAAGGAATGGTACAAGTTGTGTACTTGCGAACCAGGATGAATTTGAAATACTTTGGTTCTTGGTTAAAGAGTTTCCCTGTGAATAGATCTCTTGAAAAAGTTTTAATTTTCAGTGATTTTCAGTAATCCGCTGCAAATAATTCACTTCCGCTTAAGTTAATCCTATTTTTCGCAAGATGGTCGCCACACTCATGACTCCCCGAACCTAGGTCACATCCCCATTACGACTACCTCTAAGTTTTCATCCATTGATTATTTAGAGTTTGGAAAGGTATTCCCTTCCACCCTATTTGGACTGGTTGACTTAAGTCTAATAGGTTAAACCCATGGTTGATACTTGATCTTGAATATTAATTTGATAATGATCTTGATATATGACAATATTGACTATAGCTTATGGTTGACTTTCTAGATAGACCTAGGTGTAGATCATTCATCAAACTTGGATACAATGATAATGAAATATTGATATGTTGCTCGAATATTGTTTGAATATTGTTGCTCAAAATTGAATATAGATGAGTGAGCTCCCCCAAGGTCTAAATAGGAATCTAAACCCTAGCTTCAAAATTTTGGACCTATGACTTTTGGTGTCAAAAAATCTCGACCCTTGATATTGATTAATACAATTGTGACTCACAATTATCAATCACAACAAAAATCCTATGTTCACATTATTTGGGTTTACAGATCACCCTAAATATATGACTTATGACTTCAAAATCCCAAATTTTGAAAATTTCAAAATGATGGCTATTTTGACTCTCTCAATTTATGACTTAGGGTTAGCTCTCATTAGGATTAGGGTGGAACCTACCATTGATATTGAGCTCAAAAATTATGATATTGAAAGTATGATGTTGTCTCAAAATTTTTGAAAAAAAAAATGAAATCTCAAGTCATGGGTATATAACCCCACCTAGGCCAATGTAGAGGCTAGGACCCTGAGATATTGGAATTGAAAGTCACCTTGTATACTTGATTCAAGAACTCTATTTGTTGACCTAAACTATGATATGTCCAAATTTGTGAACAAAAGGATGCTTTCCATATTTGTGACTCATATGATGACTTTGAACAATATATGCATTGACCTTGATACTCAATTGCTCGATGACAAATGATATTGATACCAATTTTAGTTATGATATGGAACATAGAAATTCAATTATGATGATTATAATACTTGAACTTTGAGGACATGATTTCAATTATATAGTTGAGGATGTTCTAGTATGTGAGGATGTGATCTGAATTTAGATAGTCCCAATTTTGAGGATGTTTGTGAATTTTGGGGACAAAATTCCTTTTTAAGGAGGGGAGGACGTGACAAAGTGGAATTTTGCATAAGTATGAAGTAATTACCCTTTTGCCCTCTTTATGTCCACTCATAGTCCCTATTTATTTTTCTTAGCTACATAATCAATTTTGAGACTCAAATACAAAATATGGTGATCAATGTAGTTTTTATACACGTTATCACACCTCAAATTGAATTCAATCATCACTTTGTCCAAATAAACAAATTGATCCATCACACTTCATATTTTGGTTATTAAACATTTTCTAGATATTCTCCCCCATTTTTTTGAATCTATGGTCCAATTTCAGTTCATTTGGACATTCCTATAGCTATCTATGAATTTTTGAAGATAATGCATTGAAAATGCCTTTATTTGCCCTTTTTATGGGCTTTTCCCCATCACCGATCCATTACAAAAGGAGGGGGCGAACCCCAGCCCTCAGATCTGAGACCCACGGATCAGGGCCCCAATCCAACGACCACGGGTCTGTCTTCTACCTCCTATTGATTGCGGGGAGGAGACAAGTTGGCCTTAATGGCCAATCTCCCGCTCTTGACTCCGTTTCGAAAATCTAAGCGAGTCAAAATGCTCCCCTCGCAATTTCATACTCAATCAACCATAGATTGACCAACATTAGTTCTTTGTTGTGCCGTCAATAGGACTCCCTAAGTATCACCTCCTACTTCGGCGGCCATGGCCTCCACCCCAAGCTCGGTTAGCCCTAAAATCCACCTCTTAACACTATAAAAGGCCCCCTTGAGGTCTGCATCAGTCACCCCTTGCATGAAGCCTTGCTCTTTCTCTCTTGTTTGGCCTCAAACACCTTGATTTCTCCTCGTTGTTCTCTACTTCTAGATCCAACGCCGCCGTACATGGCCCTTTGGGCATTCTTGTTCCTCGCCCATGCCCTCAGCTCCCATTGAATTCTCGAGGCCAAGCCAAACTCGATCGACACTCTCGCTTCCTCCGTCCTCCCCTCCTACTCCTGAACCCCCTTCACTCTGGCGAGCCCACCACCCTACCATCGTGCCTCGTGTGAGGATCTGCGCGGATGGGAGACAGGGATCCCAAACTGCTGGCACAGATGAGGAAGGACCCAGTCCAACAAACCGGCCCAAACCAACTAATCAAGGAGAGTGAACCGACCAAATTGAAGATATGAACCGAGTTCACTAGCCCCTTGAACCAGAAATTCACTTGTGCCAATGTGGCATGATCCAGGCCGTCATTTGTAGATCCAACAACCCTTTTTTTTGCCAATAAGGTAATTATCTCTATTTTTGACAAATATTCAGAAAAATAGCCAGATCTTATCTTAATCATAGAAAATGTATTCGAACTCCATGATAAACAAACAATCAATCTTGATCAGAAAAATTCAATGAACCTTTTAAAAATACTTTTGGAACCTAATTCGTTATGTATCTAGTTGATATCTCTATATTTGAAATCTTTCTTAATTAGTTTATCAAATGATTCAACAGTGACGTTTAATCTTTGGAAACCCTAGATTTGGGCTTTGATGATTGTCTTGTAATCTAGATCTAATCTAGTTGAATCATCAACTCTTGAAAATGAATCATTAGTAATCTTAATCTTTTTACTTGATTCAATCTTGATTATAATGAATATCAGTAATCTTGATATTGATCTTAATCTTGCAAAACACTTGATATAGTTTTGACCCATCAATCTGATCTTGAATTCCAATGATATTAGTTACAATGATGATAATCTAGAATTTGATGATGACTTGGATAATGATCATAAATTAGGGTTAACACATATGATCCTAGAAAACCTAGGTAAGTCATTCACACTTGAATATATTATATACTTGAAATAATGTTGGACATATTGAAATATTAATTATAAGTGAATGACCCAACCCTAAGGTTGACTTAGGAAAAGTGTAACCCTAATCTCGAATATTGAATCATGATTTTCAAATATCATGATCTTGACCCTTGATCCAGACATTGTGTTTTAGGATCTAACTCAAAGGGTCTACCTATTACTAGTTGATTTATACTCAAAATCCTTGGTGAAAGGTACGCTATTATATAACTCCTCCTTAATTGTATTGAAGATACTTTTATGTATCTCTTTACTGTATGCTTGGCTACTTACTTAGATGCGCTATTGTTCCCTATGATTAGTCTTCTGTCGGGGGCAGATTTTCCAAACTGGTGTCACATCTGCTTTTCTCTTTCAACAATGCGGTAAATGGGTAGGTTTATGTATGGTAAAGGTTTTACACATGCCCTTACGTATGACATGGTTGTGAATAGTGGGTAAGATAATTACACAATCTTTACATAATGTTTCCTTGTCCTGGACTACACATGTTTACATGCATGGTACATGGATGGGCTAGTAGATGGAATTGAAAAGCTTCACAATCATAAATATATGTTATTTTCAGACAACTCTTATACGATACTCCATACTTCAAACAATAAGCGCTACAGAGAAAATATGTAGTTAATTCATAACTTGACATGTGCTATAATGCTTGTAACATACTCGAAACTCATGATGTCTCATTGGAGTTTCATTAGCTAAGGTATAATCGAGCACTCATTTTTAGGGTATATATTTATAGAAATATAGATGGGTCTATTAGTAATTCCAATTAGTCATGTATGAATTTGTAAAATCGAATGTTATCAAGCAAGCATGGTACCCAAAATTAGTATCTATGCGTGGCTCACAACTTATACGAATAACTCTAACGGATGTCAATTATTGTACGAGAAACCCTCCCTTGTCCCAAAGAAACCCTCCATTGTCCCAATCTGGTAACCACCTAAATTAATAGCAAGCGTGTAAATATTTTACAATAGGATAATACAATGATCTTGGTGGGAAGTGTCGATTGACTTTTATTAGAACTTGGGCATGAGACCCACTCGTCTCCCGCTCCAATTAATTCAATGACTTAACATAGGATAATACAATGATCTTGGTGGGAAGTGTCGATTAACTTTTACTATAACTTGGGCATGAGACCCACTCGTCTCCCGCTCCAATTAATTCAATGACTTAACATAGGATAATACAATGATCTTGGTGGGAAGTGTCGATTAACTTTTACTATAACTTGGGCATGAGACCCACTCGTCTCCCGCTCCAATTAATTCAATGACTCAATTAGGGCAAGGGTTGGTTTTTGTAAATGATTGATGGTGTTTTCAACGAGGGAGTGCAGAGAGCTCCGGTCATCTGTCGTTACCTCTTACATCAGCCGACTATTAAAATAGGGAAGTTCTCCTACGCGTTTTGGAGGTGTGCAGCCGGTCAATATTGGGGAGACAGGGATAGCGGCATTTTGGTGAAGTGGACGCGAGAAAACATCAGGAGGCTTGCCCAATAAGGGAAGATGAATTTTCTATGCATATATATTCTTTTGCGACACGGTGCCCGTTTACTTTGATATGTCGTCCAACTGCTGAGCTCCATGCGGACAGGCAGTTGTACGGTGCTTGGTGTAGGGAATAGAACAAGGCGGGATAGTACTCTGTTACGTGGACACATGAGGTCGGATGCTGTTATTCTGTGTCCACACTGACGATGGATCTGGAGTCCGAAGTCATCCGAAGTCATCCGGTTGAACCAAATTTAGAGTCACGCTACCCCACCCGGCTGCCCACCCGGGTCTCGAGAAAATGCACCAGTGGCATTTACAGTCGATTTTTATTGTCCAACAATTAACTTCATGCAGCCGACTTTTATTATCCAGTAATTAACTCCATGCAGCCGACTTTTATTGTTCAACAATTAACGCCAATTAATTTCATGCAGCCCACTTTTATTGTCCAACAATTAACTCTTCCCACTTTTTCTCTTGCCACTCCTCCTTCCGGCTCTATTTCAACCCACCAACATTTACACGTTAGTACAATACGTCTGTTCCCCAGTTCTCATCAATCTTTCTACTTCGATCGTACAATACATCATGTAAAGGTTGTGATGGTCAGAGAATTGAAGTACAAGTACAGTACTTGCCAAGCACTGTTTTATGAATACTTGCCCAACACTGTTTTACAATTCAATAATAAGTACAATACTTAATTATTATTCTCATATGAGTAACAAACTTATTCATTTCCGCCAAGTACAATACTCACTCTCCCTCCCTATTAATTTCCGCCAAGTATAATACTCACTTGTTAATTTTTAACTCATTTACTCAAGCATAAGTACAATACCTACCAATTTTAATCTATAAGTACATTACCTACGGAATCCAATAACAACATTTTCTCCTGAACATATATTTTTGTACAAAAGTACAATGCACATCTGATCCATAATCAACTATAAAATGCATCCATAAGTATTATACCCAATACTTAATTGCCAACCCACTTTGTCAAATATAAGTACAGTACATATAAATTTCACTTGTGAATGTATATGTATTTATTGTAGGTACAGTACTTACGTAATCTGCAGTGGGGAGAAATATGCAGTTAATAGAACTTTTTGAAAAAAAGAAGATCATCATAAACGAAAAAAACCAAATGGTTTTCGTAAGATATAGTTGATTGATATATGTAATTTGCATGACTGTTGCATGGAGTGGACAGAGTATCAGTACCTTGCATGTATTTTACATGCTTTTACATGGGTAATAGTATCAAAAGTGGGTTGTATCTTGGGACACATTAAAAATCACGTATATCCGAGTTTCGGGTGTGCCAGCGGGTGTGCCAGCGGTTATGACTAGAATTTTTCCAAATTTAGACCAAGAATTCAAAGATGTTCCCTAAACCGATGGCCGGGTCTCCGTTGACCGTTGGCGTTTTAATGGGATGGCTTTCCGAGTAGCAAAGTCCAGTCAGATGAAATCTAAGTATTTCCCGAACTCTATATATGCATCGTATATATTACTTTAGCAGAGTTTAAGTGTGAGGTGTATCTTCTCAGTATATCATATACAGGAGTGGGATGAGAAGGCGTAGAGCTAAATAAATAACGAGGAAAAAGAAAACGCACTAGGGATGAAAAAGTAACAGCGTACACGTAGATCAATGTCACCTGAGATTTAGGACATGTTTGATAAGGTACAATCTAATGACAAAGTATGAATTTGCTGTAGATTTTACATTGTCAAATCGCACAACTAGAGCCTATTACACCCAACTAAATTATTCCTTAACACATAACCAATAATTTTAATTACATCAATATATGTACAAATGCAATCATGAGCAGCAAATATGAACTCTTAATCATGAGCAGACAAAAGTTATTTCGTTACCAGCTGAAAACGACTTGAGAGTAAGAAAGGCCAAGTTGATGTTGATGACGGTACCCCAAGAACAAAAGTATACTGTCAGCTAGTGATATCCAATCATTTCATCTGAACGTGGTTGGATTCCCCCTTCACGTGGGCCTTCTCCGTTCTCCCCCTTCCACTCGTTTACTCGTACGCATGTAATCGGAACGAACACGAACCGAGTGCAGCTTCCCTTGCTCTGGTGTCTTTACAAACGTATTACATCGGCCCTTAAAATGGACGTCCTACTTTTATAAAAGGAAGTCTAATTTACCCCCTTAGCTCAAACTATCCACTCAAAGGAAATGACATACATTCAAAACAACTTTATCGATACACATCAGACGGTTGTTCTCCACAAATTAGAAGAGAAAGAATCTCCTTTATCTTGACTCTTGGAAAGAAAAAATGTATTTTTTATTTGATTAACTCCTAATTGTTCAACATTTAGATAACTAATTATAATTTCTTTTTCAAAAGATATACTTTTAAGGAGCATGCGGTTCATTGCATGGAGCTGTTCTTGTTAGGGATGTTCTTTATGACGTAATTAGACATGCGGAAATTTCTGTTAAGAAAGAGAAACCAATGAACTTTCTGACTAATCTACATGAGGGGAGATCGACTCTTAGGTCAGCAGATGTCTTAATTTTGAGTTGATTTGGAGAGAAACATATGTGTGGATCTTATAGGAATTTCTCCATTGGTAGGTGATATGCGTCGAATAGCACACTAATTCACTAAGATAGATTATCCTAGAGTTTAATCCCTTTTTTACTTTTCAGTTAAGGCTAGTATAGAAGATCGATCCCACATGACAATGTTATGAAGATCGTTCTTTTATCCCGATTAATTTTGAACTTTATTTCTTTTTGAAAATTTTTAATATATCAATAAGAAAGTAAATTTTAATTTGGGGGTTGATTGACTACACTAGAATAGAATATTAAAGTGCAAAAAAGTATAAGATTACATTAAAGTAATGAAAAGAAAAGATTACACTAAGGTAGTAAGGTAAAGAAAGAAGATTTTTAGCACACAAAGATTATTTAAGACAAGAAATAAAAAGAAACGATTTGAAAATAAGCATTGAAAAATATGATTGAATCATAAGGGAAATCATCGAGGCTTAGGGGTTTCACCACCTTAGACAAAGTAAAAATAAGATCAAGAGATACACGACAAGTAAGATAAAAGCAGATATGTGAATCACTCGTAAATAAAATGTAAGAGATGAACTCCGCATGGACCCATTGGTCATGACGTTCGCGCATCCTAGTCCTTCATCCTAAGAAGGATTTTTTCACGGTCACATCCAAATCCCCGTGTAAATGGTTTAGACGTTCTAAATCCTAGTTTCCACGATTACATCCGTCGGGATTAACCTATGATAAATACGATGAATTACTTCATTTAAATCAATAATTTCTAAAATGAAAATTATCCATCTAAAATAGTTATGTAAATCTCGATCTGATCAACACACGGTTAAGGGGCTACTCCCCTCACCTCGATAAGGAAACTACTCACGAATCATGGTAAGAAATAGAGAAATAAGGGGAAGAAGGTAGGAAGTCAAAGACCAAAGAAGTAAAACCTCCAAAGAGACCACAGTTAGTAACTATGAAATGGCTTGGTCTCTTAATCCCTCTCTCCAAGAATATGAACTAGAAGAATAAAATAAGAAACAAGACAGAATCCAGATCCAGAATGAAGAACATAATTTTTATTACAAAATTTAAAGATTGCAACTATGAATTAAAATGACAAAGCTTTAATAAAATGTCCAAGTACAAAATTGAGGACCCTTTCTTAGTGGAGTCCCCCCCTTATTTTATAGGGAAAGGAGGGGTGAAAATATTGAATGGGGTAGGAGTGAAATGGAGTGGCGGGTACTGACTTTTGGTGTCTGTGCACCGCAAGACGACCGTCTCGTTTGACTGAAATGCTTGTTTCGTGGTAACGTGGCAGCGGTCGAACCCTAAAGAAAGGGGGTGGTGGCACCCTTTAATTCTATTTCTTGGGCTTGAAGCAATGTTCGAAACGACTGTTTATGCTTGTGAAACGCTCACCTCGCTCCTCCATGCACGAAACCTTAGAGTTAAAACCATAGCATGAGTAGAGGTTGTAGTGTGGATTAACTCGATCTTTAGGTCAACTTGAACCGACCATCTGGACCTCACGAGTCGAACATCTGGGATGCTGAGATGAGGGTCTGGCTTGTGCGAGATGGGTGGCTGAAAAGTTGAGTGCTTTAATAGATTCGTTGAGTCAAGGACCTAACTCTGTCGTCTGGCTCTCGATTTTGGGGCTTCATGGAGGTGAAACGGCCGTTTGGTGCTATGAAACAGTCGTATCGCGTTGCCAGGAGGTCATATCTTTGCTTTTGGAGGATAAACCTACAAAAGGTGATAAAAGAGTTAAGTATTTGCATAATAAATTGAATAGTGGGTAAATTGCGAATTGTCCTAGAAATTACTGAAAAAGAGATAAGTTCCAATCAAAAGGACTATGAAATATATGCAAAAAGATAGATGAATATGCATTCATCAGTAGGATTGAAAGGTGGAGATTTTACTGTGAGACATTATGTCCTAAAAGTTGTCTTCACCAAAGTCATGAGGAAACATGTATTAACAATTTATATGTTTTCATACCTTTTGGCTTTGATCCTTTTAGTTCCTAGCACTACAGGTTGTGGAGCTTCTCAAGAGGGTGGAAAAAGTTATGCACAATAATATTATGACTCTCAGATGTATGGATGTAGTGTTTCAAAAGATATACTTCACCATCCAAAAGGGACTAACGACATAATTTGTTACCCGCCTACCTTCTTTTTCATTATATTTAATTTGGAAAACAATAAGAAAAAAATACAACAACTAATAAAAATTAATAGATACATACTTACTTACAAAGGAAGTAGAAAAATAAGAGAAAATTTGGCATAAGAAGAGAATGGATGCTAAAAACATAAGAGGGAAGTATGTTTTGGTAATATTTATTAATAATTAATAAATATTTTTGATATTATTTGTCTATATAAAATAATACTCTTTATCCTACCTCTCTTTTCAAAAAAAAAATCCCTTAGGTATTTTATGATACTATTAAATTAGGTAAACAAATCCATGAAGTATTTTTTACATTGTTATACTAATCATACTGAAAATATTAAAAATTACAAAAATGTATGCAAATAATACCAAAAATAACTTCCCTCATATATCTTTTCTACTTGCCTTTACCTTTATCGATATTGTATTCACAAAATAGAAGAACAATGTATTTTTGACATTTTTACACAAGTATTGCTAAACGATATATATAATACTACCAAAATAAATATGAGTAATACCAAAATATATTTCTTACATATCTATTTTCTACTTCTCTCACCTATTTAGTACAATAATTTGGTAAAACAAAAGAGAGAGTATTTTCTATATTGTTACACAAATAGTACCAACAAGATTACTTGCATTTAAAAAATACAAACAATACCAATTATACTTCATTCCTCTCTTTTTCTAATTCATTACTATTTTACGCTATAATATGGTAATATAGCAGGGGAATTATTTTCAGACATTGTTGTATAAATAATACAAAAAATACTAATAACAATACAATTACTTCCCTCCTCTAATCTATCTTCTCCTAACCTATCGTTTCTCATACAATATGAGTGAAATAATAAAGAAGGAAAGTATTTTCTGGTATCGTAGAAAAAAAAACTAATATCAAAATAAATTCAAACAATATCAAAAGAATTGTCATCCCCTTTCTTATCTTATGCTCTCCTCCTTTGTCTACCTCCTTTAATTTTTATGCTCCTTCATCTTTTTTCAACTTCCCTCATCTCTCTTTTGTAGATCTTGTTTTGATTTTTGTACTCTCCTCATTTTTTTGCTTTCCTTATCTACTTTCCACTTTCCTTCTTTTATATGGAAATTTTTTTATTGTAAAATATAGTTTCTACAAAGATAATAATTTCATATGTATGATTTTTTTAGAATGAAACAATCACACCAAGTCCTAAGACCCACGTAGATAACTGGTGATGATTTGTACGTTGAGAAGAATTTTCAAAAGAACCAATCCCCAAATGGATTGAAGTATTGGGCTTAGTATCATGTTGTATGAATTGGCAGACTTATATATAATAGTGCATTTTCTCTGTCAAATGTGACCGGTAATTTTAGTCATCATCCGTTCTCTTAGATATATGATAGTTCTAATGTATACACTTGAAATGTGATTTTACTATTGTTTACTAATATTACGCTGGGGATTGTAGTAGTAGATGACATCAATTTTATTGCAACGTGCAACGACTAATATATATATATATATATATATATATATATATATATAGAGAGAGAGAGAGAGAGAGTCAGGCTAGAATACACTCGAGTGTATCCGGAGCGGAATACACTCAAGTAATTTTTCATGATGCACTATTTTTTTTGAAAATCTAATCTATTGATCTTCTTAAACATCTCGTGAACAACTCATACGCAAAATTTGAGCAAATTTGGATATGTATAGCTCATGTTATGAAGACTGCAAAAATTATGCATTTCAAATTAGTTTCGCGCGTCGATTTTGTTGCCCTTAGATGAGTCACTTACACTCATCCAAATGGGCTCAAAATTTTTATGTAGCCTAGTTATAGTACGAAGGTGAAGATCAACGGTTTACATTTTGCAAAAAATAGTCTTGATATGTAAACACACTTGAGTGTATTCGTGCGATCCGTACACTCGAGTGTATTCTAGCCTGACTCTCTCTCTCTCTCTCTCTCTCTATATATATATATATATATATATATAGAGAGAGAGAGAGAGGTAGAGAGAGAGTGGGGTTAGGAAGTGTGTACCGGTCGGCACATGTAATTTATGTATACCTACCATCAAAATGGCACATGTGGAGTGCGCTCACAAAATCCAACATTGATTGATTTAACACTATATAGATTAGATATATTTAAAAAATCATCACCATATCTCATATGAATCGTGAGACATTGAAATATATTATTCAACGTTTCTGTAGTTTTTTTAACTTATCATTGATTACTAAACACACATATTCTTTTATAGGATGGTGTATAAATATCAAATTGTGGTGATTTTTAATTCATAACTTATCTAAAAGGCATTCATCACATCGGTAAGGTTAGATTATTAGATAGAATTTCACAATCATCATAAATGAAGATAAGTATGTGTAAGCTACAGTACTCATATACACAATTCTTATATATATATATATATATATATATATATATATATATATATATATATATATAGAGAGAGAGAGAGAGAGAGAGAGAGAGAGAGAGAAAGAGAGAGTCAAGCTGAAATACACTCGAATGTAGTGAAGACCGAATACACTCAAGTCATTTTCTGTCATGAAATAATTATTTTAAAAATCTAAATTGTTGATCTCCTTAAATATCTAATGAACATGCTACATATAAAATATGAGCTCATTTAGACACGAACAGGTCATGCATCAAAAGGCGACAAAAATGATTTAATTCATATTAATTTTGTGTGTCAGTTTTGTTGACCATATAACAGTGACTTAGAAGAATCCGAATAAGCTCAAATTTCACATGTAGTATGTATTTGTTATAACAATGAATATCGTAAAAAACATGGTCTACATATGTAATCATCACTTGAGTGTAGCGTGCAATCTATACACTCGAGTGTATGCTAGACTGACTCTCACTCTCTCTCTCTCTATATATATATATATGTATGTATATATATATATGTATATACATATAGAGAGAGATCCTGGTTGGAATACACTTTAGTACACTAGAGAAAAGTCCATTCAAGTCATTATCTAAACCATTTGTCTTCTTAAATATCTTATGAACATATTACATATAAAATTTAAATTTATTTAGATACTTATAGGTCATACACTTAAAGTCAGTAAAAATAATGCAATTCAAGTTAGTTTTGTAAATTGATTTTTCTTATCACTGAAGAGTAACTTAAATGAATCCAAATGAGCTCAAATTTTGCATGTAGCCTATATTTGTGATAAAAATAAATATTAACAGTTTAGATTTGTCAAAAAAAAAAATAGTCTAGAGATGTATATACCACATGAGTATACATTTCGATCTATACACTAAAGTGTATTCTAAGTTGAATATATATATATATATATATAGAGAGAGAGAGAGAGAGATAAATAGATAGATAGAGAGAGAGAGAAGCTGGAATACACTTGAGTGTACCGAAAAGGTTGTACACCTCAATTGTTTTCCATTATGAAGCAGTTATTTAAAAAAATCTAAACCATTGATCTTCTTAGTTATAATAATAACATACTATATAATAAATTTGAGCTCATTTGAAAACTTATAGGTCATGCATCTAGAGGAGGAAAAAATCATATATTTCAAATTAGTTTTTTGTGTTGATTTTGTTATCCTTGGAAGAGTGACCTATACTAATCCAAATGTGCCCGAATTTTGTATGGGACTTATTGCTATTGTAACAATGAAGATCAACAGATTTGATTTTGTAAAAACATGGTCTAGATTGGAAAACACTATTGGGGTGTACGATGTGATCTGTATACTCGAGTGTGTTCTAACCTCTCTCTCTCTTTCTTTCTCTCTCTCTCTCTCTCTCTCTCTCTATATATATATATATATATATATGTGTGTGTGTGTGTGTGTGTGTGTGTGTGTAAGTGTGTGTGTTTGTGAGAGAGAGAGTGAGTGAGTGATTATGTGTGTGTGTATGGTGTTCATTCTTTTCCTACAGGGTTATATTATCTTCCAAATTGTTACGTTACATGAATAAATGGTTACATGTGTAACAATTTACACTTACATATTTCTAAAAAATATAGTATGTATTATGCCCAATTTTAATTTTTTAGTCATGTAGTTATTTTTCCACTATTCTTTTAGCCATATATATATATATATATATATATATATATATATGTATGCATATATGTATATATATAGCTAAAAGAATTGTGTACCGGAGTACATGTACCCATCTTTATTTATGATGATTACAAAAGTATGAAAAGTAATTCAACCTTATAGATGTGATGCATACCCCTTAGATAACATGTGTATCAAAAATCACTTTTAATTGACATTCCTAGATCATCAAATGAAAGAAAATATATATTTTCTAATCAACGGTATGTTGAAATTGCATAAATCATTGAATGATACATTGTTATATCTCATGATATACATGAGTTATAGTTATGGTTTTTTGAACAAATTTAATCTATTTAATTTGGATTGAATTCATATGGTTGGATTGAATTAATGTATTCCTCATATGTCATTCTCATGGCTGGTACACATAAGTTGCATGTACCGGTCGGTACACACTTCCTAACCTCCCTCTCTCTCTCTTTATATATATATACCACTGCGGCCTGCGAACTGTGCAGCCCACTTCCCTGACTTCTCAACTTCACAGAATCTGGCATCTCCATTTTGCCTGACACGTCTATTGCTTTTCTGTGGCTTCTCTCACATTAACGCAACACGCATATTGATCGCTTCTCCCATTAACTTGTGTTGCTTTTACTTTTGATTTGGTAATAGCAACGACCACATCCCCTGAGCCACAACAATAGTCTGTCACAGTGCCGCCTCCTACGGTTATCCCGCTGCATGTCCGTGTGGCGGTCGTCACTAGTGGAGTCATCGGCCGAGCATCTTGACTCACCTAGCCTCTCTTGGCGCCAACCTCATCCTCGCCCACTTCTGCAGCTCGGCCTCAAATAGTGACATCTTCATCTCTGCCATCAAAACCTCCGCATCTGGCACCACGTACCGTACCATCATCAGGTAGTCCCGGCCCAGACACTGTCATGAATCTAGCACAAGTCACTGCACTCTTCGACCTCACATAAACAACCTTCAGCCCCATTCTAGATAGCGCCGCATCCCTTGCCATATCCTAGGCACCACTACGACCATCATCGAAACCTAGCACCCCCGCTTCCCACCACGCCTTTGGAGAACTTCAAACAATGGTTCCGCGTCAACGTATACACACATTCCAGTGCTGAAAGGATGCTGAAGCTCTCATCTTTTGGTGTTGGGTCACTTGGGACATGGTATGCGGCCTATGCGACAACCAAAACTATAGTGGAGACCATGGGCAAAGGTAGTGTTATTGGCATTTGGTAATCCAACAATCTATACTCTACTCACTCGCCTACTATATGATGGACATCCCTGCTATGGATCTTACATACTTGGACATAAACCAACAGATTGGCATCTCAGGAACAAAGGGCATGATCTACATTAGCTTTTCTACTTCACTCAGCCTGTTGGATCAACAAAATAAGTCAAATAGGCAGTCATAGTATTCCTTTCCAGGTTTTGGATCGTACCATCTGGTCATCACTCATCTATTCATAGAAGTGGTTCTCCTGGTCGAGCACTCTGGCATGGCTGTAGGT
Organism: Alisma plantago-aquatica; assembly: GCA_963693085.1. NCBI lineage: Eukaryota > Viridiplantae > Streptophyta > Magnoliopsida > Alismatales > Alismataceae > Alisma > Alisma plantago-aquatica. The sequence continues at coordinate 350,601,848 of OY856412.1, forward strand.
GTAAAGAACTCCGATGAATGCTACACTGTAAAGCACAACTCTAGTGATGATGATCCTATCGAACAGACTTATGGCCTCCATGATACTGTTGGCATCCACATATCTGGTGATTCTCAACTACCAGCCCACCACGTTGTGATTGTCATTTTGTTGGTGGCCATCAAAGACCTCACGAGCTTCTAGTACATAGCAACTCTTCGAGTACTGGTTGATCAGTCTGCTGCCAACTAAATAGCAGAAAAAAAATGTTGAAAGATGAGTCAGAAAGTTGTTTTGACGGAAGAAATATGATATCAGAGTCAAAAGTACAAGCAACACAATTAATGGGTGAAGCGATCAATGTGCATTTCACGTAAATGTGAGAGAAGCCAAATAAAAGCATTAGAGAAGTTAGGGAAGTAGGCCACACGGTCCGCAGGCCGTAGAGGATCGACTCCATATATATATATATATATATATATTTATTATATATATATATATATATATATATATAGTCAAGTTAGAATACACTCGAGTGTACAGATCTCACGGATACACTCAAGTGTGTTTTCATATCAAGACTATTTTTTTGTAAGATGTAAGCTATTGATCTTCATTGTCATACTATAATATATATATATATATATATATATATATAAGAATTGTGTGCCTGAGTGTATGTAGCATACATGTTTCATTTATGATGATTCTAAAAGTCTACTGAATAATCCAACCGTATGGATGTAACGCATACCCCTTAGATAAGATGTGTATAAAAAATGACCACAATATGATGTTCATTGATTATCCAACAAAAGAAGATATGTATTTTCTAATCAACGGGAAGTTGTAGAAATTTTATAAACCATTGAATGATATATTGTTATATATCAAGGTCTATATGAGATATATTTATGATTTTTTAAATAACTTTAATCTATATAATTTTGAATCAATCCATATGGTTGGATTTTATCAACATACTCCACATATGCTATTTTAATGACCGGTACACATAAGTTACATATATCGACTGGTAGACACTTCCTAGCCTCTCTATATATACATACATATACATACTAGGTATATTCCGTGTAGGGGTTTGATTGAAGACCATAAATGTGGTGTTACTCATCATGTTTAGCTTAAGTAAAAGGACAAAAGATATAGTCAATTATGTTGTGGCAAGCTAAATTCTATGTAAAAAACATAGTGAAAGTTGTTTTGACTAAGTCATACCATATACAATATAAAAGAACAAGAAGTAAGTCACTGAAAAAGAAGTAATGGATAAAAGTAACAATAACTTTTTGGAGTTGACAATGTCACCACACATATCCTTCATGATGTCACGTTGAAGCTCCCACATCCTCCACCTCATCTGACTTAGGTTGTGCCACACTCTCAATCCTGACAAACATAAAAAGATGCCTAGGTGCAAAGACGAACAAGTGTCAACTCCCACTATGATGGTACATCAACCTTATTTGAAAAATTAAAAAAATTAAAGATAAATTCTATAAAATTCACACAATCATCCATATATACTATGAGAACAGTCAATATATTATCTGCACATTCAACACTTCCTAATCCACTAATATAGCCTTATCAAAATATATATGGACCAATCCCAAAAATTAAAAGCTAAAAGAAAAAGCTATGAAAACCTTTTATCATGACTGCCTTTACAAAATAAAAGAGTAATTTGTAATTAAAACTATAAAAAATGCATACAATACTTTGCACCCTGTTTATTATATAAAATGAATTCAAATGCAGGGACTACTTTCTAATTTAAAAAAAATGAAGGGTAAATCACAAAAGAAATCATCTATATGTTATACATACACATGGGCACACACACATATATATGGAGAGAGAGAAACCCAACATAGGATTTTGACATATATATACACATATTTCTTCAGATCCTACAAAAGGTTTCTATAAATATATACATATATGTGTGTGTGCGCGTATGTGTGTCTGTATAAGCTAGACGTGACAAAATGTAATTTTCCTATTATTTATTGCAATTACAAACTTCTGTGTGTATGTTAAACTACACTTTTATCTTTGATTTTTAAATTATATATTGTATAAGAAGACTCATCTATAGTATATAAGAAAGCCCCTTAAGGGGATATATGAAATTTTCCATTGTTTAATGGAATTATGGATTGTTCCTAATGCATAAACTATATTGTTACATTTATTTTTTTTGTAATTATATACTGCATAAGTAGATACATCTATACCATATATGAACGCCCATGAAGGGGGCTAAACACAATTACTACATTACATTTTGGAATTCCTAAGGGGTCCATATGTCTAAACTACACTTTTATCTTTACCTTTTTATAATCATATACTATGTAAGAAGACTCCTATATACTATATATTTAAGAAAACCCATGGAGGGGCTAAAATTAATTTTGTTATTCTTTTTTGGAATCACAAATTGGTCACTATGTGTGTAAATAACATTGTTAGCTTTACTTTTTAAAATTGTATACTATCTAGAAGACTTATCTATAATATACTAGAATGCACGTAGAGAGGGATAAACACAATTTTTTCCATTAATTTTTAGAGTTATAAAGTAATCCATGTGTGTAATAGTTTTGTCTTAACTTTCTAAAATTATGAAGTATATAAGAAGACTCATATATACTATATAAAGGAAATTTGTAGAAGCGTCAGATGTAGTTTTTGTATTTTTTGAATAAAAAATCAGTCCACTTGTGTGAACTACACTTTTATCTTTACTTTTTAAAATTATATGATATATAAGAAGACTCGTCTATGGTATAGTATTATATCTAGTTGTGTATATGTTGTTTTCCAAATACAAGAAAGAGTCGGGTCCTGTTATGTAACAATCATATTATATATATGTATATATATGTGTGTGTGTGTATTTTGAATATAAAATTTGTCCATATTTGTAAACTACACTTTTATATTTAATTTTTTAAATTATATGATATATAAGAAGACTCATCTATGGGATAGTATTATATCTCGTTGTGTACATGTTGTTTTCTAAATATAATAAAGAGTCAGGCCTTGTTATTATTATTATTATTATTATTATTATATATATATATATATATATATACACACACAAAGAGATAGATATATATATATAGAGAGAGAGAAAGAGTGTGTGTTTGACCTAAACACACTCAAGTATACTACAGAAGCAATAGTCATTTTTCTTCATTCAATAATTATTTTGTAAATACAAACAACCATCTATTTAAATATCTTATGATTCTCATTCTGTCACTTACGGGTCATGTATCTTAAGACACCTAAAATTAGTTATGTATATCGATTTTGGTTTTCTCGTATGAGTGACATACAAGAATTCAAATTATCTCCATTTTTAGAGTAGCCTACATTTATTATAACAATAAATATCCATTGTCTAGATTTCTAAGAAAAATTATTTTGATATGTAAACACCACTTGAGTGTATGTCATGATCTACACTTGAGAATATTTTAATATGACTATATACATACATACATAAGCATATGTACATGCATACACATATATATAAAACTTTTCTTGTTATCAATATACATAGTCTCAACTAAATGATTTTTTGGTTCCCAACACTAGCTTAGCATGGACTTTGGAATACAACACCTCTTATTGAAACACAATAAAAGGAAGGAAAAAGAATTTTGATAACCTATTCATTGTGATATACTTAGTTAGAAATACACCAAGATAAATTACACAATCGATTCAAGAACTATAGTTTTTTGGCCACTAATGATGATCCCCTTGTTATGTACAAGTTAATATTTGTATTCACAAATCATCATTTATCTGGAAAAACATGATTGTAGTGAGTCTTAAATTTGAAGTTCTACAACAACATTGGTATTGATATTATAGGATAAGTGAATCATTTCCTTTTATTATGATGTTGTGTGTTATACATCACTAGGCATACATGTAAATTGCATGGTTTTACATTTTCTACACTACATTGATGACCATAGACACAATGTTGCATCACTTTAGATTGGAGTTAGTAGGAAATTATGTTTCAAGGTAGGGAAGAAGAAAAAGATAGATGTTGAAACTTGTTTTAACTAATGTCATACCAGATTGTGCTAAGGGAGAATATAAACATCAGTATAAAGAGAATAAGGGATAAAGGGAATCATAAATGCTTCTTATCAACAACAATGTTACTACTGTGATCATTCACAATGTCACGTGGACTAAGCACATCCTCCACCTTCTATGGTATTTGTTTCAACAAACTTCCAACCCTTGAATCCGCAAAACGAAAGCACAATGCAGTGTAGATATGGGTGGGAATCAACTCATTACATTTGTTGATGCAATCTTATTCAAATAAACAAGGAACAATATGTTCCTTTTATATTATGATAATGTTTTCAATGTGATACATATTTTAGCGCTTCAATTAGGTTGAAAAATTAGGGATGTGACAACATGAGTTATGGGATGGAGTAGGACATGGGACAAACACTTTTCAAGACTACGTTTTTTGGTGAGGTGGCATGATCAAGGTGATTCAAGATAGAAAAATGTATGTTGATAGTCACATGACATGAATAAGATTTCTTTGATGTATTATACATTCTTAAAGGTGAAGATGTTAATGTTTATTTCTCAATCCAAAATCAAGATTTTGAAGCCCCATTTTTACTCACTTAATTAAAGTCCATGATAAAAAAAATCACTCTTGAAAAATACTAGAGTTCATTACATTTTTCCATATTTTCTACAATTTTTGCCTAGTTAATCCACCCATTTGCCACAATTTAGGGACTTCTGTACAAAGAGTATTTCTGTCTAGATTTAAGAATAATTTAACATTTAATTATGATTTTTATGGGACTTTTCCCATAAATTTTCCAGTTATATTATCTTGATTAAAATACTCATTTTTATATCAATTGTCATTATCTTCACAGAAATCCATATCTTTTGGATAAAAAAAGAAGAAAAATACCAAATAAATATCATATTATCTTACTTCATTAATTAAATGAGTTTTATTCCATATATGACTCATTCGCTTGATCTCAACCACTCTTATCTGAAAAAATATCAGTAGGTTTCTAAAATATCTAGTGAATCAGATAAACAAAATGTTTTTTTCTCTCCAAGGACAACTGACAAATCACATCTATTTTCCATGTGCCATGAGGAACAATGATGTGTTTCACCATTGTGCCCAACCTGGTGAATCACAACATTCTACCTCCATTCCAGGATCTTCCACTCAAAAACTATGAACCCCAGTTCTATCATATAAATACTCCCATACCCATTGTATTCCGATCCCCTTTTGACAATTGTATTCCATTCATTGCATGCTCCCCGTCTCCCACTAAGAAATGCATTTCTTGCAAATTCCATCTTTGTAGTGTTTTCATAGATTAGGATCATCCCAAATAAAATGACACAGAGAATAGGAAAATTTATTCCTTTCATGTGCAGTCCAATCATTACGCATTACCCCATTTACAATGTTAGAATACCAGGTGTTCTTGTGTTTGATGACCAACAATTGATCATCGGAAATAGTTTCTTAAACAGGAACCTCTAGGCCTCTCTCATCAACTTTCTCTAGGTAAGAGAGGTCTTTAGCCACAACATTTTCTATGCCAACATTGTCCCTAATTTCTATGTCAAATCTTTGCAAAATCACTATCCAATGTATCAAACGGGTTTTGAATTTTTTTCTTTGTAGTAATGTTTCATCATGGCATGGTCCGTCTAAACAATCACTTTTCCCAATCAAATTGTGTATGAATATATAAAACACAGTTCTACTACTAAAAGCTTCTTGTTTTGTGGTGTTGTAATTTGATTGAGCATCGTTTATATTTCATGAAGCATAGTAAATCAACAAAAAAGAATGTTCCATCCTTTGGCTCAAAACTTCTCCAACTACATAGTCAGAAACATCACACATCAACTAGAATGTTAGACTCCAATCAACATCTACCAAGATGTGTAAACATAGGTCATTGAAATGAAATACATGTCCTTCTCCAAAAGTTGTGAAAGAGACTTGGCGGTCTTTAGAAAATCCTTGATGAACCACTTGTAAAGACATGCATGTCCTAAGAAACTCCTCACTTCCTTCACAGATGACGATGGAGGGAACTTCAAAATAACCTCGATATTCACTGAGTCAACCTCCATTCCCTTAATGGATACTTCTTTTCCCAAAGCTATCCCCTTTATTACATCATGTGCCATTTTCTCAATTTAAAATGAGGTATAATTCATCACACCATTGTAAAATGCGATTCAAAATTTCCAAGAGATCCTCAAAACACTCCCCATGTTCATAAAAACCATCCATTAAAACCTCAAGGAATCAATGCACCATATAAAAAAGAGGCAAGTATTCACCTCTAGAAAATGGAAGGTGCATTACAAAGCCCAAATGGCATGCACATATAAGTAAATGTGCCACAAGGACAAGTGGAAGTAGACTTCTATTGATGCCTAGACTCCATCAAGATTTTATTACATCCCAAATAATTGTTCAAGAAGTAAAAGTGTGAGCGGTCGATGAGCTGCTCCAAGATTTGGTCAATACATGATAGAGGAAAGTGATCTTTAAGCATAGACGAATTGGGATGGTGATAGTCAATGCAAGCACACCACCCAGTCACTAGCCTAGTAGACACTAACTCATTCATATCATTAGTGATAAGTATAGTACCACCTTTCTTTGGAACCACCTATGTTAGACTTACCCATTTAGAATTTGAAATGACATAATATATACATTCCGAGAGGAATTTGGTTACCTCCTTCTTCACTACCTCTGACATGATTGGATTTAATATTCTCTGAGGTTGAACTACTAGATTGGATCCTCCATCTAGGTGAAATGTATGTAAGAATATGGTTGGATAAATCCCATTTATGTCTACTTTGGACCATCCAAATGATGTATGGTGGTTCTTAAGTAAAATGAATAAGTACTCCTTTTATGAGGTTCTCGTTGATAAAGAACTAATCGCAAGAATCTTCCCTTCTGTCACTCGGGGAGTGCACTTCATATGTCGAGGCAACAGTTACAATTCCAAATCTGGAGGACACTTGAGTGATGTCAGTAAACAAGGTGGTGTTGGACCCAAGTCCTGAAAGTGCCTCAAATAGTGTGTTGATAAAACCTTCAAAAATAATGCACATTCTTCTATGAGATCCTCATCTAGTTGTTATGGAAATTTGATAGCTTCAACAAGTGAGATTATATAGACTTTCTTCATTTCCTCTACTTGACGGCACCCATTGTAAACATGTTGCATTGTATGAGAAATGTCTTATAAAGTCTTATTCCCAAGTAAGATAATATGTTGATCTAGACATTTCACTAAAAACATGTGGATAGTGTACCCACTTTTTGTTGGCTTCTTGGGATTTTATGGAATACATGACTCCATTCCTTCATCCTCAAAGTCAAAGTGTCATTCTTCCTCTCTCCATCTCAACTTTAACATCCATTGTGTCCTAGAATAGTCTGTCAAGGAGTAACTCAGACCCATAGTCATCTTGTATCTCCCTCATCACAAAGTCTGTAGGAAATATGAATATGTACACCTTGACCATGACATCTGAATAAATGCAATGGGGTCATACAAAATTTTATTTTCCAATTTAATGGTGATTTATTCATCTTCCTTTTGTATGGAAAATCGGGGGACGATGTTATGGAAAGGAAATCGGACATTAGTGTGTTGACTCATTAAATCAATACTTCTTAAGTAGTAGTTCTATTTCTTTATTAAATTAATTAGGTGTGTAAATGTCATCGATAGGATACAAGGAAACATATTTTAATATGAGTTTTATTTTCAAAAAATGTTTGATATTTTATTTGGTTGCTTGTATGTTTATTACTCCATTGATATATTTAATGTCTTTATTAATCATTCAATACATTCCTTCATAAATTATTTTATTTTATTTTGTATATTTTTATTTCCTTTTGTCACGAGACCTGGGATGAATCTAGAGTTCCAAATTAGGGTCAAACCTGATTGATCAGTGAATTTACACAGACTCCCAATTGAAGAAATAATTAATGAATTAGTCATTAACATCTTATTATAGGGTTATTTGCTGCAATATTACATTTTCTTCACTCTAATTGCTATTATTTAATCAAATTTTATGAAAAAGGATTGAATGTGTCATTATTAAAAATTGGTCCTAAAGATGGGGATGGTTGAGCTAGACAACGATATTTGAGTATGTTATAACACTCCACTCCTTAAAGAGGATTTCGTCCCCAAAATCCACTCAATCATGTTCTAGAGAACCATTATGACTAACATCAAGCAATAGGGCTCTTGAACCTAGAGACTTAGATAACATATGAGTAAAAAGTTTCTATGGACTTATCTTAGGTTATCCAATTATTGTTCAGTGTATCCATCTTCGATAGGTTTCAATAGCCTAATTAGGGACTAATCATATGTGTATCACTTTTAGTTGATTAAATTATCCAAGCATTACATGTTATATATAATATTAACTTCATATAGTCCTCAAGTTAAGTTGAATTCCTGATAAATAAGTGTACATGACTCTACCCCTTAAAAGGGTTAGTATACAACTTAACTAACTGTGAGATTTAATGGGGGTAGGTCAATTAGGTCATTCATATCCAACTTATTCTTCATACTTACTACTTCTCACTTAGTTCTAGGTTACATGTTAGACCTAACCAGTCATCGGGTCTTTGCTAAAGATGTTCTACACTAATGAGCCTATCTATTACTCCAACTTCCTTGTAGTGGTGATTTGGTTAAAAAACTATCAATGAAATATGAAAAGGTTATATATATATATAAGTTCATAATTAACATAAGTTTGACAATGAAAACCTTATGATGGGAATTCAAAATGGTGCCAAAATAAATCCGAGAACCAAGTCGACCACTTTTTACTACATACAACATATACTATCACCCTAACATCACTTCATACCACAAGAGGCTTCTTTATTCATGTCATGAAGGAATACAACAAGCATATCCAAATTCTAGAATAGGAGGGGATATAGTTTTCTTCTAGCATGCAATTAATTTCTAGTAGGTCCTACTAGGCATGAACTCCATTATTCCACCATTATTTAGTCCTTCAGATCTCAATATGTCATTTATTTATAAGACCATGTAACTATAATATGAAGAGATTTGGGTCTCTACTACCTTACTTGATTTCCTCCATGGTGTCAAACAAGACCATGTGAACTAGATAGTCAACTACTCCTTATCTCACACATCAGGTAAAATAATTACACAATGGTGATGAGTGAGTGGTCAACTCTTTAAGGATCAACCATAGATGTACCTACATCATCTAACCTCAGTGTTAGTGTACATCCAAAGTTTTAAGAAAAAGAGTATCCACTATACCGTCCAAACATGACTGTGCATCCATATATCCTCAGAAACAAATAAACAATACAAAGTTTTATTATGTGATCCAACTAAATGATCATTCCTTCATAGTATAGGGAGATAAGAATAATTCCTACCTTATGCGTAGGTGAGTGATGAAATCCCAAGTATCTTTCCTCAAACCCTATATCTCCTTCAATAAATACTCATTTATGAGTTATCACAAGTTTATCTAAGATAATATCCAACCCTTGGACGGAGAGTCTCAAAGAAGACTATGTTAAAATAACTCCATGTTGTAGGCAACACAAGACTACCCTTAAGAATCTAGTCCATGTCATCATAAGCTATCATAGAACAACTCAAAATCTAAAATTCCTATCAATATTCTAAGTTTGTATCCATGCATGCTCAATCCACATAATGTGTGTATCATAAGCATGTTAGAAAACATCAACGACAAGGTTTAATGACTTGTACTAGGGTTACACCCAATTATGTAATTTTCAAGTCAACCTTCTTTCTATAGAAGATGAATTATGCTCCCCTAAGGCAAGAGGTAGATGCTACTTCCTTTGAGAGTCAACCTTTACATATATAAAGTTATACCTATAGAGAGAGGATAGGATTGACAATAGTCTACCCAAAACTAAGTTGTCAACATAATTAGTTTGGGATATATATACCACCAAATTGGATAGGGGTGAAACCCAAATTGGTAAACCAAATTTAGGTTTAGGTATAACAACAACCTCTATAGGGTCACCTACCTACTAAGGAAAAATCTATGATAACTTGAAATAGTCTAGCTACCGTCTGCTTAGGCTATGATACCATTCTGTACGGAATGTGACCTGATAGTGGGCCCACTCGATGGTGCAACATGACCATGAAATATTCAAGCACCAAAAAACATAACTATTTACAAAGTTACAAAATGTTTCCATGTACATAACTTTCTCAACCTAAGGGTGGTACATAAAATGAAAAGATTACATCTATATACGCATAAGACCATATGCAAATGGTAGCAAGGCTATCTCAAGCTATCCTTAAATTCACCAATGAGCTCACAAACATCCTGAGTGTCTTCCCTATAAATAATGTACACCTGGGTGGAGGGAACACCCAAAAAAATAGGAAACAAAAGAGTATGCATCAGTAAAAGTTGAGTATGTACATTTAACAATATTTTAGACATTTAAATGGGTTAAAAGATAAAAAGAGATGTTCCTATGAAAAGGAGGGTCATCAAATGTAAGTAAGTTTCAATAAGAGACATAACAAGAAAATGAATCCCAAAAGAATGAGACATATAATTAAACAAGTAAGATAACACATCTTGCCATTTACCATTCACAATATTACAACAATCATAATAATTTGCATGCAGATATATACATTGGACTAAAGTAACTATAGTAGGACCATGACATGACTGAGTCATTTTCCTATATATATTGGGTAAAAAAGCACATCCATAGGCAGAAAAGCATGCCTATGTATATATAAGGGTAGAAAAGCACACCCTAATGGTTACACATAAGAGTCTATGATAGTTATCTAGTCAAATTATCTAACATGCATAAATAGAGTGGCAAGATAGTTTGTATTTACCATTCACATTTCCAGGTACAAACAACAAAGAATGTCGGGTGATAGACCCAAGGCAACAAAGTATTCATCGAGCATAGTGGAATCAGATGATTCAGTATCATGAAATATAGAATTTGCAACAAGGAATCAGATTCGAATATAAGTTTTATTGTTGGAAAATGTTCGATACTTTATTTGGTTGCTTGTATGTTTATTACTACATTGATATATTTAATGTCTTTATTAATCATTTAATACATTACTTCAGAAATTTTTATGTTTTATTTTGTATTTTATTTATTTCATTTTATCACTAGACCTAGGATGAATCTACAGTGGCAAATTAGGGCCGAACCTAATTGATTGGTGAATATTTACACAAACTCCCAATTGAAGACATAATTAATGAATTAGTCATTAATATCATATTATAGGGTTATTTGTGCAACATTACATTTTCTTCATTCCAATTGCTAGTATTTAATCAAATTTTATGAAAAAGGATTGAATGTTTCATTATTAAAAATTGGTCCTAAAGATGGGTATGGTTGTGTTAGACATTGAGATTTGAGTATGTTAAAATTTCACTTGACATCTCGTATTGAGAAAAGATACTATTATTGGTAAATGTCTTTGTTGAAACAGTTCAATAGAACTAGCATTCCTGATTCATCATCTTCACTTCATTTCCACTTGGAGATGGTTTAATTTTTCCTCATACTTGATAAATTTCCTTTATTGATTCATCATTTCTACAAATTATAGGAACACCAGTAATCCAATACCATGAGGATTCAGTTACACTGACTCTATCAACTATGTCCATGGTGCCATCATCAGTGTATTCTTACTGAATCTCAATGTTTTTTCTCAATCAGATGCCAAACTTCCTCTACTATCTGGAACATCAACACATCTTTCTGCTGGGAAAACAAATAGCATATCACTGCCTCTGGGTATCTAGATCGTAGAAAACTTTCAAAATCATTTTAGGGCATGTTCAATCTCTAAGATACCTCAACTGCAAGTTCCAGAGATTTGATTATCTTTATTCTCTCAACGTTGGGTTTTAACACGACCAATAGATGCTTGGATACATGCATCAAACTGCCTATCTGAACACCCACAAAAATTGGGCTCTTTCAGACCCTAAGGGGTAAAGGAATGTATCTATATGATATCAGGGGTTACTTTTATAGGATTGGATCTGAATTTGTTTTTCGTGTGCCCAGGACAATGACATTTATATCATACTTTGGGGCTATTGCATTATCTTTTCCAATGTACTCTTATGAGACATCTTAAATAGGTATCCTTAGGAATGTTCAAACTTCCCATTCGTGCGCAATTTGACATTTGTTGGCCCATTTCCTTATCCTGTATGTTGGATGGATTCTCATTCATCTACCTTGTTGTACTTCCTCCTTCTGAAGCATTGGGTCTTTGGAAATTCCATGCACCACCTTGAATCTCTTCTATTGATAGACTTTGTCTATAATCACCCTTGGGGTTAACGAACAACTTTGATGAAGAATCCACTTCCAATGGCTCACTCCATATATTTGTGATATAACTGATGTTTCTCAATGAACTATTAGCAATAAATTGTTGAATTACTCTATCCACAACCACTCTCCTTACTTGGAGGTTATGCGTGCGAGGTTGATTTGTCTTTTGTAGTATTTCTGTGAACTGACTCAAAAAATTACTCATCCAAGGTGCAAAATGTCAGTGATTCAGGACATTCACGATGTCAAATGGCCTACTTTCTTTGGCTATGCAAAATTATCAATGATTTGAAACATCACCTTCATCCAATGAGTCGTTGATGTTAAAGTACCTACTTTGTTTGATTATCCCCAGAGTATTAGTACCCTAAGTCGCCAGTCTCCTCCTAAATCACCATGTAAATCCACCCAGAAAGATAAAAATCAAAAGAGCGATCAAGTATAGGTAGACCCCATCTGACAGGGTACCAGATGGACAATGAGAGATTTGGAAGTACCCATATCACTATTGGATGAAGACGACGTTCGTCACTTCTGAGATCGCCAGAGGCGTCATTGCTTCTAAGGGTTTCCTCATAATATGCATGTTATATCCTTTTCTAACATCAAAAAATATTTTATAAATTAAATTCTATTTCTTTCATTTCAAATATCTAACTCCATTCCTTTCTCCCTGTTCCTATATATTCCATTATTATATATCTCATTTATTTCTCCCTTGGCATCTCTTCTGTCTTCTACTGCTCTTCTTTCTTTCTCCTAAATAGTTGTAGGCACATACTGTTTATGTGGTATTGCATCCATCACAAGCATGATAAAACTCTCATGTTATTGAAAGACTTCATACATCACTAAAATAAGAACAAAATCATTTGAACACTTGGCTTTGTATTTTAGTGCACATGCGACCTCTCCATGTGAGCCTCAATGCACAATGTAGAGTAGGAATTTTTCTAGTTGGGTAGGAGCCATAAATTTCCTCATTTTATCCTACTTCATAAAATACATATCAGGTTTATGTGGCCTAATTTAACAATTCATAACTTTTTGCAGACACAAGTTAGGGTATTTCTAGTTATAATAAATATTTGAAGGCTTAGGATGGTGAGATATTTTAGTTTGTATCTGATTTTACATTTTTTTAGTTGTAGTTTATCATTATTTTTTATTCTTATTTTATTATACACTTCATTTCAAATCAACTATTTCGATGATCATCCAAATGCCATATAAATGATATCATTTATAAGAAAAACAATGATAAGTGCACACTATCTACCCTAGATCCAAACTATATTTTTTTATGAAGAATGATAAATGAAATAGGATAAAAATTTCTTTGCATGATACTGGAGGATGTGGTGAATAAATAACCCCAGGAGTTTCCTAAAAAAGCAAATCTATAATTTATAATATCCTATGGGTAATAAAGAGTACATATAAATATATTGTTGTGTACACATAAGTGTAATCTTCAGGCCACAATTTCTATTCCTCTTCCCTCTTGTCCTAATATCCTTGTACCCCGTTCTAGGCCTCCCTTTTCCTTCCATTTATACACAACTCAAGTCCATCATATAATGTCTTGTTCTTGATTGTTCATTATTTGAACCTTGGATATACCTAGTGGGGCTTGATGTTTTTCCTTATGAATTCCCAAATGAATTGGTGTGCAACGTACTAAAATGGTACCCTTTTTGGATCAAGATACTTTCTAGATTCTAAATCACCCACTATGTTATCTATTAGTTCAGATATGAGCTCGCTTAGATGCTGATGAGGAACATAATAGTTTAGGTTCTTGGTTAGTCTCATGTACACCTATTCTACTACATCTTTTATCTCTATCGTCATAGCTACAATCTATACACTACAATTATTATGAATAAAGTTTAAAGGCGATTTCAGATTAGAAGGTTGAATTCATATAGTTCTTTAGGCACCATCATATGAGACATATTTGCTACACATGTGTTGGGAAAACCTTACTCACAACAAGTGGTTAAGAAGATTTTATGACACATATCCTTACACACTAGATTAGATGTGGAATGAAGTTCTAATACATGACACAATGCAACAATAGAGATTGCTTAGATCCTTCCTAGAATTAATCAATCATGGTTCAAATTTATGAAGCAACTAAGGGTAACTTCCCTCTTCACACAACCTAGGGATCATACCTCGAAAATAAGGATGTGTTATTATGATCAGTGGTCCCCTTCTTCTTGCCATTGTAAAAAAAATCAAATAACCATTGTTTAATTCCATCTATATATATATATATGTTAAACACGGCTAAGGTTTATATGATTTTGGAACAACATTCGAGAGCGGTAGGTTCTAAATTCATTCATGATTTAATTTTCTTTGCATTTTACTTTTTTTTTTAATTTCATCTATCCTAAAGAATAAACTTGAGCTTAATTGTCAAGTATTGGTTATTTCCTAGATCAAAATATGGAGAGAAAGAGACACCATAAATATATGAGGGGACTCTAAGGATTCCTAAAATATAAGAGATTAGAAGATTGAATTCTTATATGTTCTTAAGTACCAACATATGCATTTGGTTATGTATTTGCTACATATGTACTTGTCAAACATTAATCACCACAAGTGGTTAGAAGATTTTATGACAGTAATCCTTACACACTAGATTAGATACCTCAGAAAAATTCAAGTTCATAATATTTATTCCTTGTACTTGCTTGTTCATTAATGGAATGATTGTGTACGCTTTAACTAAAATGGTATCCTTTTTGGGATCATGTGTTAAGAAATGTGTGAATCTATTTCTACAATGATTGAAACAATGCTCTAAAATAGAACCAATTCTAATAAACCTGAGAATAATTATGTTAGTCCATGTTCTTTTATCTATTCTTTATCTAATAATAATATATTGTTTGAAAGTCATTTATTTAATGAATTGTTACATCTACAATTATATCAATTATAGCACTAAAAAGTTAGATCTTCATAGCTGCGGGAACATCAATGCATTTGAAAACAAGCTCTGGGTTTACTTAATATATACTTTTTACATCTATTTAAAATCAATCATATTCTTGGAAAATGTGCACAATCATATATCAACTTAAATATCCAAAGCATCTAGAATGTAAATGAGTTTGACTATAGATTTAAGATAATGATAGTTTCAAGTATTGTTACACTACTATTAGAAATACAACTCTATCAAATCACAACTCTTTCAAAGAGAAAACATAAAATCTAAACTCTGTAAACACCATTCACACAAAATCATTGAAAATTTGGAACAGATAAACATAAATATGAACTCTAGATGTCTTGTGATGATATTATAATTCTCTCACAAATAGAAAAAATGAACACAATACTGAAACACATATGAAGCACTATTTGAAATTTTTAGTCAGGTTTCATAATATCATGTCATAAAAATCACCAAATTTGATTACATAAACTCCTAACTCTATAAGCATAGTGTACACAACTTAATTAAATATTCCTAAAATAACAAACATAAAATTTAAATTCTAAATGTCTCATGATCAATAAGTTTTCCTGGTTGTCTCCTACCACCCAACCAAGAGATAACATCAACAAGAACTGGGTTGGGGATGTAAAGAAACAAGGAACTCCTAAAAGAATAAAGATGGTATCTCTAGGCTCATTATTTTTACAATTGAAACAAAATAATGAGAACTTGGTTATGAGTTTCTATGACTCATGAAGTTCTCGTGTCATAATGATCCACACATCTTGGAAGAGAATCATGGACTACAATAAATTTGTAAAAGAATGGTTTTGTGCTCTTTCCCATACATCAGTGCCCCAAACTAAGATTTGTATAAATATATTACATACATCATTACACGTTCAAAAGGATCTAAGTGACACACTATAGTAATAAACAATTTGTGATATCTATATAGACTAATTAGCACACATTATTATTATGTACAACATCAAAATAGTTATTGAAATACTCATTTTCAAACCAGAGAAAGCTAAGACAAATATAGAATAGTGTCTCACCCGACGTAAGCAAAGGAGGAGAAATAGGAGAAGTTTTTTGGGAATAAAACTTTGTCCTTTTTCGATTGTGAAACATCATAAAAAGAAGATAAAGGATGTGTGCAGAGTCATTGCCACATTTTATGAAAAAAATGAGGAAAAAGATGTGTCGATGAAACCACAAAGATTTCTGAGCAATTATCCTTGCTGGACATAAGAAAACAAAAAATAAAATATAATCAAAGATTGGATCTGATGATTTAGTTACGAGTGAGAAAGGATTAACACCTTCATCCCTCTCGGTAAACTGATATTAACTACAACTATATGATAAAAGAGCGATTGATTCATTATTTTTATGAAAAGAAGAAAAAAATAAAAACAATTTTGTTGTTGTAGACTGGCTTCTAGGGATGAAAATTTCCATTTTTCTCCCGCCATTGTCCTAGAAGTCCTAATTCTTAGGTATATTGTGGTCCTAATCACCTTAGGGCCTCCCATGGTGGGGATCCATCATTGGCGATTAGGGCCGTTTAGAGAATGAATAGCAAATAGGTGCTTCTATATGCTATATCTGATGGTTCAAAACTAGTAAAACCGGCAGAATTAGAAACAAAAGATAACAGACTAGATGCAACAATAAATTAGGTCAGATGCGGTAGTTGTAGATCCAAAATTAGATAGATAGAAGATTCAACAGTTAGATGCATCCATTATAGTAATATACCGTTCTACAAAATCTAGCATGACAGGTGGTGTTAGAGGAAGGATCCTCTGACCATAGGCAATACAGAAATAAAGAGAGAGATTGTCATTTCTTTGTCTTTAGTAGTGACAAAAGGGGCATGTAATTCGTTGGATATAGGGGTCTATTTATAGTATGCGATTAGGGTTTAGGATTCTAGGAATAACCTTTTGGAATAGTGGGTGGATCACCCTGATGTGCCACACTTGGAATACGAATCGGGGAGATCTGCCTATATGGTACTAACGGAGACGACTATGATCTGCCCGGGTGTCCTCCGAATGAAAAAAGGATTTCTCATTTTCCCATTAATTTTAGGAATACTTTGGCAAAAGTCAGAGTTATCTCTTTGATTTGTATGAAAAAGGTAATTGAAAAGGGAATATTTAATTCCTGACAATGCAATTGGCGAATTGATGAAATAATAGCCTATTTGAGGTAGAACTGAGGAAAAAACTACACTTTTAGTCCAAAGTAGATTTCTTTGTAAAAGAGCCTGAACTGGGTGAAATTGGGCAAAATGGATGTATTCAATGGATGAAAAATATAGAAAAAAAGTAAATCTGTGGAATAAGGGTTGGATATGGAACGTATTCCATCATTACCCAGAGAATTTACATTAACTGTGAATTTTTACCAAGTGAGAAAAAATGGAACGTCAACAGTTTGCTCCCCCAAGGCAAGGATTGAGATAAGAGTAAGAACTACAGGCTTGAGCCAAGTCTGACCCCCATTTTTGGTCACGCAAGGCAAAAAAGGTTGGACTCATCAAGAATATTCTGAAGAACCTTCTAGAGGGTGGAAAGTGAGTGTGATGTTTCTTCCTTATACAATTGAATTAGTGAGGAATAGATTGGAAATAAATGATTTTTTCACAATAAGGCCATCCTATGACTTAGGTAGTTTCCTATGTCTGATCCATCAACTGTTCTCATGAAGTTATATTGAGCTAGAAGAGATTTATTAGCCACAAAAGTATCTCTCATAATTACTTTAGTTCTTAAAATTAGTTTAACTAATTCTGCCTCTAACTTATGCCTTGGTCAGAAAAAGATGAACTTGAAAAAGTGGATGTCGGTTGTATTTTGTTATTGAGACATGAACGATTAGGAGTTTGTAATCATTGTAGATAGTGATAACTAGTCTACCTAAAAAACAGAACTTGGAGAAAAAGAGTGTCATCCCCTTTCCTATGCATCGTTAGTTTTTTTGAGAGTAATTATAGTCAGGACTAGAACTCTTAAAAGGCATAATGTGGGGATTTTGCCTAACTGGATAGGGCTTAGATTGTTAAGATTTAGCAATTTTGATTTTTAGACGAGCTTTTAGATTTAAGGTGACCTTTCTGGCTAGTGATAGAATCATTTAGCTATCTATATGATTGAGTTGATATTCATGCCATAACTCAAAGTCATGAGGTTGGTTTGACAATCTGGTTCAAGTCATGAACTGTATATGTCAGAATATATGTGTCTAGAAGCAAAATTAATAACTCTGGTTGTGATCCAGGATCAGTCAGAAGGTTTTTCACTAATAGGCCATCTAGATTCGGTCATTGGTCATGATTAGAGACCACAGACAGTAAGATAAAAGAGGTTATGGATGCTTAAACAGTGACCATGCTCATGGTCTAGTCTAAGGTTTTGATCCAAGACCCAAAAAGATTAGAAAGTGAAACTTTGTGCTGGCTCATTTTAAGGATCGTCATCTGGGACCCTGGAAAGATTTAGAAAATGAGGTTTGATATGGTTTAGTTTTAGGTCATGAGATTGGACCCTGTATGATTTCATGTTACAGTGCATTTAGTTGTTTAGGGTCATAGTCCAGGATGTGATTGAATTGGAAATAAAAGTGCACTTGAAAATTTAGGGGCTTGTTTGTAAATTCTACATTAGTTTTTGTCTTTAAAAGTAGAGGAATGGGAGGAGGGTCAAGCACCCTTCCCATTTATCCTCTACTAGTACGAGCAGTAGTGGTGATTAGCTCAGGGTGATAAGGGGAGAGAGATGAAGGATCGATAGATCATTATCACCTGCCAGCTCAGAGCTAGTGGATTAGGGTGATCCACCATTCTTTGGGCCAACGCTCTAGGCGGTGGTGTTGTGGTGGTAGGATCCCTGTGGTGGTTCTATTTGATGACATTTCAATGTGGTGTATCAGAGATGAAGCACTGATGAGGGGAGAGATAAGAAGACCCGACATATTGATGAATGCATATTCGTCCTCTTTTTCATCATATCTTATAGGTCTTTGTTTAGGATTTTACTTTACTTCAGCCCAATTTTAGGAAATAATTGTATCCACTTGCTTTTGACCCATTTATCAGAATTCTTATCATTTTTGCTCATAATTTGCAAGTTCTACACTCATTCATCTTCTCTCATCTCCTTAACACAAGAACCTACTCCAATTACTAGAAGATCAAATGACTAAGGGCTTCAATTCAAACATTTCATTACTTCAATAGGTCGAATCATATCATGATTCAATGGACTCAGGTTCCCAAAGAACTCCATTTAGAACTCTAGTCAGATGTCTCATGAGGCCAATCTGTTGATTAATTCTCATCCCAAGTAGGAACGACTCTCTAGTCAAGTGCTCCACCCACAACTCA
Organism: Alisma plantago-aquatica; assembly: GCA_963693085.1. Lineage (NCBI taxonomy): Eukaryota > Viridiplantae > Streptophyta > Magnoliopsida > Alismatales > Alismataceae > Alisma > Alisma plantago-aquatica. The sequence goes on from OY856412.1 coordinate 350,621,729, forward strand.
AATCAGGCGGCTTGAAGTTCAAATTGGGTGACTAAAATCCTTGGAGCAGAAGTCTCACTTATAATTGTGCCAGTCTTAAATGATCCTCGTGCAGCCACCCATTGCTAGGATTTTGAGTTGCTTCCCTAGGCTCTTGCATTCACGAACCCCAGTTGAGCGTCTCAACATCTAAGGTAATCGACTCACGGCCCGTGGATAAGATTTTTACTACGCCTTCAACCAATTTGTTGTAGGGCTTTTCCCCTTCTTCCTCCATAAGAGGAGGGGGGACTCAAAAAAGAACCTATTCCAAATTTTTGTATCTTTCTTTAGTATTAACTTCTCATTTACATTCTTGTGTTGGGATTTATTTTATGGTTTTACCCTTCTTCTATAATAAAATTCTAGTTCATTTCTCATTCTCAGTATTCTTTTGCTTGAACATGGATCAAGAATGGAAACCATTTAATTTTCACTAGATTAGAGTCCTCCAGGATTCTTTCTTTCTCTACTAGTCTATGGGTCATCTTCTTTATTCCTTCATTCCTTCTATTATTTCCATGAATCATGAGTAGTTTTCCTATACTGGGCGTAAGGAGTAACCCCATACCCATAGTTGCTTAGATTGATATGATTTCTACAATATAACTACTAGATAATGCTTTTTTTGATCTAATTTTCATTTAAACAAATTGATCCCTTGTTTTTATTAAATCCTAGTCTTGGGCGATGAGACCTCAGACCCCAAGGCTAGGAACAACCAAACAAACTCGTAGAAATCCAAATGAGATCTTGGAAGGAGTTCTTTTGGGATGTTCGAGCAAGGATCCGCAAACACCAGTATCAATGGGTTTGTGGAAAGCTTGACTTTTGTAAATGTGTTTGAAACGTCTTCACATGCCCTTATCGAACTAGCTATTTTTTAGGAATTTATTGATCTAAGTTTAACAAGCTAGGGTGCAAAACCCATAACCTAATACCTTCTATTAATAGAATCAATCAGTTTCTAATCATTTCAAATCCTTTTCTGATCGTCTTCTTCTTGCACCTTTAATTCCGTTCTTAGATAATCTTTTGATACTTGTTATCAAGTCTAACTAACTCTTTATCACCTTGTTCTTAGTGTAACTTTCATTTCTTGTTCTTAATGCAATCTTCTTTATTTTTCTAGAACAATCAAAGCTCAACCAACATACTTTCAATTCCGCGCTCAATAAAAATTGTTCAAGCAAGCAGGTTCAACTCAAATCTTAAAAATATTGTCATGTGGGATCAATCCTTTCTATACTAATAAACTAACCTTAATTAGTTTTTTTTCCATTAACAAAAGGTTAAACTCTAGGAATCAACCCCTAGTGAATTGGGGTGTAAGCAACACATATCAATTTTGGCACCGTTGCTAGAAACAATGGATTGTTTTCTCAAACTCAGTATACTTTAGACAACTTTTTCTTCTTTGCCTACTGAGTCCCATTCCGGCAGTGTTAATCCTCCTTTTACCAAGTTTCCATACCAGCAATGCATGTTTTTTGTAATCACGCTTTTCTTGTCAAATCAGAAACTTCTTTGTTGAAGTTCATTCAATTTTTTTTCAAGTATAAACAGTGTATGCCATGATCATGGAGTCTTGATTTCTCACAACCCATTTTTGATCCGGAAGTAGATAGAGCCTTGCATTGTTTGAACTGTGCAAATTAAAATAGGATGGATGAACAAGAAGTCAATTGTATGATCGGACAAGCCCTTGCCACTCAAAGAGATGCCATGTTAGCCGAGTGCGCGTCCCAAGAAGCTACCTTACAGACAACCTTTTTGGCTAAATAGGACCAGGATGCCACACTAGGTGAGGCCGAATGACAAAAACAGATTAAGGACTTCTCAATCCCTAAGACAACCTATGCACAATATCCCATTGTGCCACCTGATATCAATGCTCCACAGATAGAGATCCGCACCCAGTGGATCAACATGCTTCGAGCCAACCCTTTTGTCGGTAGCATAGATGAATGATGCAAAGATCACCTCCAAATGTTTGCTAATCTATGTACCTTGCATAAGATCCCTGGTGTTTCTAAAGATACAGAAAGTTAAAATTATTAAAAAATTCCCTTTCCGACCAGGCAAGTAACTTGTACAATTCCATGGAAGGGGATCACGTCACTACTTTGGAAACCCTCAAAACAAAGTCCCTGGAGAAGTACTAACCTAACTTATCAAATTCGGGGTGAAATCACTCAGTTTCACATTCTCCCAGGCGAGACCTTAGGTGAGGCTTGGGAGAGGTTCAAAGACCTTCTCTGTAATTTTCCACACCACAACATCTCCCAATTCCAATTAATCGAAACATTTTATCACAGTTTTGATGAAAACACCAAGGTTTTTCCAAATTCCTCATCTGGAGGAAATTTTATGTACCAAAATTTTGATAGCCATGGGAAGTTGTAAAGCACAATTTTGAGACCCAAGCACGACGAGGATCTACCAGGGTCCTTAAACTAGCAAAGGTCAAAGACAACTCTGACATAAAGGCTATTGTTGAGATCCTTAAACATCTTGTCCTCAAATAAGATTGCCTTGAATCCTCCTTCAATGCCTATTAAAGGAGAGGGAAGATGCAACAGGTCAAAGCCATAGATTCTCTATTACATTTTCCAAGGGTATGACCACTCTACCCAATAATGCTAACTTCTATATAATACCACAATGCAACCTGAGAATGATGAGTAGTTGGAGGAACTCAAATCCATCCAAAATATATCGTGCCAAGCCTACTACAACCCAAAACAGACAAGGAACCACCTCTGAATTCAATATGCAAATCTAATTGGTGCTAAAAGTACTAGACAAGAAAGACCTCCTCAAATCAACAATTCAAATCGTCCACCCCCAGGCTTCCAATACAACAACAACCAAAGAATGTTTTGAAACCAAGGAAATTACCAGGATGATTTCCAAAACCTAGGTTCCTACAAAGGGAAGAAATACCAAAATCTAAACCTACCACCACCCCAAATGCAACAAATATCTCCCATTTCCTCTTCTGATGAAAAATAGCTTCTATGGAGCAGATCATCCTTTCACAACAAGCCCACTAGAAGGCAACTGATGCTCATTTATTCCAACTCATAGCAAGCCAAAAATATCCTACCAACACCTTTGCTGGGAAGCCAAAAAACAATTCCAAGCATCCTGAGCAACTTAAGGTTGTCTCTACCTATTCTATAAATGTGTATGCTTCTCCCCTACTCTACATAAGCCTCATTATGTACCCTTAAGTTTTGAAGATGATGACACCATAGTTGTTTGAAGGGAACCAACACCAGATGCCATTAACCCTAGTACCGAAACAAACCCCATTCTCAATCCCCTTCAAGATGAGACCAATACTCCCGACATCTTGGTTTACAAGCCACATCCACCCTACCAGGCCCGCCTCAGGAAGATAAAGTTAGATGCTAGGTTGTGAGATTCAAGGAATCTATGAAAAAACTTCATATTAACATTTCCTTCCTTGATGCCCTTTCTGAAATGCTCACTTGATCCAAATATTTAAAAGCCTTATTGACTAGGAAGTACACTACAGAGTAATATCAAACTGTAAAGCTTGCTAGAACCACTTCCAACATCATTCTCAATAAAATGCCTAAATAGTAAAAAGATATTAGTTCCTTTGGTATTGGGTGTTACCTAGGATATAACACACGCAGAAAGGGTTTAGCAGACTTAGGTACTAGCATCTCCATCATGAGCTTTAGTATTTGAAAGAGAATAGGTTATGTAGACATGCTTCTCACAAGGGAGACCCTCCAGTTCACAGACTCATTGATGAAAAAACCTATGGGAATCATAGAGGATATGCTAGTAAGGGTGGGAAAAGAAGCTTATGTTCCTTGCGACTTTGTTATTATGTATATCAAAGAGGACTTCCATTACCTCATCATTTTTGGTCACCCGTTACTAGCCACCACTACATCTTTGATTGATGTAGAAGCTGGTTCTAGTCTTCTAAGGATAGAAACACAAATTCTTAAATTTTACACTTTCAAAAGTATGAAAGACCCAAGCTTCCAAGAAGAAGTTTGTCTTTTGGATTGTCTTGACAAGCTTTCCCAATTGAGATAGTAATGAGAATTATTTGATGATACCCACCACACTTCCCTCATAGATCTGATTGACTATGAACTTGGTGATTAAAGATTAAACTAGTGCAACACCCATCTAGATAATTTGAGAAAATTCCTCAAGATGAATTCAAGAAGATGATTTCTCTTCAGGAAGAACAACTAGACCCTCCCAAGTCCCCAAAAATGACACCCCTCCCATTAGGATTCAAATATGTCTTTCTCGATGAACAACAAATCTGCCCTGTCATAATAAATTCAAACCTTACCTCCGAGCAAGAAGATAAGCTCATGACTAAGTTGAGGAAATGGAGAGCCGTCTTGGGATACAAAATGACTAAGCTAACATGGGTTAGTCAGGGCATTTGCATGCACCAAAATTCCCATGGTAGAAAAATACAAGCCATCTAGGGACCCTAAGTGAAAATTAAATCCCAGCATAAAGGAGGTTGTTCGATTAGAAGTGATTAAGCTCTTGATTGAAAGAATCATCTACCCTCTACCCCATCTTAGATTCTCAATGGGTTAGTCTCGTTCAAGTTGTTCCCAAAAGGGGGCACCACAGTTGTGAATAATGAGCATGATGAGCTCATCCCCGCTCCTATGGTTACTGGGTGGAGGATGTGCACTAACTATAGAAAATTGAATAAGTCCACTAGGAAAGATCATTTCCCCCTTCCCCTACTAGATCAAGTACTAGAATGCCTTGCACATCAAGAGTATTTTGTTACCTCGACAATTATTTAGATTTTTACGAAATCCCTATTCATCATGATGATCAGGAAAAAACTAGTTCCACTTGTCCATTCAATACTTACACATTCATAAGAAAGTATTTTGGCCTCTGTAGCACTCCCGCCACCTTATAGAAGTGCATGGCCTCTATCTTTTTCGGGATGACTTCTCCTTTTGTGGCGATATTTTTGACTTTTATCTTTGACATATATCCCTTGTTCTTGAAAAGTGTGAAAAGGAACACTTTATTTTAAATTGGAAAAAAAATGTCATTTTATGGTGAGAGAAGGACTCGTCCTTGGACATAGAGTTAGCAACAGAGGAATAGAGGTTATTAGAGAGAAAATCAAGGTTATAAAAAAACTCCCCCTCTAACTTCCGTCAAGCATATCCGTTCCGTTCTTGGGCATGTTGGATTTTATTGATGTTTCATTCATGGCTAGTCTAAAATTCCCAAACATCTCACCAACCTTCTTTGAAAGATGTTGCTTTTGACTTTGATGAACCTTGCATGAATAGTTTTAATAGTCTAAAAGCATGTCTCACTTCCACCCCATCATCCACATTCCAGGTTGGTCTTTACCATTTGAGATTATGTCCAACGCCAACGATTATGCAGTAGGCGCCATCCTAGGATGAAAAGCTGATAAAAATCATCATTTCATTTATTATGCATCGAAAAAATCTAGATGATGCACAATAGAACTACACCACAGCTGAAAAGGAAATGCTAGCCATTGTCTATGCATTCAAAGAGTTCTAGTCATACCTATTTAGTCTAAGGTTATTGTATATACTAACTAGACTACTATTTGATATCTTATGACCAAGAAAGATGCTAAGCCCAGACTCACCCATTGGATCCTTTTACTTCAGGAATTTGACATAGAAATCCTAAAAAAAAATGTTGTTGTTGACCATCTTATAATCCTAAGTCTATGTCAAGGTGACATAATTCCCATAGACAACTCCTTGCTAGATGACCAATTGCTTAATGTTGAGTCCCAATTACCATGGTTCACTTACTATGTCAATTACCTGGTTGCATGCCTTTTATATTCCAAATATAAGGGACACTCTAAAGCTAAGTTTTTGAATGGTTCCTTCTTGAGAACCCCATTCTAGATGGCGATGTCCCCAAGCCCACTGCCCGTCCGTGGAGTGTCTCCATGGAGGTAAATGATGATGAGTCTGACCCTCCTCCTCCATAGCCTTGATGTCGTACTTGAAGGTGTACTGCAGATGATATAGGAGATGAGGAGCCTTATGGGTTCCATGATATCCAAAAAAACTAGACCAAATTCAATGTGAACATCAATTCCAGAGACATTGGCTTAACCATATCTACCTTGTGCAACTTTTTTAGGAGTCTTGGCATGTTGAATGCCACCATTACAGACCCATCATACCTTCCTATGAGGAGTATAGGGCCCATCATGCTTACCCTAACCCCAACTTCCCATATATACTACATCAACTCCTCTTCCTCATCTGCTCCACCCTACCCACCTATGTAGTGATCTCTTTCCCTCCATCTTAGTTTCAGGATTTGCTCAAGATGTGCAAAATTCTAAGTTTGGGTGGAGGTGGGTGATCTGTACCGTTTTCCACACCCACTCTTTTTTCCAACATATCTATGTTTCCTTTTGTTTTTCTTGTAGTAGTTTGTGTTTGTTTTCATGATACCATTTGGCCTTTATCTAGTTGGCCAAATGAATGTGTTGTATCAAATTATCATATTGATTACAGTAAATCTTTCTTGTAAAACTATTGAAAAAACTATCATTTTTAGAAACCATCATGTCACCTAGGACCTCAAAATAGCTTTACTCCTTGGAAATGTTGGCAAGCCTTATTGAATTTATAAGAATCAATCACAAACCTTTTCTTTATTTAAACTGTTCCAAAAACTTATCATGTTTCTTATATATTTTGAGTTACAGGAAAATTGAACTAATGCAAGCATGCACTCAAATTGGATTTTTTTTTTTAAATGCACATGATCAATTCTCTTCCACACTTCTACCATTATTCTCATGCCTCTCCACCTCACCAAAATAAATTTCAAAAGCCAAAAATATGTGCCAAACTTCAAGTTTAGGGTGGTACCCCTTTCCCCCTCTCTATTGCTTCTTCAATACCCCTCATAAATGAAATAGGGGTGTACCATCAACAAAAGATGCCAAAGTACACACAAAAGAATGCAATTAATATAATTGCAGTCCATCACAAAAAAGAAAGGTTTCAAGTTGAATAAAGAAGAGACCTCCTTCCTCACACCTCTTTTATTACTTTTTCTACCTAGGGGAATCCGAATAAACCTTAAAAATCCACTCTAATCCATGTTCTTGTGCATAATTTACAAAGTTATATGGGAGAATCAAAACAAAAGTGAAATGAACCTTGCTCTTGCAAATCAAGAAATAGAAACAAGAAGTCAAATATGTTGGATAGAGATTATAGCAATTTTCTATTTTGTGATTTTAGGAGGTTGGGTGGGTGGCTTGGTCAAGAAAGGAGGTAAGGAACAAAGTAACGCTATTATGAGTGAGGAAGACATGTTCTTAGTACAACTTGACTCATTTTTGTGATTTCTCATGCTAAAGGACAAGCAAATATTCAAGCCCGAGATATTTTTATGAATGCATATTCATCCTCTTTTTCATCACATCTTTTTGGTCTTTGTTTAGGATTTTACTTTAATTTGCCCAATTTTAGGAAATAATTGCACTCCACTTACATTTGACTCATTTATCAGAATTCTAATCATTTTTGCTCACAATTTGTAGGTTCCACACTCGTTTATCTTCTCTTAGTTCGTAAATACAAAAACCTACTTCAATTACTCAAAGATCAAATAACTAAGGGCTTAAATTCAAGCATTTTAGTACTTCAATCGGTCGACTCACATGCCCGTGGAACTCCATTGAGAACACCAATTGTCCAGCTCATGAGGCCAACCTATTGATTCATTCTTGTCCCAAGAAGGCACGACCCTCCAGTCAACTGATCCATCCCCCGCTTGAATTTGGTGACTCAAAGAGTGAATCGGGCGACTCAAATCCTTTGAGAGAAAGTCTAACTTACATTCTTGTAAGCCCTAAAAGACCCTAGCACCACCACCCATTGCTAGGTTTCGAGTTGCTTCCTCAGGCCTGCACATTCTCGAACCCCATAAGAGCGACTCAAGATTCGAGTTGATTGACTCACGGTCTACGAATAAGATTTTTATAGTTCCGCTAGACAATTTGTTGTAGGGTTTTCACCCTTCTTACCCCTATAAAGGGAGGGGGGACTGCACAAATAACCTATTCCAATGTTTTGTATCTTTCTTTGGTAAAAAGTTCTCATTTACATTCTTGAATCAAGATTTCTTGTATGGTTTTACCCTTCTTCTCTAATAAAATTCTAGTCTGAATCTAATTCTTGGTTTTCTTGTGCATGAACAGAGGATTAAGAAGAGAAACCATTTAATTGTTAGTAGATCATAGCCCTCTTAGATTTTTTCTTTCTCTACCAGTCTATGGCTCCTCATCTTTCTTCCTTCATTCCATCTATGATTTCCATGAATCACAAGCAGTTTTCCTATATCAGGCATGGGGAGTATCCCTGTATCCATAGTTGCTTAGATTAATATGTTGGGTTTTGTAGATAAAACATGCGTGGTGGAAGCAATAAAATCCACACAATCCAAAATAGGATCTCGTCGACAACAACGCATTTGGAAGGAGTGTTTGCGGGATATACCTTATTGCGGAGCAAGTCCGATGATGTCCCGTTGCATGATGGTGCAACGCTGCTGACCTACATGGACGGAACTTCTCTCCCATTCGCTGTCGTAGGAAGATCCGGTGGTGCTCCTTTGCGGAAGTGATGTACGCCGCTCGTAGCGCATACAGGTGGTCGTCGACGTCCTCCGAATGCAGGCGTCATGGAGTTTGCATCTTTACTTCGTCCATGCGGATGGATAGAACTCCACATCGCGCTTCCCAAACTAGAGAGAAGGAGTCGTGTCTCTACGGCGATGTGCTAGTGGCACGTTTCTCTCCTTTCTCTCCTAAGGACGATGACGGCTAGGGTTTATGTATGTGAGCGTAAACTGAATAGCCTCAATCTATGTTATATATATATCGGCAGTCAATCCTCCTTTAAATAGGAGATGAAGGGAAATAGGGTTTCCTAGACCCATCAGTAAATAGAAACACTGTGTTAATTAAAATGCTCGTGGATTAATTAGAATATTACGGAATTCCTTAATTAACCAAATAATCACATTAATTGATTAATTAATATTCGACTCCATGCAATTACTTAGGATGGCTTTATGTGCATATACACCAACAAACTCCCACTTATACTTAGAGCCAGTCACTCCAATATTATTCTAATCGATTACATAAAAATTTTAGTAATCAATATGATTCGAAGCAATTCCAATCAAATCCACAATTATACTCCTATTCCAACACATCCTATGCGTGTCACCCGGTAGGCTCCAAATTATGTTGGCAGTGATATCCATAATGATATTATGATTTCACAAGCAATGATTGGTATCTAGCAAGACTTCATTGCCACCCAAGTAATTGGAGAAGTTGGAGAACAACTTTACCTATCATTCATGACTGGTGTTACAGTGATTGTATAGTTCCCTTGTCGCTAATATCCTGATTGAACTCGACTCATGGAACTGTTATCCTCTTCAATTTTCAATCCATGTTCGTTTAACTACAGCAGACAGTTTGAGATATATGTAAGCTCAATATCACATATTGACTCACATCAGCATGGCCATGCATTTCTCAATCTCGCTTATCAAGTGGCCAGAATATCAAACTCCCGTAGGAAGGACAAATTCCATCTACATCACTCACAGTCATCCCCATGTGTCACAGTGCACCCAAGCACCATCTTTATGGCAATCCTTATTTAGGACCGCGGTGGATGATGTCAAAGTACACCGAATGACATGTGATAAGTGTAGTGACTTCAGGTCCAAGAACCACAATCACCACCGTCATTATGAGATGTGACTCTAACTACCAATCATGGTATCCATGTGTCACTCTCAAGATGGGTCTATCTGATACACTATTCTCTAATAAGTATCTATGTATTTGGTTTGATATCTCCATATCATGGATAATGAGATTCTTCCATCAACCAACATACATTCTAATCTTATGTGTTATTGATGTCTATGGATATTTCCACAATAACAACCGATTAGGGACAAAACAAGAATACATACTCTTAGCATACATATGATCTCACTGTTCAGGTGTTGGCTAATTAAGCAACGAGTTTCAATCAAGTTAATGATCTTTTACCTGATTCAACCAAACTCCACAAGTATATGGAGGTAGTATAGTCAGGATCGAACACAAGGAGCTTTAGTAAACAACTAAACGCAAGAGTCCTAATTTTCAGCAATCTAGATCGGTTTTAAAAGAAATTGGTTGTTTAATTTCTAAGACAAGGAAATGTATAAGAGCTAAATTTATACAAGTATAAGAGATTAACAAAGGTTTCTAGTCAAATGATTAAAGATCTTGGACATTAGGGATTTCATTCTCATACCATAGCACTTAGGGAACTAAGCAATCTAAACATACACAAGTTCTTATCTCAAAGGATTGATGTGTTGCATTTCATCTCCCGATATACATGCAACGATCGCAACTTAAAACAACATTCTCATGTTTGAATTTCATTTCAGATCACAAGCAAACCTTCAACTCATTTCTAACTACTCTCGTGGACTAGAAAGAGTTGTTATGAAAGATACCTCCATACATTCATACTTATTTTCTCAAATCAAGCACAAATGCAGAAAACATGCACATCAAGCGGCCAACATCATATGCAAGAAGAAGGAAATCGGTACTTTCATAAATAGAGAAAAGAAACATAGGTATTTAGTATGAGATCACATAATTCCACACATGCTATGGCATGGGATCTACTCTCTCATGCCCAAGAAGAAGAAAACTACTCGTCCATAACTACACCTTGCATAATTTCAGCAGAAAATGAAGTTTTAGACATGAGTAAGAGAAGAAAAGACAAGAAGAACCAAGATGCAGCCAAGAGAAGAGGGAATTCCGACTGAAGGACGAAATTCCTCTTCTAAAACTCCTCCAGAACATACTAGCTTCTCGCCAAAGAAACTCCTCGGAGTTGGGGAAGCTCTGCTGCACCTTGGGGCTGCAAATGAGAAGGGAGAAGAAGAGAAATGGCCTTCTTTCTCAAGAAAATCCTTAGATCTCTTCAAATTCGCCTCCTCCTTCATTTCCTCTGCCTCTGGGATGAGCAAGGAGTCTCAAATGACCAGTCATAACTGTCCCAACACTTCCCTCCTCGTTTTAGGCTTGAATTCTCAATTTTCAAATTTCTGAAACTGCCGGCTGAACGGAGTGCAAAGTGTTTGCACGCCGTGCACTTAACAAAAGGGAGACAGTTAACAGTGCAGTGTACGCCGTGCACGGAGCATGTGCACGCCGTACAATTTTCCAGAAACATTTGCTGAACTTCTGCACTCCATGTGAACGCCGTGCAACGCCTTTGCACGCCGTTCATTTCTTTATGCATTCTACAGGAAAGTTGTGCATCGTGCATCGTGAGTGTGCACGCCCTACAACAGTGAGTCAGGGTAAGCAGTAATCTTTTTGGAATGTTGCACGCCATACAAACAGCTTGAATGCCGTGCACTTTACTGTTTCTGCACAAATAAACATTGAAATGAGTGATTTCCATGGTAAAATGGCAAGGCAAGATATGGCAAAGTATTTTAACGAAATGATGGCAAAAGTAATATGAAAAGAGACTAAATCTTGTCAAAATGAATAAAATTTGTGTGTGAAAACATGTGAAAAGATGATATATAATTCACACAACAAATCCCCCTAAGCTTGAATTATTGCTTGTCCTCAAGCAAAAAGAAACAGGGCTATATGAAAGAAGAAAATTTAAATCATGTATGGATGAAAAGAGAAGCAGATGTGCCTTAGGCTTAGAAACATATGTGCATTGAGTTTGTGTTTGTAGAAGATATCTTCAAATTCTCAACATCAAGATAGAAATAATTAGTTTATTGAGGTTGATCCAATAATCAAGCAAACACCCAACTAACAACATTAATGAGAATTTGGATACTCAAACCAAAGGTTAGTGCATTTGCATAACAAAAAATTTCAGCTATATGGATTTTAGAATATCAAATGATTGCTATCTTTAACCAACTTAATTGAACTCTTTTCCAAAGGATATAGCGATTTTGGGTTTCCAGCATTCGGCTGCTAATTTAGGCTTATGCTCGCGTGGAATGCTGGTTGGGGCATTTCTATTACCCTCTTTTCATTTCTCATATCACCTAACCGTCGTTGCCAGATCAGACACACACTAGGCTAGCATAATATGTGGGCCATTGGGCCATCTTTTGCTGGGTAATGAGTGTGCAATACAAATAAAGAGTCAATTAGGAAGTTCAAGGCTAGCAAGATTTGAATCATTCTTTTCAAAATTTTCACTATAAAATTTTGTTTTCAGATGCACTAAACATTTGGTAAAAGTATCCCGTATTCTAACTAGTGCTGCAAGTTGGATGATTTGCAAAATTTTTTGAACCGTTACATGTTTTGAGCAGTCTATGATGTAGAAAAATGAGATATCAATTACAAACACACTTCTCATCAATGCACATGAATAACTTTCAGCTTTCATTTCATTCAAACATATTCCAATTTTTTCTCTTAAATATAGCCAATGGATACATAGAGGAAATAAAAGGAAAGGGGGTTCATCTCAACAAGATAATCTCTGATCATATGAAATTTGCCATCGAAAAACAAGACATGAAAAAGGAAAAGACTGACACAACAGACTTAAAGAAAGAAAACTGAAATAAAGATAACAGTACACAAATACCGGCCGGTTGTGCCCCCCCTAATCTTGAATTCAACAGTGGCCTCACTGCTTCATTCAAAACTCAAGAGGTACACAACCGGGTACCTGTCATCATGGATGAATCAAATAAAAGATCCGTCGCCCCCTTGGTCGGGGAAGAATTGGCTGACAATATCAGGAACATCCATCGGCTGTGTGGATGGATCATGCTGCTGCTGCGGTGACTGGTGTGGCTGCTCTGGAAAATCAGGCTGTGGCTGGGGCTGCTCGTGGAACTCGGGCTGCTGGTAAAAGGACTGCTGGAACGGCTGAGGTGGAGGATAGTGGCCCTGAGAGATGTGCCAACTGTCTATCCGGCTGACCATATCGTATGTAGTTGTATACCGTGTGGCCAAGCAGTCATACCGGGTGTCGAAGAGGGCGCTCATCTGATCAAAGCGCATCTCAATGTGATCAAACCTCCGCTGAACATACCCGAAAAGATGCTGCATGTCTGGGTTCGCCCAAGTGTAACCAGTCTGAGTGCCGGTAGAAGGAGGAAGCGGCGCGCGGAGGAGAAGAAAACCTGCTGCACGTCGGAGAAGAAGGAGAGGCGGCGCACGACTCTTGCTTCGTGCACGGCTGCGGTCATTGCACGGGCAGCGGTCGGAGCTGTTGTGCACGGCGGTGGGGAGTGAAGAAGATGCACGAACGCTGGCAGATCTGGATGGGGGAGTGGCGCACGGGCTGCGCCGAGGTGCAGGCGGCTGCACGGCGGAGAAGAAGAAGTGCAGCTGCACGGAGGACGGCAGTTGCACAACTTCTCTTGCACGGCGGACGATCTTGCACGGGCGGCGGAGAAGAAGAATGCACGGCTACACGGTCGGGTGGCTGAGAGACAAAATTAGGGTTGGTGGTTAGGGCGTACACGCAGCCCACTTTTGTTCAAATTTTTCGAACAAGTGCACGGCGTGTAAATGGCTGTACGCCATGCAAAAGTCCTGAAACTTGGTTTTCTACAGCACACAGTTACACGCCGTACAAGGCCAATTTGCACGCCGTTCACTTTTCCAGAAACTCTGCTGAAATCTGACACTCAGATGCACGCCGTTCAGATGAAATGCACGCCGTGCAAATCTTATCAGTTAGGCATTCTACAGTCGTTTGTCCAGATTGCACGGCGTACAAGGCGATATTGCACGCTGTGCAAGATTCCAGAAAGTTTCCAGAACTTTGCTGTCTTATTTCTCCCTGTAATGCACGTCGTGCATGGGTTTTGCACGCCGTTCAAAGTAAAATTTTCTGCAGAAAAATTGCAGCAGTAAGCACAAATTGCAACGTATTGAGTCTAGATTAAGTCTACATTATTACATTCATCCATGACAACTTATTAAGTAAACTTAAAGAAAGTTCTTGACCCAAAAACTTAAAACAAATCTATCCTAATTTGGTGTCAACTCCCACAAGGTCCTCCATTTAGAGTCTGGAGTAAGACTCTTCAATCATCTCATGTGTCATGGAGGGGGCAAGAGGCTCCCTTGTCTAACACTTCAGAAGAAGAATAAAGATTGCATCTCTGTCCATTCACTTTGAAGCTTCCATCCTTTCCTTGTAGTTCCACCGCTCCATACGGGAAGATCTTCAATACAAGAAATGGGCCGGACCATTTCGACTTCAGCTTTCCTGGAAACAATTTCAACCTTGAGTTAAACAATAACACTTGGTCTCCTTCTTTCAAGTCCTTCCTTCTGATTCTCTTATCATGCCATGCTTTTGTCCTCTTCTTTGTATAGCTTCGCATTCTCATAAGCATCAAGACGAAGTTCTTCTAATTCCTGCAATTGTAAAAGACGTTTCTCCCCTACTTTCTTCATATCAAAGTTCAAGAGTTTGATAGCCCATAAATCATGGTGCTCTAGCTCCAGCGGAAGATGGCAAGACTTTCCATAGATCAGCTTGAAAGGAGTTGTCCCTATGATAGTATTGTAGGCTGTGCGGTATGCCCATAATGCATCATCTATCTTCAATGCCCAATCCTTCCTTGAACTAGAAACGGTATTCTCAAGAATGTTCTTTAATTGCCTGTTGGAAACTTCCACTTGCCCGGATGTTTGAGGATGGTAGGGCGTAGAGATTTTATGAGTGACACCATATTTGGAGAGAAGATTGTTAAATTGTCTTTCAGCAAAGTGTGTCCCTCCATCAGAAATAATAGCACGTGGGACTCCAAACCAGGGGAAAATGATCTTCTGAAAGAGCTTGATTACGGATTTGGCATCCAGTGCTTGGGTTGGAATGGCCTCAACCCATTTGGACACATAGTCAACTACAACAAGAATATATTGATATCCACATGATGATGGGAATGGTCCCATATAGTCTACACCCCATATATCAAACACCTCAACCTCTAAGATAGAGTTGAGTGGCATGTCATCACGGCGGGATATGCATCCAGTTCTTTGACATTTATCACAAGACTTGACAAATAGATTCACGTCTTTGAACAATGTAGGCCAATAGAAACTGGCTTGAAGTATCTTTGTTGCAGTTTTCTCTCCTCCAAAGTGGCCTCCATAAGACGAATCATGGCATTCAGAAATAATAGTAGGAATTTCCTCTTCAATCACACAATGGAGAATTAACCCATCACTCCCATGTTTGAACAAGAAAGGATCATCCCAATAGTAAAATTTGACATCATGAAAGAACTTCTTCTTTTGTTGAAACGTCAAACCCGGTGGAAGATGTCCTGTAGCAAGGAAATTAGCTATGTCGGCAAACCACGACATTTTAACGGATGACAACGCATAGAGTCGTTCAATTGGCAGATGATCATCAATAGGTAATGAGTCTTCAGCCTTTGTGGACGGTCTAGAAAGGTGGTCAGCAACATTGTTTTCAGTCCCCTTTTTATCACGGATTTCAAGATCATATTCTTGTAGAAGCAATACCCAACAGATGAGGTGTGGCTTGGCATCTTTTTTACTCAGCAAGTATTTGATTGCAGCATGATCAGTGTACACTATCACCTTAGATCCCACTAAGTATTGTCGGAATTTTTCAAAAGAATACACAATTTCCAACATCTCCTTCTCCGTAGTTGTATAGTTGATTTGTGCACCATTAAGGGTTTTGCTTGCATAATAGACAGCATGATGTTTCTTGTCTTTCCGCTGTCCCAGCACTGCTCCTACAGCATAATCACTTGCATCACACATCAACTCAAATGGAGCGTCCCAATCCGGAGGTTGAATGATAGGGGCAGAAATGAGAGCCTCCTTGAGTGTAGAAAAAGCCTTTTGGCATTCATCATCAAACACAAATTTTGCGTCCTTTGCAAGAAGAGAACATAATGGCTTTGCAATTTTTGAGAAGTCCTTTATAAATCTTCTATAAAAACCTGCATGTCCAAGGAAACTTTGGATGTCTTTGACTGAAGACGGGGTAGACATTTTCTCAATAGCTTCAACTTTTGCCCTGTCAACCTCAATACCCTTATTAGATACCACATGTCCTAGTACTACACCGGATTGTACCATAAAATGGCACTTCTCCCAGTTTAGTACTAGGTTAACCTTTTTGCATCTGGATAAGACTAAAGACAAATTTGACAAGCATTGATTAAATGAATGACCATATACGCTAAAATCGTCTATGAAAATTTCCATTATGTTTTCAATGAAATCTGATAAAATCGCCATCATACACCACTGAAAAGTAGCAGGAGCGTTGCAAAGACCGAAAGGCATGCAGCGATAAGCATAGGTACCATATGTGCAAGTAAAAGTGGTCTTTTCTTGATCGGGCGGATAGATAGGAATCTAAAAAAATCCAGAATACCCGTCCAAGTAACAAAAATATGAATGCTTTGCAAGGCGTTCTAACATTAAATCAATGAAAGGCAATGGGAAATGGTCCTTGCGGGTTGCCTTGTTTAAACGTCGGTAGTCAATACACATACGCCAGCCTGTGACCATGTGTGTCTGTATTAACTCATTATTATCTCCTTTTATGACAGTTGCACCCCCCTTCTTAGGTACTACATGAATAGCACTAACCCAGGGGCTGTCACTAATGGGATAAATGATTCCGGCATCCATTAATTTAAAGATTTCTTTCTTAACCACATCAAGCATGTTTTGATTTAAACGCCTAGGTGGTTCAACAGTTGGTTTGGCATCATCTTCCATGTTTATTATATGCATACATATTTTAGGATGAATGCCTTTCAAATCATCAATAGAATAACCAATGACATCTTTATATAACCGCAGTTCATCAAGCAATTTATTCTCTTGTTCATTGGTTAATTTATCATTTATGATAACAGGAGATGAGGAGTTAGGATCAAGAAAAGCATACCTCAGCCCCGGTGGAAGGGCCTTTAGTTCTACCTTATTCTTTGTTGTTCCTTCATCAACCTTTTCTTCATCATGTAGAGCTTCCACAATATTTTCTTGTGCTTTGAAAATAGGAATAGCTTCAGAATTTTCAGAAACGTGATTTTCAGCAATAACATCATCACAATAGTTTATCATGAATTCAACCATGTCATCAACAAACTCTTATATGGGATCAACGGTGTCAAACAAACAGATTTCTTTGACTTGTGCGGGTGCTTTCATGGCATCAGAAATAGAGAACTCTATCTCTTCTTCACCCACACGGAGAGTTAGCTTTCCTTCTCTAACGTCTATGAGGCAACCGGCAGTCCGCAAGAAAGGTCTTCCAAAAAGAACTGGATTGTGGGGAGTCTCCACCATATCAAGAACTACATAATCACATGGTATATAGAATTTTCCAATTTATACAAGTATATCTTCTAATACACCTTTTGGGTGCTTAAGAGAATGATCAGCTAACTCTATAACCATCTTGGTTGGCTTTAGATCACCTAGGTCTAATTCCTGCCATAGAGTGGTTGGAATGAGACTAATGCTAGCCCCCAAATCCACTAGACCTTTATCAAACGTGACATTGTTGATCTTGCATGGCAATGTGAAAGGTCCCATATCATCCAGCTTTTCCGGAATAGTTGGAGTGTGGTTTTGAATAATAGAACTCACAAGTTCGGAAAGCTTAACTGTTTCTACTTGATCAACCCTTCTCCTTTTAGACAAGATATCTTTAAGGAATTTGGCATAGGAAGGCATTTCAGCAATAACATCAGTGAAAGGAAGATTAACTTGTAACTTGCTAAGAATGTCCATAAATTTCTTGAACTTGATATCATCCTTATTCTTGACAAGCCTATGAGGGAAAGGTGCAGTAGCTTTAAAATACGGTGGCTCTTCAATTTTACCTTTCTCCTTGCTGCAAATAGGAATACTAGGCTCCTCTTCATCAAGTATCTTCATGTCTTTTTCCTTAGATGGCGAAGGTCTTTCAATCTCAGCCCCACTCCTTAGAATGATAGCATTGGCCTGCTGTCTCAGATTTACTTCTGACACACTAGGGAGAGAACCGGATTGTTGTCCTTGTTGAGAAAGAGCTTGTTGAGCTATTTGGTTCTCTAGCATCTTTGTGTGAGTGGATATGCTGTCCACTTTGGCGGAGAGTTGAAGAATAGCATCTTTAAGTAGCTTGTCATTCCCCTTAAACTCTTCATTTTGCTGAGTTTGTGTGTTTATGAATTTCTCCATCATAGCTTCAAGAGAGGTATTTTGAGGTGGTTGTTGCTGTTGATGATAACTTCTGTTGTTGTAACCCTGCGGATTACCTTGGCGGTTGAACTGTGATTGTTGCGGTGGTTGTTGTTGCCCTTGCTGAAAATTTTGAGCATTGCTAGTATTCTTGTAAGAGAAGTTGGGGTGATCCCTCCACCCTGGATTATATTGATTTGAATAAGGATTATATTGCTTGTTCCTCTGCATCTCAATAGCATTAACCTGTTCAAGATCTCCCCCCATAGTGTTGGGAGCAAAACATTGTGAAGAAGTATGCCCTGGATTACCACAAGCTTCACATGTGGCTTCAGCATATTGAACCGGCAATGTAGTCAGCTTCTCAAACTTTTGAGTAAGAACATCTAGTTTTGTGGCAATGAGATCAACGATATCAACGGTGTATTTTCCTCCTTGCTTTGGGGTTGAAGAACTTGCAGTAGACGATGATGATTTAGATCCTCTATCACCTCCCCACTGGCAGTGGTTGAGTGATATGTCTTCAATGAGGTCATAGGCCTCCCTGTAGGGCTTAGTCATAAGAGCACCACCGGAAGCGACATCTAGAGTCAACCGGGTGTTGTAGAACAGTCCGTTATAGAAGGTCTGAAGAAGTAACCAATTTGTAAGACCATGGTGTGGGCAAAGACATTGAAGGTCTTTAAACCTCTCCCATGTATCATAGAGAGTCTCACCATCGTTTTGAGAAAGGTTTGTAAGTTGGTTCCTCAAGTGAGCAGTTTTGCTGGGTGGAAAATACTTTGCAAGAAAGACATTAAGAAGCTGATCCCAAGTTTTAATAGACTTCTTTGGTAAAGACAAAAGCCAAGTCTTGGCTTTATCTCTTAGAGTAAAAGGAAATAGCATAAGTCTTATCACATCAACAGATACACCGTTAATTTTGAAAGTGTTTAAGTACTCCAAAAATTCTGCCATATGAAGACCTGGATCCTCATTGGCGGTACCTCCAAAACGGTTCTGTTGAATCATCTACATCATAGAAGGAGCAATAGAGAAATTGTTTGCTTCTACGACTGGCAAGTCAATGGCTCCACATATGTTGGTGGCAACCGACATAGCAAAATCCTTCAATGGACGATCGTCTTCCATGGTTGAAGTGCTTGGTGAAGCTCCTTCAGCGGATGAAAAAGATGGCGTGGATGAGGATGAAGATGGTGATGGTGGTGATGAAGTACCCTCTAGTAGTAATTGTTCCTTTCTCCTTGATCTCCTCAAGCTTGAAAGACTCCGCTCTATTTCAAGGTCTAACAACGGGTTGTTTGGAGACCTCGTTGCGAGCGACGCATGCAACCTGAAAATAACAAGAAAAATTTGAGAACACAACTAAAAGGTATGTGGAAATTTTGAAACTGAAAGTGATGATCTAGTCTCGAATACTAATCAACACTTATTACTCCAATTAATTTACCGTAGCTCCCCGGCAATGGCGCCAAAAACTTGTTGGCTAATTAAGCAACGAGTTTCAATCAAGTTAATGATCTTTTACCCGATTCAACCAAACTCTACAAGTATAAAGAGGTAGTATAGTCATGATCGAACACAAGGAGCTTTAGTAAACAACTGAATGCAACAGTCCTAATTTTCAGCAATCTAGATCGGTTTTAAAAGAAATTGGTTGTTTAATTTCTAAGACAAGGAAATGTATAAGAGCTAAATTTATACAAGTAGAAGAGATTAACAAAGGTTTCTAGTCAAATGATTAAAGATCTTGGACATTAGGGATTTCATTCTCATACCATAGCACTTAGGGAACTAAGCAATCTAAACATACACAAGTTCTTATCTCAAAGGATTGATGTGTTGCATTTCATCTCCCGATATACATGCAACGATCGCAACTTAAAACAACATTCTCATATTTGAATTTCGTTTCAGATCACAAGCAAACCTTCAACTTGTTTCTAACTACTCTCGTGGACTAGAAAGAGTTGTTATGAAAGATAACTCCATACATTCATACTTATTTTCTCAAATCAAGCACAAATGCAGAAAACATGCACATCAAGCGGCCAACATCATATACAAGAAGAAATAAACCGGTACTTTCATAAATAGAGACAAGAAACATAGGTATTTAGTACGAGATCACATAATTCCACACATGCTATGGCATGGGAGCTACTCTCCCATGCCCAAGAAGAAGAAAACTACTCGTCCATAACTACACCTTGCATAATTTTAGCAGAAAATGAAGTTTTAGACATGAGTAAGAGAAGAAAAGACAAGAAGAACCAAGATGCAGCCAAGAGAAGAGGGAACTCCTACTGAAGGACAAAATTCCTCTTCTAAAACTCCTCCAGAACGTACTAGCTTCTCGCCAAAGAAACTCCTCGAAGTTGGGGAAGCTCTGCTGCACCTTGGGGCTGCAAATGAGAAGGGAGAAGAAGAGAAATTGCCTTCTTTCTCAAGAAAATCCTTGGATCTCTTCAAATTCACCTCCTACTTCGTTTCCTCTGCCTCTGGGATGAGCAAGGAGTCTCAAATGACCAGTCATAACTATCCCAACACTTCCCTCCTCGTTTTAGGCTCGAATTCTCGATTTTCGAATTTCTGAAACTACCGGCTGAACGGCGTGCAAAGTGTTTGCACGTCGTGCACTTAACAAAAGGGCGGAAGTTAACAATGCAGTGTACGCCGTGCACGGAGCATGTGCACGCCGTACAATTTTCCAGAAACATTTGCTGAACTTCTGCGCTCCATGTGAACGCCGTGCAACGCCTTTGCACGCCGTTCATTTCTTTATGCATTCTACAGGAAAGTTGTGCGTCGTGCACCGTGAGTGTGCACGCCATACAACAGTGAGTCAGGGTAAGCAGTAATCTTTCTGGAATGTTGCACGCCGTACAAACAGCTTGAACGCCGTGCACTTTACTGTTTCTGCACAAATAAACATTGAAATGAGTGATTTCCATGGTAAAATGGCAAGGCAAGATATGGCAAAGTATTTTAACGAAATGATGGCAAAAGTAATATGAAAATAGACTAAATCTTGTCAAAATGAATAAAATTTGTGTGTGAAAACATGTGAAAAGATGATATATAATTCACACAACATCAGGTCATCAACACGAAGACATATGTCATTGAGTATATTATTCTACAGAAATCTATAAGTTTTATGGTCATCTCACAATATAAAACAAAAACATATAGATTGGAAACTTGCCTTTATTGATATGATCAATGTAGTATTACAAATCATTTACAAAGTATCCCATTACAATCATCGAATGATAGTCACTATGGGCATACATACCAACAGATTCCCACTTGCACTTATACCCAATCACTCATGAATCTCAATCCAAGTGATCAAACATGTCCGTCATGTTTCTGCTGTGAAAGTGCTTTTGTGAGTGGGTCAGCCATATTGCTTTTTGTAGGTACTCTGCAAATCTTCACATCTCCTCATTGTACAATCTCTGGTATGAGATGGAACCGCCGTAGAATATGGTTGGAACGTTGGTGCGATCTTGGTTCTTTAGCCTGTGCAATTGCTCCGTCATTGTCGCAAAACAACTCAATTGCATCACCAACGCTTGGAACCACTCCAAGTTCATAAATCAACTTCTTGATCCACACAACTTCCTTTGCAGCATTAGATGTGGCAATATATTCAGCCTCTGTTGTAGAATCCGCAACCGTCTCTTGCTTGGAACTCTTCCAGCTCACAGCACTGTTGTTCAGGCAAAACACAAATCCAGATTGTGACCTATAGTCATTTTTGTCAGTTTGGAAGCTAGCATCGATGTAACCTTTTACCACGAGCTCTTCCTCACCACTGTACACCAAGAATTGATCCTTAGTCCTTCTCAAGTACTTTAGGATGTTCTTTACAACTGCCTAGTAACATTCACCTGGATCTGACTGATATCGACTCATCATGCTCAAAGCATACGACACATCAGGACGAGTACATAACATCGCGTACATGATAGATCCAATTGATGATGTATATGGAATCTTACTCATGCGTTCCCGTTCATCACATGAACTAGGACATTGGGATTTAGAGATCATAACCCCATGGGACATGGGCATGTTACCTCTCTTAGAACCCTCCATGCTAAACCTCTTTAGCACCTTGTCAATGTATGTGCTCTGGCTTAGGCCTAGAAGCCTTATAGATCTATCTCTATAGATCTTGACCCCTAGTATATAGTATGCTTCGCCTAAATCCTTCATAGAGAAGGTCTTCCCTAGCCAAACTTTTACTGTCTGAAGAGTAGGGATGTCATTTCCCATCAATAGTATGTCATCCACATACAATATGAGAAATACAATTGTGCTCCCACTAACCCTTTTGTAAACACAAGGTTCATCTTCATTTTGACTAAAGCCAAACTTTTTGACTACTTCATCAAAACGTAGATTCCAACTCTGAGATGCTTGCTTCAATCCATAGATTGACCTTTGTAGCTTACAGACTTTGTTGGCTTCCTTTGGATCGATAAAACCCTCAGGCTGTGTCATGTACACATCCTCGAGTAAATTCGCATTAAGGAATGTTGTTTTAACATCCATCTGCCAAATCTCATAGTCATGATAAGCTGCAATAGCAAGCATGATCCTGATGGATTTAACCATGGCAACTGGTGAGAAGGTCTCGTCATAATCAACACCTTGAATTTTATGGAATCCTTTCGCAACCAATCTACCTTTATAGGTTTGAACATTTCCATCCATGTCAATATTCTTCTTGAAGACCCACTTGCACCCTATGGGTTTTACCCCTTCGGGTGGATCCACCAAGGTCCATACCTTGTTGGTGTACATGGATTCCATCTCATATCTCATGGCTTTGAGCCATTTCTCATATTCTGGTCCCTTAGTAGCTTCTATATAGGAAGTTGGCTCATCTGCTATGCCCAATTCGTCACTGTCTTGAGTCACGAGAAATCCAAATCTCTCAGGCTCAAGTCGTGTCCTACTAGACCTACGAGGTTCCTGTGTTACATTTAGAACTTGAAATTCCACAACAATTTGTGAGTCTTCATGTTCCTTATGTACCTCCTCAGGTTCTCTTCTTTCTTGTTGGTCTCAAACTTCTTCGAGCCCTACATTCCTCCCACTAATTCTTTAGAAATAAATTCCTTTTCAAGAAATACAACAGTCTTAGCAACAAACACTTTGTTGTCAGTTGGTGTGTAGAAGTAGTATCCCCGAGTTTCCTTGGGGTATCCAACAAAATAGCATTTTTTCCGATTTGGGTCCAAGCTTTTTAGGAAATTGTTTCCTAACATAAGCTTCACATCCTCAAATCTTTAACATAGACAAATTGGTATGATTCCCATTCCATATCTCATATGGTGTCTTTTGAACCGATTTAGAAGGTACACGATTAAGTGTAAACACTGCAGTTTCAAGAGCATATCCCCAGAACGATATTGGAAGTTCGGCTGAACTCATCATTGATCGTACCATGTCTAATAATGTACGATTCCTTCTTTCTGACACACCATTATGTTGTGGTGTACCAGGTGGATTCCATTGTGATACAATACCATGGTCTCTCAGAAGGTCCTCAAACTCTTGGCTTAAGTATTTGCCACCTCGATCTGAACGGAGTGCTTTAATACTCTTACCAAGTTGCTTCTCTACTTCATTCATGAAAGTCTTGAACATTTCAAGAGTTTCTGACTTGTGTTTCATAAGATATACATAGCCATACCTACTGAGGTCATCAATGAAGGTAATGAAGTATTGATAGCCTCCTCTAGCATTTGATCTAAAAGGTCCACATACATCAGTATGTATGAGCCCTAGCAGATCACTGGCTCTTTCACTGTGTCCAGTGAAAGGATTCTTGGTCATCTTCCCTAATAAACATGCCTCACATGTCTCCAGTGATTCAAAATCAAAAGAGTCTAGATAACCATCTAGATATGCGCTTCTCATTTATGTGCCCAAGACGACAATGCCATAAGAATGTTTTGTTTGAGTTGTCAAATTTTAACCTTTTAGTATTTACGTTATATATGCTAGTCTCAAGTTCTAACAAGTAGATACCATAAGACATAGGGGCATTGCCATAAAAGATATCAACTTTAGATATAGAAATTATTCCATTTTTAATGTGAAATTCAAATCCACTCTTGTCCATACAAGATACAGAAATAATATTTCTATTAATGGCAGGTACATAATAGCAATTCTCTAATTCTATTACAAGGCCCGTAGGCAAAGATAAACTAATAACTCCAACTGCGGTGGCAGCAACTCTTTCTCCATTAGCAACCCGCAACTCGACTTGGCCCTTTCGTAAAAGCTTACTTCTTATCAGATCCTGCATATTAGAACATATGTGAGATCCACATCCGGTTTCCAGTACCCATGATGAAGAAGTATTTAAGTTTATCACAATAATGTATATACCTAAAGTGGAGATCTCTATCCCCTGCTTCTTCTTCCTGAGTTCCTCCAGGTAGAGAGGACAGTTTCTTTTCCAATGTCCAAGCTGGTGGTAATGGTGACAACTGCCTTTTTTGGAGACCCCACCTTTAGCTTTGAGCGCGGATGACTTTGGCTTCTGCCCAGCTTTAGAACCTTTCTTAGCCTTGCCTTTGACTTTTGACTTTCTTTACCTTGCTGATCACCATCACATACTTGGGCTTGTCTTTCTTCATCTGTGCTTTAGCTGTCCTCAGCATGCCTAACAATACTGACAATGACTTGTCAAAATTGTTCATGTTGTAGTTCATGAAAAAATGATTATATGATTCAGGCAACGATTTTAGAATCACATCTGTGGCCAACTCTTGACCTAGGGGAAATTCCAGCTTGGATAGGCTTTCCACGTACCCAATCAAGGTGAGTATATGGGTGCCAACTGAGTCTCCCTCTTTCATCTTGCTTTTGAACAAAGCCTTTGAGACATCATATCTGTCCTGTCTTTCGTGATGTTGATACATGTTCTTGAGATGTGTTACCATCTCCGTGACATTCATGTTCTCATGCTGCTCTTGCAACTCATAGTTCATTGAGCACAACATCAGGCACTTGACATCCACAACATCATCAAGGTGCTTCTTGTAAGCATCCTTTTCAGCCTTGGGTGCATTTACGGAGGGCTTCGCTGGCTCTGGTGTTTCAAGGACATAGAGCTTATGCTCATGTGTGAGAATAATTCTCAGCATCCTAAACCAATTTTGAAAGTTGGTTCTGATAAGTTTATCCTTCTCAAGGACCGATCACAACGAGAAAGTGTGAGTGTTGTTTGCCATTTGATTGCTACAAAAGAAACATTTGCATTTAGTCCAAAACATTTTAACTTGTAAAGATTTGATAAATGAGATTAATTAGGCCTTTAATTAATTACGCTCCCACAATTTTATTCAAATTGATAGCCCTCACTATCGACTCTTAAGATTGCAATGCACAACCTTCTAGTGAGCCAAGACCCAAAATAATTGGATCAATGCCCAACCAACACCGACGTCAAAGACCAAATACTAAGGTAGGCAACTTTTGCCAATTGCATCATATGCAACTCTTGGATAGATGATCATGCACAAATCCTTGCCATGATGCTTTTGTATGCCTCTAGGTACTTGATCCTATCAAGGTTCCCTAGTTAAGTCCAACCCATAAGCCAACACGATGAGTGTGCACCCTGCGGAGGCAGACCCACACACCCACCATCACACTTCCACGAGATAGACAGTATACCACGCGGAGGCGTGCCCACACATAGTTGATCAATCTTTTCATGTGTGTTGCTTTATGGAAGGAAACTAAAACTTAATATTATTAATTGAGTGGTTTTATTAATACATATACATATCCAAACACCACATACTTATAGTACATATCATATACTACTATATCCACAACCACAAACGATAGACATGCAATCATAAACACAAATACATCGGTTATGGCCATACTATTGTAATCTTTTGGAGCAACAAAGGATTACGGTCCACCTATGGTCTTATGCATCTCATACAACACATGTGAATCAACCTGTAAGCATGTAATGATCAACATTACAATGAACAACTTCATGGATGCTTCGTGAGGTTGGAACTTCAAGTTGCTTCTTGGAATGGGATCTTCTTGTTGCTTCTCCATGGACGCTCCTTGGAGTTGGATCTTCAGGTTGCTTCTTGGAATTAGATCTTCATGGTGCTTCTCCATGGACACTCCTTGGAGTTGGATCTTCAAGTGGCCTCCTTACATCAAGTTTACAAAGACTAAAACTAATCCTATATCTATTACATCATATGAGTACAAATATAAAGGGAAAGAATTAATTACATTTTGAAATAAGAGATGAGGCTCGGCATGCAAGACAAATACTTTAAACAAAGGATCCATATGCAACCATTATACATCCATAGCATTCACAAACAGACATATCCACAAGATCGACATCCACATTCATACACAACATTCACAAAAGGGGATACTAGGCCATAACCGTGCATGCATTCACCACATAAAACAGATTTTAAAGGCGACGTGTATGCTATCATAGGTATATCTACATATACGTATATACATATTAAAAATGCAGTACTTTTAATGCGGGATATTCCCCATTAAATAAATTTTTGACTCCCACGCAAACAATGCAGGGTACACAGGGGCAGCGCCCCAGTGCGGCGAGGCCGCCCCTCGCGGGGTCTCAGGGGCAGAGCCCCTGAAAGGTCTATGGAATTTCACTTCCATGCACTTAGGAAAATCAATATTTTCCATAGTCGACCCCGTCCAAAATGTAGAAAACATTAGCCTGCGAAGTATGTGGAATTAGGTTTAGATTTTCACATTAATAGTTTTAATTCACATCGTATGCAACATAGAAAACAGTATATATCGATTCGATCATATCAAAACGAATCCAAATACGCCATAGATTGACGTTGCTCTGATACCACTGTTGGGTATTGTAGAGAAAACATGTGCGGCGGAAGCAATAAAATCTACACAACCTAAAATAGGATCTCGTCGACAACAACGTATTTAGAAGGAGTGTTTGTGGGATATACCTTATCGCAGAGCAAGTCCGGCGATGTCCCGCTACACAACGGTGCAATGCTGCTGACCTACACAGACGGAACTTCTCTCCCCTTCGCTGTCGTAGGAAGATCTGACGGCTCTCCTTTGCGGCAGTGATGTACGCCGCTCGTAGCACGTATAGGTGGTCGTCGACGTCCTCCGAATGCAGGCGTCAAGGAATCTGTGTCTCTACTTCATCCACGTGGATGGACGGAACTCCACATCGCGCTTCCCAAGCCGGCGGGAAGGAGTCGTGACTCTATGGCGGCGTGCTAGCGGCGCGTTTCTCTTCTTTCTCTCCTAAGGACGATGACGACTAGGGTTTACGTACGTGAGCATAAACTGAAAAGCCTCTATCTATCTTATATAGATATCAGTCGTCAATCCTCCTTTAAATAGGAGACGAAGGGAAATAGGGTTTCCTAAACCCATCAGTAAACAGAAACACTGCGTTAATTAAAATGCTCGTGGATTAATTAGAATATTCTGAAATTCATTAATTAACCAAATAATCACATTAATTGATTAATTAATATATGACTCCATGCAATTACTTGGGATGGCTTTATGTGCATATACGCCAACACAATATGATTTCTATGATATAACTATTAGATAGTGCTTTTGTTTGATCTAACATCAGTTTAAACAAATTGATCCCTTGTTTTTACTGAATGTTAGTCTTGGGTGATGAGACCTCAGAACCCAAGGCTCGTAAAAACCAAACAAAAGCATAGAACTTCAGATGATATCTCAAAGGTAGTTCTTTTGGGATGTTCAAGCAAGGATATGCAAACACCAAGATCAATGGGTTTGTGAGAA
Organism: Alisma plantago-aquatica; assembly: GCA_963693085.1. Taxonomy (NCBI): domain Eukaryota; kingdom Viridiplantae; phylum Streptophyta; class Magnoliopsida; order Alismatales; family Alismataceae; genus Alisma; species Alisma plantago-aquatica. The sequence goes on from OY856412.1 coordinate 350,649,957, forward strand.
GTTTGACTTTTGTAAAGTGTTTGAAACTTCTTCGCATGCCTTTATCTAACTAGTTGTTTTCTCTAAATTTATCAATCTAAGTTTGACAAAGGTTGTGGGTGCAAAACCCACAACCCGATATCTTTTATCAATAGAATGAACCTGTTTCTAGTTGCTTCGAATCATTTCCCCATTATCTTCTTCTTGTACTTTAATTCTGCTCTTAGATAATCTTTCATACTTGTTCTCAAGTGTAACTATTTATTAACTTGTTCTTAGTGTAACTTTCATTTCTTGTTCTTAGTGTAATTTTCTTCATTATTCTAGCACAATCAAACTTCAACCAACGTACTTTCAGTTCCACACTTAGATAAAAACTGTTCAAAGCAAGCCAATTCAACTCAAGTCTTAAAAATGTTGTCCTGTGGGATCAACACTATCTATACTGATAAACCAACCTTAGTTGGTTGTTTTTCCATTAACAAAAGGTTAAAATCAACCCCTAGTAAATTGGTGTGTAAGGGACACATCAATTTTGTTGCAATTGTCGGGAACAACATATTGTTTTCTAGAAACCAATTTACTTTGAATTTTTTTCCCTTTGCCTGCCGAGTCCCATTCTGGTAGTGCTAATCCTCCTTCTTTTGAGTTTCCATTCCGTTAATAAATTTTTCTGCAATCATGCTTTTCTTATCAAATACTAAACTTCTTTGTTCAAGTTAATTCAATTTTTTTAAATGATAAAATGGTGTATGCCATGATCGTGAAGTGTTGATTTCTCACCACCTATTTTTGATTAGAAATACATAGAACCTTGCATTGTTTGGACCTAGAAAATCAGAATAGGATGGATGAATAAGAAATGAATCATAATATTAAATGAGCCCTTGTTGCTTAAAGAGATGCCATGTTAGCTGAGTGTGTTGCCCTAGATGATACCTTAAGCACAACCTTTTTGACGAATAGGAGGTCTGGAAGGCCATAATAAGTGAGGTTGAACAACAAAAATAGCTTAAGGACTTCTCATTCCCTAAGACAACCTATGCACGACATCCTGTTGTGCCACCTGATATCACTATCCCATAGATTAAGATCCACACCTAGTGGATCACCATGCTTCAAGTCAACCCTTTTATCGGTAACATAGGTGATAGATGTGAAGACCACCTCCAAAGATTTTCTAATCTATGCACCTTGAATAAGATCCCTATCATTTATTAAGACTTAATAAATTAAGATTATTCAAATATTCCCTTTCTGGCCATGAAAGTAGCTGGTACACTACAATGAAGGGGATCACTTCACTAATTTGGACGCCCTCCAAACCAAGTTCTTGGAGAGGTACAAACCCATCCCTTACTTATCAAACTATGGGTGAAATCAGTCAATTTTGCATGCTCCCAGGTGGGACCTTAGGTGAGGCTTGAAAACTTTATGTACCCAAATTTTTATAGTGCATGTGAAGTTGTAAAATACAGTTCTAAAACCCAAGCACAAAATGGATATACAAGGGTCCTTAAGCTAGAGAAGGTTGAAGACAAATCTGACATAAAGGCTATTGTTGAGAGTCTTAAAATCCTTGTCCTCAAACATGATTACCTTCAATCCTCCTTTAATGACTATGAAAGGAGAGGGCAGCCACAATAGGTCAAAACCACAAATTCTCTATGTGGAATTTGGCAAGGGTATGACCACTATACTGAAAAATGCAAACTCCTATATGAAACTCTGATACAACTTAAGATTGCACAACAGTTGGAGGACCTCAAACCCATCCATAGCATACTGAGCCAAGCCTACTAAAATCCAAACCAGACTAGGAACCACCCTAGATTCTAATCTGGCAGCTCGAGTGGTTCTAAAAATGATAGCTAACAAAGACCTTCTAAAATCAACATTTCAAACCGTCCACCAACAACAATCAAAGAAAATTTGGAAATTAAGGGAATTATTAGGGTGATTTCCAAAACTGAGGTGCCTACCAAGGGAAGCACTACCAAAATATGAACCAACTACCACCATAATTGCAAAAAAACACTCCCATTTCATCTTATGATGAAATAATAGCTGCTGTGGAGCAGATCATCCTTTCACAAAAAGCCTAATAGAAGGAAACTTATGCTCAGTTAGCCCAATTCATAGCCAGCCAAAAACATCCTGGCGAAACCTTTGTTTGGTAGCCAAAAAATAATCCCAAGCATTCGAAGCAACTTAAGGTTGTCTCCACCCATTCTGGAAACATGTATGCTTCCCCCTACTCTAGAGAATCCCCCTCTTGCACTCTTTAAGTTTTATAGATGATGACACCATAGTTGTTGAAAGGGAACTAGAACCAGTTGCCATTGACCCTGGTACCAAAACGACCCCTGTTCTCGAACCCATTCAAGATGAGATCAATATTCCCAACATCCCAATTTACAAATCACATCCACCATACTAGGCCCACCACAGGGAGAGAAAATTAGATGCTAGGGTTGTGATATTCAAGTAAGCTATGAAAACACTTCATGTTGACATTTCCTTCCTTGATGCCTTTATAAAATGCTCTCTTGGTCCAAATATTTCAAAACCTTGTTGAGTAGGAAGTACGCTACAAAGGAATGTGAAACTGTAATGCTTGAAGGAAACACTTACTACATCATTCTCAATAAAATGCCTAAAAAACAAAAATATCATGGTTCCTTCGAAATTGGGTGTTACCTAGGCAATAATGCATGTTGTACGGGTTTAAAGGACTTAGGTTCTAACATATACATCATGCCCTATAGTATTTGTAAGATATTCAATTTTGTAGACATTCTTCCCACATTTATTTTCTTTTGCATAAATAGAAGCTACGATCATATATGTTGGATGACACAAAAATAGACACAAACCCTAGTCCTATGTCTTTGTAGACTCAGTGAACCTAGAGCTCTGACACCAACCAAATTGTGACACACCAATCACACCAAAGTGAGATTACCAAATAAAAAAGTGCATAATTAACACTAAACATCCAGATTACCAGAAAACCTGGTAACTTCAAATCAATCGGGTATAAACCATCTGAAGAAGAATCATACACATCAAGGTCCACAAACTGTGCCACTGGTATCACATATCTTGCCATAAATGTACATATATCACTGTAAAGTGGCCATCATGCCACAACATGTTATAAAAGATAACCTCTTCACAAATACAAGCCATACATGTAATGGAGTGAACTTTTGGATCTTTAAATACCTGATAAGATGAGTGACTTTATGTATTTGAGTGCTATTAAGAGTATCAAGTATTTGGTGAAGTCTAGAGAATGTCTACCATTGTAATTATACGGTTGAAGTCTCATATACACTTCTAAATTCCTAGAAGGAGATACCTAAGTTTGAATATGGTGAAATAATTTTATTGATGATATTGGAACTAATCTTATATAAGTTAACCTAAGTTATTGGTGTGACAATAGATGTCATGCTTTTATTTAAAAAAGGGATACAAACAAAACACTCAAATAGACCATATAACAGTGATGCACTCCCTTTTTGTCTTCTTTTTTTCTTCTCGGGGTAGCACATGCACTCTTGTGAGAGAGTTGAATAATTCGTAGCCACTAACCTCATGCCCACTACTGTGCTTTTGCACACAAAAGACCGAGTTAGTGGAGTTGGTGTTGGACTAAGCGGTTTAAGTGAATAAATTAGAGAGATTGAACTGCCTCTCCATCGTGTCCTCTTCATCGGCTATGATAGAGAGCAAGTGGTGGCTGAAGTTAGTTGGAGAGCGAGAGAACGAGACCTCCCCACACTGTTGTCTCTCTGTTGCCAGCAACTACGACTGAGAGGAGGATCGCGGCGGCTAAAATCATGCCTCACGGTGGACTCACAAGCGGGCATCACACACGATGTCGTTCAGGCGAAGCTGCATGGAGGAGCTAGCAGTAGGTGTTGAGAGCGGTCATTGTCAAGGGGAGCACAGGACAGTGGTTTCCTCAGTGGAGTCTGGTCTAACAACGGTGTCAGGAGTGTGGCAACATCTCGTAGGCCAGCTCAGGAGGTGACGCACGCATGCATGGTGTTAAGGGGACGCAGCTACGGTAGCAACGTGTTGGTCAGCAATGATGGAAAATGAACAAGGCCATGGAGGCGCTATGGAGCCTGATGAGGATTTGCCTCCAGCCTAATCGAAGTGGAGAAGGAACACAGCAGGCAGACGTAGATCATGGAGGAGAACCACCGTCTGTGAGCGGGAGAGGGTGGGTGCATATTGCAAACGCACGAAGGTGTCGAGCGGGGAGGCAGTTGTCCAGCCACGTGGAGCAGAGGTTGAGGAGGAGGATCTGGTACCAACCATTCACCAGAGTAGACCCAGCCACGACGGAGCTTGAGAGCATGGAGGCCTGCAACGACAGTGGGTTGCAGTGACCTCACAGAGAAGGGGGGGATCTACAACGGACTCACATAGACAGACCTCTTCAAACTTGTGAATGTTGAGGAATGGTAAGATCTGGAGTTTGATGCTCACCGGGGCAGAGCCTTCCCGGCTGCGGCCGTCCATCGGGAACGAATCACGCTAGGCGCGAGGCCTCCAGGAAGAGAGAACCAGTCAAAGGCCAGAGGTTGGGTTCAGCCAGACCATATGTGAACCAGTCAGAGAATCATGCAATCTAATGAACCAGGCTGGCCGGACCAAAGAAAGAGCAGCGCCTGTTAGTATCCAAGTGGTAGAGTACGATTGGCCAGAAAAGGTTAAAACTTCAGAAATACTCAGATCTTGCATAATTCGTATTAAATAGCTCGATTATCATAAAATTATAAACAAGGTACCAAAATTCTCAGAAAAATGAGTAGAACACAGTAGATTGATAATACTAGGCTTTTGATGCACTAATAATAGTGATATCATTTAAGATGTGAAATTCTCATTTGATGGATAATAAATATCAAACAATGTTCTAAAGTTATGATAACATGTAGGTAAGTCTATAATCATGTTTATAATGCATATGATGTCAGATATGGTCATGTTGATGCATGAAAGCATATAATTTGATTAATATGGCTATCTAGGGCTAGTAACCATAAATAAAATGCAGTAAATACATGCATGCTCAATAAATAATGAAATTTACAGAGTAAGCTTATATCAATATATGGAACCTCAACTTTAATTATGATATCACGATGATGCACAAAATTCATGTTATATGAAGAGAACCCTTAATACATGTGATGTAACCCTAGTATGGTTAATGAAAGTGACATAATGTTAAATATGTTCACATAATAATGTGACACATGAGTATATCCAATTGATGAACTATAATATGGATTATGACATCATAAAGGTAAATATAAGAAAAGAATGCAAGTGAAAATGGAAATATCCTAATGAGTTAAGTAAACCCTAAAATGGATATAACTAGGGTTAAAGATGATGGGAACCTGATGATGGTATATGATCTTGTCTTAATCAGGTTTTGACCAAGGATATAGTTGACCTGAGGAATATGTGATGATTAGGAATATCTCTTTTCAGGGTACGCCATTACCTCTTACTTGGCTTATTATACAATATGATTGTGTTATATGGTAGTAAATACTTGGCATATGGTATTGGTTGAAATGATTGTTCTTGTATGCTATGTTGCTTGAGATTTCCATACCTATTGTTATAAACACATCAAACATAATATATATGTTCCATTATATGAAAGCACTAATTCTCTTTGGTAGCATAGTGCTGGAAAATGATCATTCTCTTTCGTAGCAGATCACATTGTACAATGATCTAACTCTTTGGTAGTAGATCATAAGGCCTTACATCTTATACTCTTTGGTAGCTGAGATGATGCATTATTCCCTTAGGTGGAAAATGCATGGATATATAATGGAAAATGTGCTTAAAATATGTGTTCTCTTTTGCTAATGAATACCTTTGTGCAAGTATGCGATTTTCTTATATTCTTCTATTATTTCCAAGTATATTATTTTTATCTTATTGCCAAGATATGATGAAAGGTATATAAAAGACACGTAGGTGTACTCAGTACAATATTCTTAAATATTGTGTTGACGTGTACCACATGTAATCTTTTGTTTAGGTTGTGGTTATGCTCTTGAAGAACCAAGATAGTGTGAGTTGTATGGCGAGTTGATGTACAGGTGGACCTGTTGTCTTAAGATCTTGTAGTTTAGTGGTAGTACATGTATATGTAGAAGTTGATGTTCAATATGTAATATCAAATGTTGTAACAATTCATGTTGTAATTATATGTTGAATAGTGAACATGTCTTGTATGGTTTTATTATTGTTCATGTGCATGTGCTACTGGTTGTTTCCTTTTGACTCCCTTGATTTTCTCTTTCTTAGCCTAGTGTTTGATGCTTAAATTGAGATTCTCACTGAGGTGAGGGTTTCAATTTGGATGTCACACATCAGATTAAGTTTTAGAAAATCCAGCGACGTCACAGGTGGTATCAGAGCATGAACAATAGCAAAGCCTATAATTTTCTCATTATGCAACTCAAAACTAAAGAACCTTGAAATTAATAATCTTTAGGGTTAGATTAGTCATCTTTTAGAGACTAGATTTGGCCTAGCCTCTAGGTTAGCACCTAGATGTCTGAGAACTAGGTCTAGACTGGTGCTTGTTTTATAGCAGGTCCTTAGATGTCGTTCTTTCCTTATAGTGTAGCGGTATGGGATGTTGCATTATTTGGAAATGACATGCATCAAAGGAAGAGAAACCCTAGACATATGGCGCTCATTGTCTAGAGTAGCTATACTAGTCTACCCCTTGTTCTCACCATTTTCACTAGTTTTCATGACACTGTACTCTCTACTATGTGTGGGACACTCATTTTCAAGATTTGGTTTTTGATTCCAAACGGATCGAACCCCGATAGTTTTCTCTGACGCTTGTTTTGTCGGAGAAAAACTATATAATATTTTATTATGTATATGTATTACAAAAATGTGTCCCACACATGTACGAGTAGAAGGTGGTCATGTAACCTAAGTGAAAGTGAATGACATCAGTCTAGAAGAAAGAGTAGTTCTAGATTAGATGTCTAGAGCCTTATTGGAATATGTATGATAGATGGAATAGCTAAAATAAATTTGATGATATGGTCTAAGTCTTATATAGATGGTTTTGATGATCTATGTTTATCTTTGAGGACATGAGTTCAGTTTTGAGGATTTAAGATAAGTTTTGAAGATGCAAGTATGAGTTCTTTTATGAGATGAGATAAGTTAAGTTAAGACAAGGTTGTGAGTCAGCATGAGCCTCAAGATCTTTTACAAAGGAAGATCTCTAGTGTTAGGACCAGTTTTGGGGGTCAACTCCAGAGAGGGTGAGACCATTGGGAGAAGGTCAGAGAACCTAAACTCTAAGATATGAAATGATGAGAAATACATGATATGATGTGTCCTCAAATAGAATACTACTGAGTGATTGAGTTGAGTTACTTTATGCATGATTCCTACAGTTTGTTGAACCCTCGATGTCCTTGGGAGGACCAAACCCTAGAGATAGAGAGAGGCTCATTATATGTGTGCAAGTGAAAATGAATATGAGTGCCCACCATCTGGGTGAGGGAGAGAGCCCAAGACCTTGGAAAAGGTATCTATGTTAGTTTTATTGGTATATATGCTCCTAGAGCCATCCCAAGTGATTGCATGGAGTTAGATATTAATTAATCAATTAATGTGATTATTTGGTTAATTAATGAATTTCCAAATATTCTAATTAATCTACGAGTATTTTAATTAATGCAGTATTTATGTTTACCGATGGGTTTAGGAAACCCTACTTCCCTTTGTATCCTATTTAAAGAAGGTTAACGGCCGATATCTATATAAGATATTGAGAGAGGCTTTTCAGTTTACACTCACGTACATAAACCCTAGCCGTCACCGTCCTTAGAAGAGAAATTAGAGCAATGCGCCGCTAGCACGCCGCCGCACAGACACGACTCCTTACCACCGACTTAGGAAGCACGACGTGGAGTTCCAGTCCATCTGCGTGGATGAAGTAGAGACGCAGACGCTGAGACGCCTGTGTTCGGAGGACATCAACGACCATTCGTGCATGTTATGAGCGGCGTACATCATCGCACGAAAGGAGCGCCGCCGGATCTTCCTATGACAGCAAATGGGAGAGAAGTTCTTGTAGCATCCAACTAACAAAAACATAATTAACTAATGCAGAAGTGTTCACTAAGAAGCGGATTACAGAAAATCACTAAAAATTAAAACCTTTTTCAAAGAGACCCAATCATAGGAAAACTCTTTCAACAATAACCAATGTATTACATTTACATCATGGTTCATAAGTATATATCTTATACCATCTCTTCTCGAGGGTTACAACATCAACTGTCTTGTTAAAAGCTAAACACAGACATCATAATAACCTCGAGGCATCAAGCCAAAAATCTCAAAACGATACATTAAAAGCACTAAGTACTAACTCTGAGGACCTGAGAGTACAGAGACGACACATAGGACTTCTATCTACAAAACACGACAGACAACATACTCAACATGAGTTGTCACTACTGTCCCTATTGCTGCTAATGTTCTTCCTCTGCAAGATATTCCCAGTCCCTTTCGCACTCGTCCACCTAAAAATATTGGTTCCCACGGGGGTGAGACAATTGAAAATTGCCCCAGCGAGAGATATAACTCTCTGCCAGAAACATCATTATTGTAGTTTAATTAATATAAAACTGAGCAGAGGATAAGCAGTTTAGATCATTCTCATCTTTTAAAGTATTACACCTATCTATGATTGAACAGTAATTCAACTATTCTCTTTGTAAGAAATAGAAAGAACGTGTATAACATTTATCTACCATACATTTTCAACATCTCAAGCTTTGCTCATGTCATTCATTATTCTGATGTGTCACCCATGATTCATTCTTGTTTCTATTTGTTGGCCTTAGCCAATCTGCTAAACAGGTATTCACTTATGCCAAACATGTGATTATATAAATTATCATGTCTTATTTAAGCATTAAACTATATCAACCAGGCATAAATGTTTCAGGCATTGGACTATACCAATCCTGATTACACAACCAGGAATTGGACTTTAACCAAACCTAATTACAGGCATTAAGCATCTGTCATGTATTTCTAATTATAGAGGCATGGATAGCATGCAAAACATAACTATCAACATGAGATATCTAGCATCATGATTATAATCAACAGTAGAAGTAGGATATCAACATAAGCATGACTATTGTATGTACACATTTACAGTCTTATGCATATCCACAACATAAGTATAATTACTATCTCTTAGTTGCACTAAGCATCATCTTTATGTAAAGAGAACAAACAAGGGTTATCATCCAATGTGAAGCGTCATGTATAACCCTAAACAGATATGCTATACGGCTGTATTATATCTTTTATTATGTTCTGAGGAAATTGAGGATACCACTCAAAATCCAACTGACCACTGCTAAGTCAAAATCAGTGCCATACAAGATCTAGGAAGAGCCGGACTCCTAAGATCTTCTCCACCCCCGGTCAGTACGGGTCCGCCACAGTGACACAAAAGGTCAAGCTGCTAACAGCCTAGTCTGTCCTTGGTACAGGTCACGGCACTAGTGATAGAGGTGGGTACGCATACCCTACCATCTGAGGTACAACCGCAGTTGTCCTCTAATATCATCACATATATAATCACCGAGATACGACTGCAGCCGTTCTCAACTAAGGGCTAGGTATGACCGCAGTCATCCTCCCTAAACACTTGAATTCAGGATGACAAGCACCCCGCATACTCATCAGTATGCGCTCCGAGTTTCCCTTAGGAATACTCGTTTCACCATCTGGCAAGTTCTGACACTCAGATGGATCTATGGCACAGGACACTACATGATTAGAGTTGCACTTGATTAGTTATGCCAATTGGGTGAATTAAGGCTGAATCAAACAAGTGGACATACAAACCCTAATTCACTTCTAGCAAGCATATAAATATCAAAACCTGAAAAGATATAAAACATATGAAACATAATTTCTCATCTCATCATCACATGGTAATATTCACTTGCCATTCATGAGACTACACCAGTCATCATGCTATCACATGATATAAATCCTTTTCACAATATCACAGGGTATCAACCCTTATCAACATAAGAGGAATACACCTCATTCAGGGCTCAACCATGCCCAAAGGTCATTAAGACCATCATACTATCACATCAATTAGGGTTTCATGTTCATTTTATCAATCCAACCCTAATATATTGTTCCATACATCTAGGAGCATCCATAGACATTCCAAGTATTTAATATTCTTATCATTTATCATTAAATGATCATCAACACAAGGTATGAGTTTATCTCTCATCCTTATCATGGTATGATTACATCATACTCATTTTAGATTACTTATCAAGTATGTTAAACTCATTACATTTCATTGTAACAATTTACATAACACTCTCCTTGTGTATCTTATCCAAAAATATTGGATTTGAGATGCATCAAGGTATATCAACCCTGAAATGCTAAATGTGATATCTATCATGTCTCAATGTATCACTTCCCTCATCACTTCTATCTTACATGAGTTTATTAACTTATCTTATAATAAGGAATTTCACATCTTAATACTTTCATCCACCAACCTATCACTTTTACCATGATGTGCATAGATCACACACAAGGATTGTCCAACTATCTTCAATGATATGGACTCATCTCAAATTAAGGCATTTCATGTTATAAGGTTGCCTATAGTCAACCACTTGAGATATTTCATCATTATAGGGTATTACTCATTATTTCATCATTAAGGTTTACTCATATCATTACCCAGACATTAGGGTTATGATTTATCATCATATTGCCCATGATTAGAATTCCATGCACTATAGCCCAAATTTAGGGTTTACATAGCTTTACTCTGTGTTAGGTTTATGGTTTCATATGACATCTCCCTCAATTAGGGTTTCACATGGAATCATCCTCAATTAGAGTTTCTCACGGAATCACCCTCAATTAGGGTTTCACTAATCATCCCAATTAGGGTTTCATTCAATTACCCATAAATTAGGGATTCATTATTCATCCAATTAGGGTTTGGCATTTCATTGCCTTAAATTAGAGTTACCCAAGTCATTACCCTTAATTAGGATTACACTATTACCCTTAATTAGGGTTACACTATTACCCTATATTAGGGTTTTACTCAGAATTTCCCTAAACAGGGTTAGGGTTCGTTAACCTACTCAATTAGGGTTTCTTGATCTCTTTACTAAGGATCCTACCCTAAATCACCATATGAATCATACTCATGAATGAATTCATTTCTATCATTCTCTCCACTTGATTTGGTTACATCAACCATCCGATCAAATACAAACAACTATGTTTGACATAGTTATTGCTTCCATAAACAATTAGGGTTTGCTTAATTGAATAACCTTCAACTCACGATTCCTTGGGAGTTAATCACTCAAATTTGGTGAGTCATTATAACACATCATTAGGAACAGTAATCCCAAACAGTCAACCCTTGGTCAACGCATTCAAACGGTCTTGAGACCGTTTACTCAAAAAGGTCAATTAAATTAGGTTGAAAATCAGCACTTAATTCAATTAGGTTTCCCTAATTGAATAGGCTTCAACTCACGATTCCTTGGGAGTTAATCCCTCAAATTTGGTGGGTCATTAACCAAAATCATTATGAACAGGAATCCTAAACGGTCAATGCTTGGCAACACACTCAAACGGTCTTGAAACCGTTTTCCCAAACAGGTCAAGTTGATCAGGTTGAAAATCAGCATTTAATTCAATTCGATTTATCTAATTGATTGGCCTTCAACTCACGATTCCTTTGGAGTTAACCCCTAAAATTTGGAGGGTCATTAGCCTACATAATTAGGAACAATATTCCCAAACGGTAAATGCTTGTTCAACCATATCAAACGGTCTTGAAACCGTTTTCCCAAACAGGTCAAGTTGATAAGGTTGAAAATCAGCATTTAATTCAATTCGATTTGGAGTAGCTATCAAAACGGTTTTGCTTGGTAATTTTCTTTGGATAAGCATCTAGGATAATGTCAGCATCCCCTTCCTTCGAACAACCAAGAACAGCAACCGTTCTTGATTGAAATTGCAGCAAAGAAACAAGTATGTATCAAATTGAAGAAAACAATCAACAAAGCATAATTGATTGATGCAATAGCAATGATTAAGGGTTTGAGTTATAAAACCCGCCTCCAATTGAGCTCCAAAGCTTCAAGATCACGCCATTAATGGTGGATGAAGCTCTAGAAACTCCCCCTAAACTCGTCCTCAAGCTTTTGGATGAAACAGTTGGCTAGGGTTGAAGAGGAGATCAAAATAAGAAGAAATCAATGATTTATTTTTGATTTCCACCATGGAATCAAGGAGAACGAAGGTCAAGGACCTTACCAACAGGTTGGGGTAGTCCTCCTGCTCCTCCACAGCTCCTTAGTCGTTTTCCAAGCAAGAGGAAAGAAAAGAATCCGAAATAGCCTTTGTTTTGGCTTGGTAAAGGTACTTTTATAAGAAAATTGATGAGAGAGAAAATGCATTATTAAAATGCATTAAATTCCAAAAATATGGCCGCCTCTTCCCCCTCAAATTCCCCTCAAAATCCTTAAGGACGAGGCTATCTTAATTGCCTCTTATTCTTCTTCATTATCCATGATTTAAAGAAAATCAAATTAAGCACCTTAATGCTTATTATATTAATATCCATATGTGAGTGGGTTTTCTTTTCCTTATAATAATGGTGAGTGGAATTTCACCTCCTTAGGATATTTTCGTTCCTTATCTTGGAAAAAGAACGTCCATCCTTGTTCAAAATCAACCAATAACATTTTGGTTGAAGGCCCTTTAATTAATACATTCATTTTTGCCCTAATTTGAATTAGGGTTTCACTTATGATTAAATCTTGATTATTTTAATATCAAGATTCTCTCTCCTCCAACTTAATTCAAATGAGGCACCCCTCTCAGTTTCGTTGCTCTACATGATGCCAAGGAACATTAAGGACCTTATTGAAGTGGTAATTTGCATATTGAACCCTAGGTTTTGGGTAAATTGCACATTACACCAAAACTAGGTTTTCATGAACATACATTGCTTTATCAGCTCTTTCTTGGTATTCAGGCTTCCATATGCCATACCTCAGCATCATCTTTACTCTCATGATGCTTCTACACATGAGGAACATATTATCATGCACAATTTGCACTTAAACCCCTCAACTTGGGTAATTTGCACTTTAGTCCAAAACAGGCAAAACATTGATTTCAACAATGTTCAAAAAGGACTAGAATTGCAATATAAGTTCCTCTTGAACCCTATTTACCTTTCACAAAATAAGATTAAGCATTTAATCATCTTTCTTAATCAAAACACCTAGGGTTAAAGTATAACCCAGGTCAGGGGTGTTACAAATTATAAACCCCTAACAAGGATTTCGTCCTCGAAATCCAGATAAAGGAAGACAAATGTATTTTATTCATCATACTATCTAGTCTTCACATATCATCTCCTTATTATAGAGACACCATAAAACTTTGATCAGCACCAAGTGTTTCCATACAAGATTCTCATAGAATCAACACACAAGGCACATGCCCCACTGTCCCTCATCATTGACTATAGAGTCAATTTTGTGTCAAATAACACTTTTCTTATTCAGAGAAGCATCGTACATTCTTTATTAATATCATGTTTATGCAGAGCATAAACCCCTAACATATAATGTTCATATTATTATAATCAGACTAATTTCACAGTTGACCACTCTAGGTAGCCAACCTAACCCATCTGATAACTCTCAGATACCAGAATCTTTCACCTTGGTATCTATCACATGTGTTGGAAACACATCATATATATCTCTTCCTTTCATCTTGGAACGTTAATTGTTTCATGTCCTCATCTTGGGACCAAAGTCCAAGATAACTGATACTTTTCTAAGTATCCATCACATGAACACATTTATCTTATGCACATCAAGTGTCCTAAGACCCACTTGATTGCCATGTCCCTGAAAGGAAAGAAAACAAGGATTCATATTCCTCTTATTAATTTATGTATTTTCAATTATTCATAAACCATTTACTTTTTATCTCATCCTAGGTTCCTTGCCTTTAGCATTGAAATTTGTAAGGATGATTGCATGTCATTATCCCTTTCTTTATTATTATCTAGCATGTTTATGATCATCTCATGATCTCATCACAATTCCCATTTCCTCATTATGGGAAAGATCTTTATTATGCTTGCAACATTGTTGAACAGGGTTCATCTCCCTCATTCTTATTCTTATCTTATGAGGAGTACACTTTTAGTTCCACATACAACATGCTCATCTGAGATTATCTCAGACTTCTCTTTCTTATGCATAGGATATGACACATTTATTCATTCCATATTCTTGATTCATGATACTCATTTGATTGTCTCAGAATGACTACTTGATCAGAGCAATCAAAAAGACAACAATCTAAGAGTTTCCATACCCACTTTATCATCAATAGTTGTATACCTGGCCGGGGTATATAAATACTGAGATTAGGTAGTATGCACTTTATTTGCAATCATATTCCTCACTTTTAATATCATTATACACACAGGACTTTCCCTTGTTCCAACATGACTAAGTCATTTAGGAACTCTGTTAAAGCTCAAACTTCTGTATTAAGGACTGATAACCTAGATCGTAAAGCTAGTATCCAGTCCACTATATGCATTACTGTTGCCCTAATCTGCCCAATAGTAATACTTAAAGAAAGATTTTATTATCATAAATAGATCAACTAGGAGACTCTTAGGCAATTGTCTCTCTCTTACCTGCTCCCATGCACCTCTTCTTGGTGCAATATTGCTGCTCTCAGCAGCAATCTCCTCATGTGACCCAGTCATCTTTAAGTTCTTCTTCTCTTATATGAGCAGAAGACATTATCAAATACACTAGATGATACCAGAACAGACTCTACTACCTTAGTCCTATGTCTCTGTAGACTCAGCAAACCTAGAGCTCTGATACCACTAAATTGTAGCATCCAACTAACAAAAACATAATTAACTAATGCGGAAGTGTTCACTAAGCAGCGGATTACAGAAAATCACTAAAAATTAAAACCTTTTTCAAAGAGACCCAATCATAGGAAAACTCTTTCAACAATAACCAATGTATTACATTTACATCATGGTTCATAAGTATATATCTTATACCATCTCTTCTCGAGGGTTACAACATCAACTGTCTTGTTAAAAGCTAAACACAGACATCATAATAACCTCGAGGCATCAAGCCAAAAATCTCAAAACGATACATTAAAAGCACTAAGTACTAACTCTGAGGACCTGAGAGTACAGAGACGACACATAGGACTTCTATCTACAAAACACGACAGACAGCATACTCAACATGAGTTGTAACTACTGTCCCTATTGCTGCTGATGTTCTTCCTCTGCAAGATATTCTCAGTCCCTTTCGCACTCGTCCACCTAAAAATATTGGTTCCCACGGGGGTGAGACAATTGAAAATTGCCCCAGCGAGAGATATAACTCTCTGCCAGAAACATCATTATTTTAGTTTAATTAATATAAAACTGAGAAGAGGATAAGCAGTTTAGATCATTCTCATCTTTTAAAGTATTACACCTATCTATGATTGAACACTAATTCATCTATTCTCTTTATAAGAAATAGAAAGAACGTGTATAACATTTATCTACCATACATTTTCAACATCTCAAGCTTTGCTCATGTCATTCATTATTCTGATGTGTCACCCATGATTCATTCTTGTTTCTATTTGTTGGCCTTAGCCAATCTGCTAAACAGGTATTCACTTATGCCAAACATGTGATTATATAAATTATCATGTCTTATTTAAGCATTAAAGTATATCAATCAGGTATAAATGTTTCAGGCATTGGACTATACCAATCCCGATTACACAACCAGGAATTGGACTTTAACCAAACCTAATTACAGGCATTAAGCCTCTGTCATGTATTTCTAATTATAGAGGCATGGATAGCATGCGAAACATAACTATCAACATGAGATATCTAGCATCATGATTATAATCAACAGTAGCAGTAGGATATCAACATAAGCATGACTATTGTATGTACACATTTACAGTCTTATGCATATCCACAACATAAGTATAATTACTATCTCTTAGTTGCACTAAGCATCATCTTTATGTAAAGAGAACAAACAAGGGTTATCATCCAATGTGAAGCGTCATATATAACCCTAAACAGATATGCTATACGGCTGTATTATATCTTTTATTATGTCCTGAGGAAATTGAGGATACCACTCAAAATCCAATTGACCACTGCTAAGTCAAAATCAGTGCCATACAAGATCTAGGAAGAGCCGGACTCCTAAGATCTTCTCCGCCCCCGGTCAGTACGGGTCCGCCACAGTGACACAAAAGGTCAAGCTGCTAACAGCCTAGTCTGTCCTTGGTACAGGTCACGGCACTAGTGAAAGAGGTGGGTACACATACCCTACCATCTGCAGTTGTCCTCTAATATCATCACATATATAATCACCGAGACACGACCGCAGCCGTTCTCAACTAAGGGCTAGGTATGACCGCAGTCATCCTCCCTAAACACTTGAATTTAGGATGACAAGCACCCCGCATACTCATCAGTATGTGCTCCGAGTTTCCCTTAGGAATACTCGTTTCACCATCTGGTAAGTTCTGACACTCAGATGGATCTATGGCACATGACACTACATGATTAGAGTTGCACTTGATTAGTTATGCCAATTGGGTGAACTAAGGCTGCATCAAACAAGTGGACATACAAACCCTAATTCACTTCTAGCAAGCATATAAATATCAAAACCTGAAAAGATATAAAACATATGAAACATAATTTCTCATCTCAGCATCACATGGTAATATTCACTTGCCATTCATGAGACTACACCAGTCATCATGCTATCACATGATATAAATCCTTTTCACAATATCACAGGGTATCAACCCTTATCAACATAAGAGGAATACACCTCATTCAGGGATCAACCATGCCCAAAGGTCATTAAGACCATCATACTATCACATCAATTAGGGTTTCATGTTCATTTTATCAATCCAACCCTAATATATTGTTCCATACATCTAGGAGCATCCATCGACATTACAAGTATTTAATATTCTTATCATTTATCATTATATGATCATCAACACAAGGTATGAGTTTATCTCTCATCCTTATCATGGTATGATTACATCATACTCATTTTAGATTACTTATCAAGTATGTTAAACTCATTACATTTCATTGTAACAATTTACATAACACTCTCCTTGTGTATCTTATCCTAAAATATTGGATTTGAGATGCATCAAGGTATATCAACCCTGAAATGCTAAATGTGATATCTATCATGTCTCAATGTATCACTTCCCTCATCACTTCTATCTTACATGAGTTTATTAACTTATCTTATAATAAGTAATTTCACATCTTAATACTTTCATCCACCAACCTATCACCTTTACCATGATGTGCATAGATCACACACAAGGATTGTCCAACTATCTTCAATGATATGGACTCATCTCAAATTAAGGCATTTCCTGTTATAAGGTTGCCTATAGTCAACCACTTGAGATATTTCATCATTATAGGGTATTACTCATTATTTCATCATTAAGGTTTACTCATATCATTACCCAGACATTAGGGTTATGATTTATCATCATATTGCCCATGATTAGAATTCCATGCACTATAGCCCAAATTTAGGGTTTACATAGCTTTACTCTGTGTTAGGTTTATGGTTTCATATGACATCGCCCTCAATTAGGGTTTCACATGGAATCATCCTCAATTAGAGTTTCTCATTGAATCACCCTCAATTAGGGTTTCACTAATCATCCCAATTAGGATTTCATTCAATTACCCATAAATTAGGGATTCATTATTCATCCAATTAGGGTTTGGCATTTCATTGCCTTAAATTAGAGTTACGCAAGTCATTACCCTTAATTAGGATTACACTATTACCCTTAATTAGGGTTACACTATTACCCTAGATTAGGGTTTTACTCAGAATTTCCCTAAATCAGGGTTAGGGTTCGTTAACCTACTCAATTAGGGTTTCTTGATCTCTTTACTAAGGATCCTACCCTAAATCACCATATGAATCATACTCATGTATGAATTCATTTCTATCATTCTCTCCACTTGATTTGGTTACATCAACCATCCGATCAAATACAAACAACTATGTTTGACATAGTTATTGCTTCCATAAACAATTAGGGTTTGCTTAATTGAATAACCTTCAACTCACGATTCCTTGGGAGTTAATCACTCAAATTTGGTGAGTCATTAGAACACATAATTAGGAACAGTAATACAAAACAGTAAACCCTTGGTAAACGCATTCAAACGGTCTTGAGACCGTTTACTCAAAAAGGTCAATTAAATCAGGTTGAAAATCAGCACTTAATTCAATTAGGTTTCCCTAATTGATTAGGCTTCAACTCACGATTCCTTGGGAGTTAATCCCTCAAATTTGGTGGGTCATTAACCAAAATCATTATAAACAGGAATCCTAAACGGTCAATGCTTGGTCAACACACTAAAATGGTCTTGAAACCGTTTTCCCAAACAGGTCAAGTTGATCAGGTTGAAAATGAGCATTTAATTCAATTCGATTTATCTAATTGATTGGCCTTCAACTCACGATTACTTTGGAGTTCACCCCTCAACTTTGGAGGGTCATTAGCCTACATAATTAGGAACAATATTCCCAAACGGTCAACGCTTGGTCAACCATATCAAACGGTCTTGAAACCATTTTCCCAAACAGGTCAAGTTGATCAGGTTGAAAATCAGCATTTAATTCAATTCGATTTGGAGTAGCTATCAAAACGGTTTTGCTTGGTAATTTTCTTTGGATAAGCATCTAGGATAATTTCATCATCCCCTTCCTTCTAACAACCAAGAACAGCAACCGTTCTTGATGGAAATTGCAGCAAAGAAACAAGTATGTATCAAATTGAAGAAAACAATCAACAAAGCATAATTGATTGATGCAATAGCAATGATTAAGGGTTTGAGCTATAAAACCCACCTCCAATTGAGATCCAAAGCTTCAAGGTCACTCCATTAATGGTGGATGAAGCTCTAGCAACTCCCCCTAAACTCGTCCTCAAGCTTTTGGATGAAAAAGTTGGCTAGGGTTGAAGAGGAGATCAAAATAAGAAGAAATCAATGATTTATTTTTTATTTCCACCATAGAATCAAGGAGAACGAAGGTCAAGGACCTTACCGACAGGTTGGGGTAGTCCTCCTGCTCCTCCACATCTCCTTAGTCGTTGTCCAAGCAAGAGGAAAGAAAAGAATCCGAAATAGCCTTTGTTTTGGCTTGGTAAAGGTACTTTTATAAGAAAATTGATGAGAGAGAAAATGCATTATTAAAATGCATTAAATTCCAAAAATATGGCCGCCTCTTCCCCCTCAAATTCCCCTCAAAATCCTTAAGGACGAGGCTATCTTAATTGCCTCTTATTCTTCTTCATTATCCATGATTTAAAGAAAATCAAATTAAGCACCTTAATGCTTATTATATTAATATCCATATGTGAGTGGGTTTTCTTTTCCTTATAATAATGGTGAGTGGAATTTCACCTCCTTAGGATATTTTCGTTCCTTATCTTGGAAAAAGAACGTCCATCCTTGTTCAAAGTCAACCAATAACATTTTGGTTGAAGGCCCTTTAATTAATACATTCATTTTTGCCCTAATTTGAATTAGGGTTTCACTTATGATTAAATCTTGATTATTTTAATATCAAGATTCTCTCTCCTCCAACTTAATTCAAATGAGGCACCCCTCTCAGTTTCGTTGCTCTACATGATGCCAAGGAACATTAAGGACCTTATTGAAGTGGTAATTTGCATATTGAACCCTAGGTTTTGGGTAAATTGCACATTACACCAAAACTAGGTTTTCATGCACATACATTGCTTTATCAGCTCTTTCTTGGTATTCAGGCTTCCATAAGCCATAACTCAGCATCATCTTTACTCTCATGATTCTTCAACCCATGAGGAACATATTATCATGCACAATTTGCACTTAAACCCCTCAACTTGGGTAATTTGCACTTTAGTCCAAAACAGGCAAAACATTGATTTCAACAATGTTCAAAAAGGACTAGAATTGCAATATAAGTTCCTCTTGAACCCTAATTACCTTTCACAAGATAAGATTAAGCATTTATTCATCTTTCTTAATCAAAACACCTAGGGTTAAAGTATAACCCAGGTCAGGGGTGTTATAGTTCTATCCGTGTAGGCCAACTTCGTTGCACACCTTTGTGCAGCGGGACATCGCCGGACTTGCCCCGTGATAAGGTATATCCTACAAACACTCCTTCTGAATACGTTGTTGTCGACGAGATCCTATTTCGGGTTGTGTGGATTTTTGTTGCTTCCGTCGTGCATGTTTTCTCCATAAAACCCAATAGTGGTATCAGAGAAGCGTCGATCTACGCCGTATTTGGATTCGTTTCAATATGATTGAATCGATGTATACTGTTTTTATGTTGCATATGATGCGAATTTAAATTGCTAATGTGCAAATCTAAACCTAATTCCACATAAGTGCACG
The DNA here is from genome assembly GCA_963693085.1 of Alisma plantago-aquatica. Taxonomy (NCBI): domain Eukaryota; kingdom Viridiplantae; phylum Streptophyta; class Magnoliopsida; order Alismatales; family Alismataceae; genus Alisma; species Alisma plantago-aquatica. The sequence continues at coordinate 350,670,607 of OY856412.1, forward strand.
GAAGTTTTGGATGGGGTCGACTATGAAAAATATTTATTTTCCTAAGTGCACGGAAGTTAAATTCCGTAGACCTTTCAGGGGCTCTGCCCCTGAATCCCCACAATGGGGTGCTGCCCCTGTGTACCCCGCATAGTCTATGTGGGAGTCAATTTTTTTTATGGGGAATGTCCCGCATTACAAGTACTGCAATTTTAATATGTATATATGTATATGTAGATATGCCTATGATAGCATACATGTCGCCTTTAAAATTTGTTTTATGTGGTGAATGCATGCACGGTTATGGCCTAGTATCCCCTTTTATGAATGTTGTGAATGAATGTGGATGTCAATCTTGTGGATATGTTTGTTTGTGAATACTATGGATGTATAATGGTTGCATATGGATCCTTTGTATAAAGTATTCGGTGTGCATGTCGAGCCTCATCACTTATTTCAAAGTGTAATTAATTCTTTCCCTTTATATTTGTACTCATATGATGTAATAGAGATAGGATTTGTTTTAGTCTTTGTAAACTTGATGTTTTGAGGCCACTTGAAGATCCAACTCCAAGGAGTGTCCATGGAGAAGCACCGTGAAGATCTAATTCCAAGAAGCAACATGATCGTCCATGGAGAAGTAAAAAGAAGATCCAATTCCAAGAAGCCACTTGAATTTCCAACCTCACAAAGCATCCATGAAGTTGTTCATTGTAATGTTGATCATTACATGCTTACAGGTTGATTCACAGGTGTTGCATGAGATGCATAAGACCATAGGTGGACCGTAATCCTTTTTTGCTCCAAAGGATTACAATAGTATGGCCATAACCAATGTATTTTTGTTTGTGTGCATGTCTATTGTTTGTGGTTGTGGATTTAGTAGTATATGATACGTACTATAAGTATGTGGTGTTTGGATATGTATATGTATTAATAAAACCCCTCAATTAATAATATTAAGTTTTAGTTGCCTTCCATAAAGCAACACACATGAAAAGCTTGATCAACCATTTATGGGCACACCTTCGCGTGGTACACTGTCTATCTCGTGGAAGTGTGATGGTGGGTGTGTGGGTCTGCCTCCGCAGGGTGCACACTCATCATGTTGGCTTATGGGTTGGACTTAACTTGGGAACCTTGGTAGGATCAAGTACCTAGAGGCACACAAATGCATCATGGCAAGGAGTTGTGCATGATCATCTATCCAAGAGTTGCATATGATGCAATTGGCAAAAGTTGCCTACCTTAGTATTTGGTCTTTGACACCGACGTTGGTTGGGCATTGATCCAATTATTTTGGGTCTTGGCTCACTAGAAGGTTGTGCGTTGCAATATTCCGAGTTGATAGTGAGGGCCATCAATTTGAATAAAATAGTGGGAGAGTAATTAATTAAAGGCCTAATTAATCTCGTTTATCAAATCTTTACAAGTCAAAATATTTTGGACTCCATGTAAATTTTTCTTTTGTAGAAATCAAATGGCAAACAACACTCACACTTTCTCATTGCGATCGGTCCTTGATAAGGACAAACTTACCGGAACCAACTTTCAAAACTGGTTTAGGACGCTGAGAATTGTTCTCACACATGAACGTAAGCTCTATGTCCTTGAAACACCAGAGCCAGCGGAACCCGTCGCAAATGCGCCCAAGGCTGAAAAGGATGCTTACAAGAAGCACCTTGATGATGTCGTGGATGTCAAGTGACTGATGTTGTGCTCAATGAACTATGAGTTACGAGAGAAACATGAGAACCTGAATGTCATGAAGATGGTAACACATCTCAAGAACATGTATCAACATCAAGCAAGAAAGGAGAGATATGATGTCTCAAAGGCTTTGTTCAAAAGCAAGATGAAAGAGGGAGACTCAGTTGGCACCCATATACTCACTTTGATTGGGTACGTGGAAAGCCTATCCAAGCTGGGATTTCCCCTAGGTCAAGAGTTGGCCACAGATGTGATTCTACAATCGTTTCCTAAATCATATAGTCATTTTGTCATGAACTACAATATGAACAATTTTGACAAGCCGTTGTCCGAATTGTTGGGCATGTTGAGGACAGCTGAAGCACAGATGAAGAAAGACAAGCCCAAGTCTTTGATGATGATCAGCGAGGCAAAGGGAAAGTCAAAAGGAAAAGGCAAGGCTAAGAAAGGTTCTAAAGACGGGCAGAAGCCGAAGTCATACGCACGCAAAGCTAAAGGTGGGATCTCCAAAGAAGGCAATTGTCACCATTGTCACCAAGCTGGACATTGGAAAAGAAACTGTCCTCTCTACCTGGAGGAATTGAGGAAGAAGAAGTAGGGGATAGAGATCTCCACTTCAGGTATATATGTTATTGAGATAAACTTAAATAGTTCTTCATCATGGGTACTGGATACTAGATGTGGATCTCACATATGTTCTAATATGCAGGATATGATAAGAAGTAAGCCTTTATGAAAGGACCAAGTCAAGTTGCGGGTCGCTAATGGAGCAAGAGTTTCTGCCACCACAGTTGGAGTTATGAGTTTATCTTTGCCTACGAGCCTTGTAATAGAATTAGAGAATTGCTATTATGTACCTTCCATTAATAGAAATATTATTTCTGTATCTTGTATGGACAAGAGTGGATTTGAGTTTCACATTAAGTATGGAATTATATATATTTCTAAAGATGAGATCTTTTATGGCAATGTCCCTATGTCTTATGGTATCTACTTGTTAGAACTTGAGACTAGCATATACAACGAAAATACTAAAAGGTTAAAACTTGAAAACTCAAACAAAACATATTTGTGGCATTGTTATCTTGGGCACATAAACGAGAAGAACATATCTAGACTCCATAAGGATGGTTATCTAGACTCTTTTAATTTTGAATCATTAGAGACATGTGAGGCATGTTTATTAGGGAAGATGACCAAGACTCCTTTCACTGGACACAGTGAGAGAGCCAGTGATCTGCTAGGGCTCATACATACAAATGTATGTGGACATTTTAGATCAAATGCTAGAGGAGGCTATCAATACTTCATTACCTTCACTGTTGACCTCAGTAGGTATGGCTATGTATATCTTACAAAACACAAGTCAAAAACTCTTGAAATGTTCAAGACTTTCATGAATGAAGTAGAGAAGCAACTTGATAAGAGTATTAAAGCACTTCGTTCATATCGAGGTGGCGAATACTTACGCCAAGAGTTTGAGGACCTTCTGAGAGACTGTGATATTGTATCACAATGGAATCCACCTGGTACACCACAACATAATGGTGTGTCACAAAGAAGGAATCGTACATTATTAGACATGGTACGATCAATGATGATTTCAGTCGAACTTCCAATATCGTTTTGGGGATATGCTCTTGAAACTACAACGTTTACACTTAACCATGTACCTTCCAAATCGGTTCAAAAGACACCATATGAGATATGGAATGGGAATCGTCCCAATTTGTCTATGTTAAAGATTTGGGGATGTGAAGCTTATGTTAGGAAACAATTTCCTGAAAAGCTTAGACCCAAATCAGAAAAATGCTATTTTGTTGGATACCCCAAGGAAACTCGGGGATACTACTTCTACACACCAACTGACAACAAAGTCTTTGTTGCTAGGACTGTTGTATTTCTTGAAAAGAAATTTATTTCTAAATGAATTAGCGGGAGGAATGTAGAGCTCGAAGAAGTTTGATACCAACAAGAAAGCAGAGAACCTGCGGAGGTACATAAGGAACATGAAGACTCACAAATTGTTGTGGAATTTCAAGTTCCAAATGTAACACAGGAACCTCGTAGGTCTAGTAGGACACGACTTGAGCCTGAGAGATTTGGATTTCTCGTGACTCAAGACAGTGATGAATTGGACATAGTAGATGAGCCAACTTCCTATCTAGAAGCTATTAAAGGACCAGAATCTGAGAAATGGCTCGAAGCCATGAGATATGAGATGGAATCCATGTACACCAACAAGGTATGGACCTTGGTGGATCCACCCGAAGGGGTAAAACCCATAGGGTGTAAGTGGGTCTTCAAGAAGAAGACTGACATGGATGGAAATGTTCAAACCTATAAAGGTAAATTGGTTGCAAAATGATTCTGTCAAATTCAAGGTGTTGATTATGACGAGACCTTCTCACCAGTTGCCATGGTTAAATCCATCCGGATCATGCTTGCCATTGCAGCTTATCATGACTATGATATTTGGCAAATGGATGTTAAAACAACATTCCTTAATGGGAATTTACTCGAGGATTTGTACATGACACAACCTGAGGGTTTTATCGATCCAAAGGATGCCAATAAAGTCTGTAAGCTACAAAGGTTAATCTATGGATTGAAGCAAGAATCTCGGAGCTGGAATCTACGTTTTGATGAAGTAGTCAAAAAGTTTGGCTTTAGTTAAGATGAAGATGAACCTTGTGTTTACAAAAGGGTTAGTGGGAGCACAATCATATTTCTCATATTGTATGTGGATGACATACTGTTGATGGGAAATGACATCCCTACACTTCAGATAGTAAAAGGTTGGCTAGGGAAGACCTTCTCTATGAAGGATTTAGGCGAAGCATCATATATACTAGGGATCAAGATCTATAGAGATAGATCTAGAAGGCTTCTAGGCCTAAGCCAGAGCACATACATTGACAAGGTGCTAAAGAGGTTTAGCATGGAGGGTTCTACGAGAGGTAATGTGCCCATGTCCCATGGGGTTATGATCTCTAAATCCCAATGTACTAGTTCATGTGATGAACGGGCACGCATGAGTAAGATTCCATATGCATCATCAATTGGATCTATCATGTACGCGATGTTGTGTACTCGTCCTGATGTGTCGTATGCTTTGAGCATGACGAGCCGGTATCAGTCAGATCCAGGTGAATGTCACTAGACAGCTGTAAAGAAAATCTTAAAGTACTTGAGAAGGACTAAGGATCAATTCTTGGTATACAGTGGTGAGGAAGAGCTTGTGGTAAAGGGTTACTACGATGCTAGCTTTCAAACTGACAAAGATGACTACAGATCACAATCTGGATTTGTGTTTTTCCTGAACAACAGAGCTATGAGCTGGAAGAGTTCCAAGTAAGAGACGGTTGCGGATTCTACAACAGAGGCCGAATATATTGCCGCATCTAATGCTGCAAAGGAAGATGTGTGGATCAAGAAGTTCATTTCTGAACTTGGAGTGGTTCCAAGCGCTGGTGATGCAATTGAGTTGTTTTGTGACAGCAACGGAGCAATTGCACAGGATAAAGAACCAAGATCGCACCAATGTTCCAAACATATTCTATGGCAGTTCCATCTCATACGAGAGACCTTACAATGAGGAGATGTGAAGATTTGCAGAGTACCTACAAAAAGCAATATGGCTGACTCGCTCACAAAAGCACTTTCACAGGAGAAACATGACAGACATGTTCGATCACTTGGATTGAGATGCATGAGTGATTGGGTATAAGTACAAGTGGGAATCTATTGGTATGTATGCCCATAGAGACTATCATTCGATGATTGTAAAGGGATACTATGTAAATGATTTATAATACTACATTGATCATATCAATAAAGGCAAGTTTCCAATCTATATGTTTGTGTTTTATATCGTGAGATGACCATAAAACTTATAGATGTATATAGAATAATATACTCAATGACATATGTCTTCGAGTTGATGACCTGGACAATGATATCATATGTATGCTAAGAGTATATATTCTTGTTTTGTCCCTAATCAGTTGTTATTGTGGAAATATCCATAGACATCAATAACACATAAGATTAGAATGTATGTTGGTTGATGGAAGAATCTCATTATCCATGATATGGAGATATCAAACCAAATACATAGATACTTGTTAGAGAATAGTGTATCGGATAGACCCACCTTGAGAGTGACACACATGGATACCATGATTGGTAGTTAGAGTCACATCTCATAATGATGGTGGTGATTGTGGTTGTTGGACTTGAAGTCACTACACTTATCACATGTTGTTCGGTGTACTTTGACATCATCCACTGTGGTCCTGAATAAGGATTGCCATAAAAGATGGTGCTTGGGTGCACAGTGACACATGGGGATGACTGTGAGTGATGTAGATGGAATTTGTCCTTCCTCCGGGAGTTTGATATTCTGGCCACTTGATAAGCGAGATCGAGAAATGCATAGCCATGCTGATGTGAGTCAATATGTGATATTGATCTTACATATATCTCAGACAGTCTGCTCTAGTTCAAGGAACATGGATTGAACGTTGAAGAGGATAACAATTCCATGACACAAGTTCAATCCGCATATCAACGACAAAGGAACTATTCAATCATTGTAACACCAGTCATGAATGATATGTTAAGTTGTTCTCCAACTTCTCCAATTACTTGGGTGGCAATGAAGTCTTTCTAGATACCAATCATTTCTTGTGAAATCATAATATGATTATGGATATCACTGCCAACGTAATTTGGAGCCTACCGGGTCACACGCATAGGATGAGTTGGAATAGGAGTATAATTGTGGATTTGACTAGAATTGCTCCGAATCACATTGATTACTAAAATGTTTATGTAATCGATTAGAATAATATTGGAGTGATTGGCTCAAGTGAAAGTGGGATTCTATTGCTATATATGCCTATAGAGCCATCACAAGTGATTGCATGGAGTCACATATTAATTAATCAATTAATGTGATTATTTGGTTAATCAATGAATTCCAGAATATTCTAATTAATCCACGAGCGTTTTAATTAACGTAGTGTTTCTATTTATCGATGGGTTTAGGAAATCCTACTTCCCTTCGTATCCTATTTAAAGGAGGCTGACATCCAATATCTATATAATATATTGAGAGAGGATTTTCAGTTTACGCTCACGTACATAAACCCTAGCCGTCACCATCCTTAGGAGAGAAAGGAGAGCAACATGCCGCTAGCACGCCGCCGCATAGAAACGACTCCTTCCCGCTGGCTTAGGAAGCACGATGTGGAGTTCCAGTCCATCTATGTAGATGAAGTAGAGATGCAGACGTTGAGACGCCTGCCTTCGGAGGACATCAACGACCATCCGTGCGCGTTACGAGCGGCGTACATCATCCCACGAAAGGAGTGCCATCAGATCTTCCTACGACTGCAAACGGGAGAGAAGTTTTGTCCGTGTAGGCTAGCGTCGTTGCACCCCTTTTTACAGTGGGACATCGCCGGACTTGCTCTGTGATAAGGTATATCCCACAAACACTCCTTTCGAATATGCTATTTTCTATGAGATCCTGTTTCGCTTTGCGTGGATTTTTGTTGCTTCCGCCGCACATGTTTTCTCCACAAAACCCAACAAGTTTTTGTGAAGCCTCGAGCTCGGGTCGGTGGTTCCCCACATAGGACACTAGTGACATGTGTAAAAGATAGTGTTGAGTAAGAATAACTCATGGGTAGAGACCTATGAAGAGTATGTCATAGCATGTTTTGGTTTGTGCTTATGTGGCTAGAGCTTGTAAAGCTATCACTAGTGCTAATGAGGTAATTCGAGAACCCTAAGCTTAGAGAGGAAAGATAAAGTATGTGCTTTTGAGATACTCATAGAGTTGAGTGAGCTCAAAGAGATTGAGCATGACACCACGCTCAGGGTAAGGGTTGGGATAACCTCAGTTGGACTAGATAAAGTTTTTATACATCTTTGTCAAGCCACTTGTATAAGTTTGTTAGCACAACCATGATATAATATATGTAAGATGTGATTTAATCTCGAGATGTGATATATAGACATAATACATGGAAACCTAGAGATGGTTTAATAGACACCAATGCATAAATATTTAACCATATACATGAATAATGATGAAAATGTGATGTTTCTAGTTAATCTTGTGATGAAATCACTAGTTAATGTTGCAATTTATTATAAGCAATGAAATAAGATCATATGAATGAAGCATGTTATGTGAGGTGTTAATCTTAGTGCTTAATAAAGAAGAAAAAAATATAGTTTGACAACTAGCACAACATAATGATTCTGACACCTTGATATGATCTAGTTGGATAAAGTGGGTTAATTATAGTTAACTCCCTCCTAAAAGGCATATGTTAATGTTGAACATGTTATAACAATTAGCTCAATAAAATGTTGATGACACCTTGATATATGGCTTAACTTTATTTAACTCCTTTAGAACATGGAAATATGGTGTGGGAACCCTAATGCAAGGGTAAAAATAAGGATGTAAAACCTAAAGTATGAAATATGGCTTGACCTAACCTAAGGTTATAAGCATATGCTTCACCCTTCAATGAAGGGTTGGCTAACCCCAAATGTTGTTGAAATATCCTAGGAAGACATATATATAGTTAGGAGATTTTGTTCATGGATATGACACCTAAAGTGGTGCGCTAGATGCTAATGAAGACCTTTTAGTTTTTCCTTGGAGTATGAGAGTGGCTTAATTTTGGGGATAAAATTTCTTTTAAGATATATATGATGTGATGGACTGGTTTTTGACTAAACTTTGAGGACAAAATTTCTCTAAGGTGTGTAGGATGTAATGGAGTGAACTTTTGGATCTTTGAATACCTGATAAGATGAGCAACTTTATGTATTTGAGTGCTATTAAGAGTATCAAGTATTTGGTGAAGTTTGGAGAATGTTTACCATTGTAATTATACGGTTGAAGTCTCATATACACTTCTAAATTCCTAGAAGGAGATACCTAAGTTTGAATATGGTGAAATAATTTTATTGATGATATTGGAACTAAGCTTATATAAGTTAACCTAAGTTATTGGCGTGACAATAGATGTCACACTTTTATTAAAAAAAAGGGATACAAACAAAACACTCAAATAGACCATATAAAAGTGACACACTCCCTTTTTGTCTTTTTTTTCATCTCTTGGTAGCACATGCACTCTTGTGAGAGAGTTGAATAATTCGTAGCCACTAACCTCATGCCCACTACTGTGCTTTTGCACGCAAAAGACTGAGTTAGTGGAGTTGGTGTTGGACTAAGAAGTTTAAGTGAATAAATTAGAGAGATCGAACCACCTCTCCATTGTGTCCTCTTTGTCGACTGTGATAGAGAGCAAGCGGTGACTGGAGTTAGTTGGAGAGCGAGAGAACGAGACCTCCCCACACTGGTGTCTCTATGTTTCCAGCAACTACGACCGAGAGGAGGATCACGGTGGCCAAAATCAAGCCTCACGATGGACTCACAAGTAGGTGTCACACATGATCTCGTTCAAGCGAAGCCGCATGGAGGAGCTAGCAGTAGGCGCTGACAGTGGTCATTGTCAAGGGGAGCACAGGACAGTGGTTTCCTCGGTGGAGTCTTGTCTAACAGCAGTGTCAGGAGTGTGGCAACATCTCGTAGGCCAGCTGAGGAGGTGACACATGCAAGTGTCGTGTTAATGGGACGCAGCTGCGACAGCAACGTGGAGGTCAGTAGCGATGGAAAATGAATAGGGCCATGGAGGCGCTATGGAACCTGATGAGGATTCGCCTCCATCCTAATCAAAGCGGAGAAGGAACACAGCAGGAGGGCGTAGATCATGGAGGAGGAGAACCACCATCCACGAGCCGGAGAGGCTGGGGGCATATTGCAGACGCACGAAGGTGTCGAGCAGGGAGGCAGTTGTCCAGCGATGTGGAGTAGAGGTTGAGGAGGAGGATCTCATACCAACCGTTCGCTGGAGTAGACCCAGCCACGATGGAGCTTGAGAGCACGGAGGCCTGGAACGACAGTGGGTTGCAGTGACCTCACAGAGAAGGGGGATCTATAACAGACTCACGTAGACGGACCTCTTCAAACTTGTGAATGTTGAGGAACGGTAAGATCTGGAGTTTGATGCTCACCGGGGCAGAGCCTTCACGGCTGCGGCCGTCCATCGGGAAAGAATCGCGCTAGGCGTGAGGCATCTAGGAAGCAAGAACCAGTCAAAGGCCAGAGGTTGGGTTCAGCCAGACCATATGTGAACCAGATAGAGAACCGTGCAACCTAATGAACCAAGCTGGTCGGCCCCAAGAAAGAGTAGCGCCTGTTAGTATCCAAGTGGCAGACTGCGATTGACTAGAAAAGGTAAAAACTTCAGAAATACTCAGATCTTGCATAATTCGTATTAAATAGCTCGATTATCAAAAAATTATAAACAAGGTACCAAAATTCTCAGAAAAATGAGTAGAACACAGTAGAATGATAATACTAGGCTTTTGATACACTAATAATAGTGATATCATGTAAGATATGAAATGCTCATTTGATGGATAATAAATATCAAACAATGTTGTAAAGTTATGATAACATGTCAGTAAGTTTATAATCATGTTTATAATGCATATGATGTCAGATATGGTCATGTTGATGCATGAAAACATATAATTTGATTAAATGGCTATCTAGGGCTACTAACCCTAAATAAAATGGAGTAAATACATGCATGCTCAATAAATAATGAAATTTACAGAGTAAGCTTATATCAGTATATGGAACCTCAGCTTTAATTATGATATCACAATGATGCACAAAATTCATGTTATATGAAGAGCACCCTTAATACATGTGATGTAACCCTAGTATGGTTAATGAAAGTGACATAATGTTAAATATGTTCACATAATAATGTGACACATGAGTATATCCAGTTGATGAACTATAATATGGAATATGACATCATTAAGATAAATCTAAACAAGAATGCAAGTGATAATGGAAATATCCTAATGAGTTAAGTAAACCCTAAAATGTATATAACTAGGGTTAAAGATGATGGGAACCTGATGATGGTATATGATCTTGTCTTAATCAGGTTTTGACCAAGGATATAGTTGACCTGAGGAATATGTGATGATTAGGAATATCTATTTTCAAGGTACACCATTACCTCTTACTTGGATTATTATACAATATGCTTGTGTAATATGGTAGTAAATACTTGGCATATGGTATTGGTTGAAATGATTGTTCTTGTATGCTATGTTGCTTGAGCTTTCCATACATATTGTTATGAACACATCAAACATAATATATTTGTTCCATTATATGAAAGCACTAATTCTCTTTGGTAGCATAGTGTTAGAAAGTGATCATTTTCTTTGGTAGCAGATCACATTGTACAATGATCTAACTCTTAGGTAGTAGATCATAAGGCCTTACGTCCAATACTCTTTGATAGCTGAGATGATGTAGTATTCCCTTTGCATTATTCCCTTAGGTGGAAAATGCATGGATATATAATAGAAAATGTGCTTAAAATATGTGTTCTCTTTTACTAATGAATACCTTTGTGCGAGTATGCAATTTTCTTATATTCTTCTGTTACTGCCAAGTATATTAGTTTTATCTTATTGCCAAGATATGATGAGAGGTATATAAAAGCCACGTAGGCGTACTCAGTACAATATTCTTGAATATTGTGCTAACGTGTACCACATGTAATCTTTTTTTTAGGTTGTGGTTATGCTCTTGAAGAACCAAGATAGTGTGAGTTGTATGGCGAGTTGATGTACAGGTGGATCTATTGTCTTAAGATCCTGTAGTTTAGTGGTAGTACATGTATATGTAGAAGTTGATGTTCAATATGTAATATCGAATGTTGTACCAATTCATGTTGTAATTATATGTTGAATAGTGAACATGTCTTGTATGGTTTTATTATTGTTCATCTGCATGTGCTACTGGTTGTTTCCTTCTGACTCCCTTGATTTTCTCTTTCTTAGTCTAGTGTGTGATGTTTAAATTGGGATTCTCGCTGAGGTGAGGGTTTCAATTTGGATGTCACACATCAAATTAAGTTTTAGAAAATCTGGGGACATCGCAATACATGTACAACCATGACATACTGCCAAAAATCTCATAGCAATGTACAACATCTACAAAACATCCCCAAGGACCTAAGAAGACAAGGATGAAACATAGGGCTCTACTACAAAACACTAGAAGCATATCTAACCTTCAATAGCTACTGCTCTCCTAGCTGTCCTTATCAACCACACGATCTCTACCTTGTCGTGCATGACCACCTAAAGTATGTGGAAACCCATGGGGTGATACCAACTTTCCAACAAGAGATATAACTATTTGCCAACAACTATTGTTAACACAAATAATATATAGCAAGAAGGTAACACTATTAACATGATGAGCATATTTAGAAAAATGAATAAATAAAACTGAGAACACATATTAAGAAGTTTAAGCAGGTACAAACTGATCAGTAGAACATCATATACTTTCAGAAGGAACATGAAGAACATGTATAGTTGTTATCCACTAAAAAATATAAGAAACAAGGTGAAGGGGTCATCCATTGTGACTCATTTTTAATCCTATACAAATATACTACACAGTTGTATTATGTCTTTTATTGTGCCCCTTGGAGATGAGGTATACCACTCATACTCCAACTGACCACTGCTAAGTCAAAATTAGTGCCATACAAGATCTAGGAAGACTAGACTCCTATGATCTCCCACACCCTCAGTCAGTATGAGTCCTTCGTAGTGACATATAGAGTCAAACTGCAAATCAACCTAGTCCACCTTGGTATATAGGCACGACACTAGTGAGATACGACCGTGGCCATTCTCCTTCTAGGATTTGATCACAACCATCACTAAAAGCATATCATCTGAGATACGATCTTGACTGTTCTACTTATAAGGCATGATTGCATCCATACTCAAAACTAATGATTGTGGATGTAATGATATACCCTCAACTTGCATCCCCGCATATTCAATAATATGTGCTCTGAGTTCCATGTAGGAATTACTCATTTCACCATCCAGCAAATACTGACCCTGAAGATGGATCTATGGCTCAGGGAACCTACATGATTAGGGTTTCACTTGATTAATTATTTCCAATTGTGTGTCTTTTAGTGCATCAAAAAAGTTATAATGTATAAACTCTAAACAAATTCTATAAAGGTAAGGGTAGATTACAACATTAAAAGATATAAAACATATTAAGCATAAAATTGATCACATAATCACACGATATTGTCACATTGCCTTACACCAGGCTATCTCCATTATCATAAAATCCTGGGATAACCATCCCTCACCACATCACTGGAGGATATCACCTTAAACTATGCACAAAGTCTCTTCCATGTCATAAGACCCAAATACATAGTTCCTACATAACGATATTATCTCTTCATGCATCATAAAGGCTCATAATCATCACCCAATGTCATACAAGAGACACCATAGCAATCAAAAGCTATGATGTGTATTCAACCTACAACATTAGGGTTACACAAGTAGGAGAGAGAAAAGACATCATCATTATTAGATTCTTTACTCATGCAAACAACTCATTAACCATCATGATCTCATATTAGGATCATAGCTAATCGATTAGGGTTCCTCAACAATATTATAATACCCAAACCCTAAAGTACGTTACTTCCCATATTATTAGAACATATAGGGTTAGCATTATTATTTTCATAGTCAACTCCATATTGACTGTTGAAAATAGAAGTGCAAGGTCACTGAAAAACGATGCTATCATGTAATCATCAGTTAATGATGATCATGTACCCAACTGATCAATGAAGATGGCCATCTTAGAGACCATTCATGAGGGAAGATCAGCGACCAATCAACATGTCTAAGGGTCATCATTTATAGAGAAAAACACCCATCTAAGCGACCAAAACAGCAATAAGGTCACCAATCAAAATAACATATAAGTCAGCGACCAAAAGAATTCTCATCAAATAAGAACCACCACTAAGACTTTGACCACTTGGACCACAACACAGAGATCATCAAGGGAGAGAAATCTACCCATAAAAAAAGATCAAAATAGGCAGGTTATCAACATAAAACCAAAACCTCAAAGAGTGGAGTTCATTGAGGAAACCATCATCCAAACCCTAGAAACCCAATCACCAAATATAGGAAAATAACCAAAACATGATCATGGGAATTAAAACCAACATTTCAAGGAGTTCATGCAAGCACCAACTTCTCACCGTCCATAAAACATGAACATGAGAATTAGGGTTTAGGAAAAAGAGCTAATCTATGCAAGACAACTACAAAATTATAAACCCTAGAACAAGGTATTCAACATCAAACAACATATAATCACTTCTTAGAGATAAGATAATCTTTGCATGTTAAGATTAATGTGCAACAATACTATAGGAGAGAGTTGTATAACCTGCCTTGAGGTGAAGATCAACTCTAAAAGCCAATAAGCTCTAAGAGAAAGAAGAAATTTCAAGCGTGGATCAACTCCACGGCCAAGAAAGATCACCTAAAGAGAAGAAGAGCAAACCAAGGTCAAAGGAAAGCTCAATAGAAGAGGGTAAAAACCCTAAGCCGAAATAGAAAGGAACAAGGAGGAGATATCCATCTCGCTTAGGTACTACCATGGAGAACAATGGCTTCGACTTCTATTGGAGAGAAGTTCCTTAAAAGGACCACCATGGAGAGCTATGGGTTCGTCCAAGAGAAGAAGAGAGAAGGTAAGGTTCAAGAAAAACAAGATCAAGAATGATAAACCACATACCTATCACAAGGATCAATAAAGAAGAGATGCTCCAATCCTAGATCACCACCTGCAAGGTTCGGCCTCCTTGCACTAAGGTTAAGCTCCTTCCGTGACAAAGTGGATTTTCTCCTATTTGTGCATAATTACTCTTGTTACTTGAAGTCCTCACTCTTTATGTCTTCTATGACTTCATAACTCTATAATGTCCACTAAAGTCGAAGATTACACATTTTGAGTCAATATGATACACATATATTCATGAAATCCTAGTGTTGTTAAACCCTTGAATCCATTGATTAAAGACTTGATAGTACATGCTCATTTTGATTTGTAATTTAGCACAATTGTTCTAGCCCCCATCCTTAAGATATGGTCCAAATTTGAGATCATTTAGACCT